>JBBMKF010000065.1:5817544-5834827 GCA_037834155.1 Curcuma caesia | reverse complement strand
GTTTTGAATCCAGAGCTTGTGAAAGGACCATGGTCAAAGGAGGTGGGAGTATATTGAGAACTATACTATTATTTACTTAGGTTCTTTCCTTTGAAATTTCTTGTGCCCTGATTAGACTATTGTAATTCTTGTTTTCTCTATAATAGGAAGATGAAATTATAATTGAAATGGTCAAGAAGTTTGGACCCAAAAAATGGTCGGCAATTGCACAAGCATTACCTGGACGCATTGGGAAGCAATGCAGGGAAAGGTATGCCACTAAAACGTACCTTAACAGATTTGCTAGACTAGTGTACCAAGTATATAACCAGTCTATTTGTTTAAGAAATAAAAGCTGCAGAACAGTTTGAAGATCATCAGATGCAAATGTAGGGACAAAATCAATCATTTTTACAATGTCATCTCAGTATTGGCAGAGGTGGAGATGGCAAAAAGTAGTTTTTTGAGATAAGATGGATGAATGCTCGAGTACAACTTAGATAACTAATGGCATTTTTGCTTAAGTACAACTTAGATAACTAATGGCATTTTTCCATAATATTTTTTTGTAAAACGGTTCAGGGTTAGACTAACTTTATAGAAATTTTGTTGGAATAATCATTTATTTTTTATAGAAATGAGTTTAATGGATCTGAACAACAAAACTAGCAAAAATTTTCTATTGGTTCTTTTGATAGTTTGATAGACCGACAATTGTACCCCAGGGATCTTAAAGGTAATATGACATCATTCACACCTCTTTTTTAGTTGAATGCAGTGGTTCATTATTTGTTCAATAAGGACGAGCAATAATTACTCCATCTAGGACTTCCAATGTTGGTTATCCTAGAATACTCTTTCCTCAGGTTCTCTTCTCCTACTTTGTGTGATGGACTTGAACATGACAAAGATAGAGGTGAATTGATGTTTGTTTCTTGAAATGATCTGACAGTTCTTTTGTTGCTGTTGTTAATATTTCTGCCCATCAAACATGAGCATGACATATGCTATTTATGTCTAAATGACATATTTGCTACTAATGGGAGATCCTTTAGCAAATTTAACCAACTGCTTTCCAACTAATCTAATAAAATTTTAAAATTGCGTCTCAGGGCTTATTAGAGATTTCTCATTGCAAACTAGAATTAGTTGTGAAGAAAATATAATTAATCCTTGTATTATTTATTTATTTATTCATCATACTAATTATTCTTCTTTTATCATATCATATTGATTTCCTAGTACCAACTCCTGATAATTGATGAGGCTAATATTTAAAGGAATTATTTGTAGGTGGCATAATCATCTTAATCCCTCCATAAATAGGGAGCCATGGACGCAAGAAGAGGAAATAACACTTATTCATGCTCATCAATTTTATGGAAACAAATGGGCAGAGCTAACAAAATTTTTACCAGGCAGGTGAGAAAGATTGTACTTGCATATCTACTTACCTCACAAACTTGATGGTTGAATGGTTATGGTTGTTCATTTGTTGCTATTCACACCATACTATTCTTAACTATTTGAAGTCTATGATTTAGATCTTCTCCCTTTTTTGACTCTATGAATAATCATTTCTGTTAGAGATGTTAATATGTTATGCCCTTCACACTTTTTGAGGTTCACCTAGGCCTAGTATGAGCATCAACATAGCTGCCTTCCAAATTTAATAATAAAATAATATGAAACATTTTGTAAAAAATAATAAATTTGAATGTGAAAATAAAAATATACTAAAATACTTTTCAAGAAAATCTTACCGACTTCATGCCCTTTGATGGTTGGCACAAGGCCCAATTAAGGTTGCGCCGTGCTAAGAACTTTCTTCTTGACCCTATTGACACCTCTAATTCCACTTGTCTATCAAAGTGTAATTCGATAAAATTATAAAATAATTATAAACTATATAAAGTGCTAAAATTTAGGCTAAAAATTCTGAGCATGACACAACTTAAGGCATTTGATAAGTTATGTCTAAGTTCAATATCTTAAGCCATGCTAGAGTTTTGAACTTTGACTAGAATAATATTATTTTAGTATTGTGTAGGGGTTTCAATGTATGGATGTATGGCATTGAGGGAGGAGGAATTAGATAAAAATGAAGACGAAGAGAACACGGTTATATTCCTAGTTTATGTCACATCTAGAATGGTACAATTTTGATATTGCATTGTACGGACAAAAGTTACAAAAAATAATAAAAATTATTTCAATTCATTGTGATGTGTTTTGTAGCATGTCAAGAGGTGTCGAATGTTAATATGACACGATACTCATTGACATAATAATACATGATAAATTGCTTGTGGCGAATATTACATTTCAACTATGTTGCTTGGCATGGTACAAAATTTATAGAGGGACATTTGCTAGAAAATGAAATTGAGTTTTAAATAGTATTATATTCATATAAAATAAAAAATGATAAAGTTATTATAAGGAAGTATATTTTCTTTTCTCAATATTAGGCCACATGAGGTTGAAGGAGTGGTAAAAGTGAAGCTAGATAAAAATGTAGGTCTTGATGATGTTTCTATTTAAGTTTGGAAGAGTTTTAGAAGATCAAGATATAATTTAGTTAACTAAGTTTTACAATAATTTTTGAGAAATAGGAAGGTGCTTTTGGAATGTTTTTAGTACTAATTTATAAAAATAAAGGCAACATAAATTTTTTGGTTCAAACATATTGCAAAACCCTAATTTATTTACACTTATGTCCTCAAAATTTCCTATGAAGCTAGTCCAAACATATTGCAAAACTCAACATATTAATGTAAGTTTTAGGTCTTATCAAAATGATATCCTTGAAGTGCACTTTCTCCTTGACTAAAGTCCTAATCAACCTCTTATTTTTCGTCCTCTCATGGAATACTAAATTAAGACTAATGCATATAACAACTTGATTATCACAATTTGCAATGTAACTTTATAAACTTCATGGAGTGTTATCTAATTTATCCATCAACTGTTTGAGATAGATAAACTCTCATTTGTTATGATTATAATCATGTGTTCTTTTGTACTTTATTATAAATTGCTTCTTGCTGTTCTAAGCATGGTTTAAAATTTTATACTGTGCCGTGAGAAACGAGCAAAATTTGTTGTTCCACCTGTCGCTCGACACTAGCATCATGGGTTGCAGAGGCATTGTGATCCCGCAGCGATCTCCGTGGTCGCGTAGGCGCGACGATTGTGGATGCGGCGACCTCCGCAAGGTCGAGTGGGCACTTCGATCCTGCAGTGACCTTTAGGGGGTAATGTGGGCGCGGTGATCTTCGTGGGGTCGCGTGGGCATTTCGATCCCGCGGTGACCTCCGGGGGGTAACGTGGGTGCCGCGATCCCGCGGAGGTAGCTACAGGATCACAGGGCTTCGCAACCTCGTGGAGGTCGCTGCAGGATGTAGTTTCCCTTTTATTGGTAAAACTTGTCTAATTTGTATCCATGCATCCTACAATTTGAAGGCCACTATGATTGCTTAAGGTAATTTAGCTTTCCAACTAGTCTCTTGTATTTCTCTTGATCAAATAAAAATTCCTTTTTGTCCTAGCATCAGTCACTTTTGGGTCCACAACATGTTAACTGGTTTAGCTTCTTGTATACCTGCTTTCTTAAGTATATCAGTAATATATTTTTGTAAATAAAATACTTCAAGTCGCTAAGATCCTCAGTCTGAAAGCGTTAATGAAGATATATATTAAGCTATATGGTTCTTGCAAAATCATCACGAGCAATGATGACCCCTTCAATATAAACAATAAGAAAATGCAATTTCTAGGCTGAGGTAGCTAAGTGATTTGACACACTTTGTATCATCTTAAATTGAAGTAAAGTTCAGCTGAATTACTAAACTATCCCTAGGAGACTACTTAAAACTACATAAAAACTTAGTTTGTAGACAATACCAATCTTCCCTTGAGCAACAAAATGAAGGGGTCAGTTAATATATACTTCTTTATGTAGATTATGATAAAGGAAAACATTCTTCATATCTAACATTTCTAGTGGCTATTAAGTTATATCTGCTAATGTAACAAAAAGGAGAATTATGATAATCTTAGCCAAAGAAGAGAATATATCTATATAGTCAACACCATATATTCGTGTTTACTCCTTTGCCATTAATTAACCAAGCTTTAAGTGTATTAATAGTCATCAGGAGTTAGAATTAGATAGAGTTCTGAGATAGTCTAGGAATCCTAATAGATTCCAATGTAGATGGAAAAGTAGAATAAAGAGGCAAGCATAAAAAATGTAACAATAAGAAGATATAATGTACTGGAATTATGAACATCATTCCTAAAATAAATGGGAAGATTAACGCTTGAGATAGGATCTTGGGACTATGGAAGGATCTTATATGGAAGTGGAGTTTTGAGGAGAGGTTGCCACTAGTTCGGAATGTGGATTTCTGTTGTGTGCTTGTAGTTGTCAAGACTTTGATGTCACTTGCTTCGTGCTGCAAGATAGGGAATAGATAAAAGAGTAAGCATCTGAGTGATGAAAAAGGTAGAAGAAACAAAGAATATGCATGATAAGCAGCTCAATTATCACATTAGGTGTGGCAAGAGGGATAGTGAAAGAAATAGTGGATTTAAAAGAATGTTTTATTAACCAAAACAAAAGTTTGATATTAGTTGGGAGAATGAAATGGTTGGTCGTTTATAACCTAGAATAGCCAAGAAAGACAAACTCGGTAGACTTATAAGAACTTAATATTGTTTAAGGACATATATAAACAAAATAAGTACATCTAAATGCATGTTATGGAAAAATCATTGTGTAACATGAGGGAAGAGAATAGAAAAAGGAATTCAATTATAAAGAAGAAAAAGAAGACATGTGATTTGTTAGATGAATCTGACATCTATTTATAAGAATGAAAGAAGGTGACAAATCTGGCGACATGTGAAGAATCACATGGAGCAAGATGTTGCAATGAATTAGTGATGCCATTTTCTAATGAGAGGTATTTCCTCTAATACTATATGATTTAGTGGGTGAAATTTCAGGATTATACGTTGTTGCTTTACATTTATATATCTTAACTAGCATGTTTATGAGCAAACCCTAATCTATTTATCACTAGGTCCTCAATAATTATTGTAGTTTTATTGAAGAGAAGAGTATATGCTAATTTTATTGATGTCATATGGAGTATGTAGTTATTTGTGTTAGAATTACTTGAATGTAACTCATTGTTTTCATGTAATTATTGGTGTCAATTAACTATAACCTAATTCCTTATTTTTTTTATATTATTACACGATGAATTGACCAATCATATATTCAAGATAAACTTTTTTGGTTTTGGTTATTTATAGATGTTATTGTGCTAATTGATTTAGAATATAAGCATAACAAACTTGAAGCTTTAATTGTTAAATGAAAATTTTAGAAACTAAACAAATTTTAACTAATAAAATGTAAATATATGAACTGGTTTTAAGTTTAACAGTAAGAGATAAGTTATTTATAGTTACAATGGATGGACATCAATTTCTACATGTAGGAATTTTAAAATATCTTGCACCTACTTTTAGCAAGAAGATATTGACGAAGAAATTATTAATAGGATCAAGGCTTAAAATCACTAGTTATGCCTGGGATCAATATTTGATTTGGTATGGTTTTATTATTGTGTCGGAATACCAGAGCACGGTGCCAGTGGAAAATTAAGGTGGAGGAAGGAGTTGAAGAAGAAAAATAAGAAGGGAAAGCAACTTTATACTTGAGGGTAAGGTTTAAAGCATCATTCTAGTTAAAACTTTGGCCCTTGATCGGAATATTACACTTCTTACATCATATAATAGCTATAGTTACATAGTTACACTCTTTGACATGCATTGAAGCATGGTTAGATGAATTTAGATAGGTTTATTCCTTTAATCTTTCGCTTAGTTTTTTACTCATAGAAATGACTATATGTTAGTCAATTGGAATAAATTTTATCATATTGTACTATATCATCACACGACAATCTTTTAGTCATCTCTCGCTTGGATTTTTTACTTTTTAACAAGACTATCAATTAGTTATTGAATTAAAAATGATTTTAATTATTTTAACTTCAATGTATGTAAAGATGAATTTTTACTCCTATAATCTACTTCCTATGATATGCTTCCACTTAATTTATTTGCTTATAAGAATAAAATTGGATAATGAATTAAATTTTAGAGAAAAGTTCACAAAAATATAAAAACATTACTTGAATTCATCTTAATATGTGTCATAGAGTGTTAGATATGATTTTAGAGAAGTTCACAAAAATATGACAGCATTACTTGAACTCATCTTAATGTGTTATAGCTTGCTAAGGCGTGAGATTGTGTGCATGAATGATACTCATCAACACAAGCAACTCGAGAGGTTACTTGTGCTGATCGCTGTGGAGAGGTTTGATAATTTGCTAAAATGATACATTTCTATGAACCACTCAATGTAGTATGAGACTTCAAACCATGAATAGGATAGTGAGTGAGCGGTTGAAGTTGGGAAGAATTTTTAGAATCACTTGTGATCATCATGTGTTCCTTGGGAAATAAGGAAAGCATTAGTCTTGTAGGACACTCAATTATTTTTCTATATCAAACTGTTGGACATTTAGGAAACAATACATTTAAAAGCTAGCAACGTAGAGATAAGAATATTAAGATGATTGTGCAAATTAATTGAAAAGATAAAAAATCATAAATATTACTATCAAGAACAATTAGATTTAACAAGAGATGACAAAACTAGAAAAAGTAAGGTAAAACAGTATGTGAATGGCTAGAGAATAAAATATTATATAATTAAAGAAGTTGAATCATATGGAGTTGAAGAAATGACAGTAGAAGGGGACCAAATAAAACTTTTGTTAACATAATTAAAAGTGATTCAAGAGATTAATATATTACGATTATTGTAGCCGTATGTAGTATTTAATGAAGGAATATGATCTATTTAAATACTCCCAAATGTCTAGGATAGACATTGCTTATTGATGTGTTGTCAATGTCTAAAAGTAATAATGTATGGTCTTATTCACTGTCAGTTTCACAAGGCAGTTTCATTTTTCCTTTACTTTTTCCTTATAGACAGTGTTGTTCTATATAAGAAAAATCATCACAAAAGTGTTTTACTTTTGGCTCTGTTAATCATATTGACCTGGATATCATGCTAAAATTTTGCATTTCTTATATTATATGCTCATTTTCAAAATAACAAGTAAAATGCTCTTGATAAACAATTATACTTATTTTTATTTACTTGTGCTCTGCTCCATCAGGACGGATAATGCAATAAAGAATCACTGGAATAGTTCAGTGAAAAAGAAAATAAGTTCATACTCAGCATCAGGATTGCTTTCACAGTTTAAAGGGCTTTCTCATGCTGAAAGTCCTCAGTTAGTTGATATACAGACACCGAATGAGAGTGACATAAAAGAAAGGCTTGAGATTGAGGATTCATCAGATCATTGTGAAACTTCATCAGCTAATTTGGTTTGCTCTCAGTCTGATGGGGAACTCATTAATGCAGCGCCAATGGATGATGAAATGAAGTTTGATACAGATATCAGTGGCAAAGATTTTCAGGACTCCAATTTTGCAATGTGTATGAAGGAATATTATGCATGTTTAGAGGAATATACGTCTGCTGTTTCTGAAGCACAATGTGATATATCAGCATCTACAAGCTTAATACTAGAGGCTATACCAGCAAAAATTGCTGAGGAAGTGACAGCATATCAGTTGCCAAACAATTCTTCAGCAGAAGTGTCCCAGAAATTATTGGAGTTACCAGAAACATCAGAATATCAGAAACTTTGCATTAGAAACAATGTAAGTGAATCTGCTTTGTGGCTAAATCTGTTAGATCATACAAACCAGAATAACCTTTTGGTATGCGGAACTAGTTGCTTCAACAACAATCCTTATGAGTCAGGTACTAATCAAGGAACTACTGAGGAAGTTTCTATTGATCTTGATGTTTCAAGCTCCATCAATTTGGATTATTTCTCAGGTGTAAATTGCCAAAATTCTTTCACTTCTGAAGCTTACAGAAGTACTACTATGTGCTCTGATCAAGCATACCCTAGCAATTCATCAGATATGCTCCAAAATTCCCATTGCAACAATTTGGTGGCACTAGCACCTCCTTACCAAAATACAAGTGAAGGAAGTTTGCATGGATGCCATACTGTTGATACCAGACAAACCTCTGTTGGAGGTCAAGATCCAGAGGTCATTACATGTTCATATGATGGCTTTGCTTACTCCAGTTGCTCTTTTCTGTGCCCTGATGATAGAAGTCAGCCTAAGATTACTCTGCTGGAAGAGAAGGGGAGGGAAATTGGCACTTCAAAGCACACAAATACAGAAGAGACGGGTTCTGTCATTCCTAATCAAAAATTGATGTCATCAGATGAGGATTCAACTGTACAGTCAGTAGAGATGCCAGATTCTGGAGCTTTATTTTATGAACCACCGCGCTTTCCAAGCTTAGATATTCCATTTGTCAGCTGTGACCTCATATCCTCTGGAGATCTTCAGCAAGCATATAGTCCCTTTGGAATTCGTCAGATAATGATGTCCTCTATGAGTTCCAAACCATATAGCTTTTGGGATTCACCATCACGTGATGGGTCACCTGATGCCCTGCTAAAAAGTGCTGCCAAAAGTTTCATGTGTACACCATCTATTATGAAGAAGCGACAACGTGAATTGTCATCACCTCTAGCAGAACAAAGGACTGACAAGAAACCTGGTAAACACATGGCTCATGTGCCATTATGCTCATTCCTCATGAATAATGATGAGAAATCTTGCATGGTTAATGGAAATAATGAAGCCATTTTGGATAAGACTCCTTCGGATTGTACTGAAGGGATCTTTAGTTCTCCCTCAGATAACCGGCAGAATGAACCTGTCCTTGATGATGAGGACAAAGAAAACATAACGCCTGCTGGTTATGCAGCAGATGGAAACATTGAGGAAGCTAAGGTCTTAAGTAACTTGTCTGATAAAGTGATATCCTCTTCAACAACTGTTAGTGCTGCAAATGCAGCTGATGCTGGTGCTTTGAGGACAGTAAGTTTATTAATCATTTCCATATAATTGGGTTTCTAATATGCACTAAACAAGTTCCTGTCTCCATGGTTATTATCCTTATAATTTGACTATCTAGTTTATTGTTTGAAAATAAAAATCTTCTGCAGCAAATAGGTTCTTGATGCAGTTCCGATACCATATCAGTAATTTTTTAGCTTGTGATTAGAGTAAAATGAAAATAAAAAGAGTATTGGTAGTCATATATAAATGTGCAGATTTATGAAGATACTAGTCTTTTATTTATGGTGACAAAAAGCTTTGTTCATGGTTTGTTTATTGGAAACTTCGCTTGCTTGTGAGCTTCTTGCTAAGAATACTAAGGGATAGATTGAACCTCTTCTAGTTCTATAACAAATATGGTTTTAGAGTTGTTGGTTAACCATCAAATTTAACATGCTTTACGTTGTTACATCATGTCGAAGTGTTATAAAAGTTAGCATAATTGATTTGAGTGGCAGTTGTAAGGGGCGGAAGCACACTGAAGAAAAATTATTGCAGTAAAATATAATTTAAATTATTTAATATTGCTAGTGATATAGTTTGGATATAGTTCAATAGATGGATAAGATCCATGTTGCCAACTCGAAATGGTTGGAACAAAAGCAAACATGGCTTGATGATTATTATTATGATGATGATCGATGTAGGTGGAAAAAAGGTAGACTCACAATTGAGTTTCTCTTTTTGTTGGGTTTGAGTCAGCAGAGTCCACTACCTTGTGGATGAGATGTGAGAGGAATATACACCAATCCATCTAGTTGACCCCAAACAATTGAGTTACCTCAAACAATTAGTAAACATAGAACTGAGCATATCAAAATTGTAAAATATGGTATTGAGTTTCAATTCCTTGCAATTTGTGGTCGGCTACATTGATCTCATTCCTCCAATTTTTGCAAGGCTGGTAACTATATATAGTAACAATTTTCAAGGATATTGACATTTCAACCCGAATCACAGTGACAATCAAAGATTATGAACTGTGGATTTGAAGAAAGAGTAAAGTTCATATCTCATGTGTCAAGATAAGACAGTGCATTGACATGCTAACATGGATTTCTATATTGAATATTAAATTTTACTCTTTCTCCCTCTATTACAAAGAATGCTGACATGTTTTTCACATTCTGTCATGGATTGCCACACTACACCATCGTGATCGTGTTTAGATGTAATTTTCTTTCAGGTTATGTTGCATACCATAACGATTGGATTTGCAGTCGACAAATGACATCCATATAAACACTAACACCATCCTTATCAGAATATGTTGAAACAAAACATATGTGGTATAGTGAAAGATTTAAAGTTGGGGCTACCTTAAGCTACCTTAAGTTGGTGTTTGAGCATTTATCCTGATATATGAAAATCCATATACCTCTTCCACACTGTTTATTTTTCTTTTTGCAAACCTTATGTACACGAGAATTTCCTTTTGTGTGCTCGTTGATGTTGACTTTCTTGCTATAGTGGTGTAGCTTTTTAGGCTGTAAAGTTCTAATGATCATTTTAATCTTCCAAGATTTACCTTAATATCTAAATCCAGATAATTATTTAATGGTCTATCTTGTTCTGTGTGTCAATATATTTAGATGTGACATAATTCATGCATTGCCATTAAGATTTGGCATCACTGTGAAAATTCAAAATGTGGCAAAGCTAGCTTGCAATGTCCTTTTTAGTCTCCATGTGTAGCTAAATTTATTAGAAAATAAGATGAATTTCAAAACCCAAACCCATTCAATTTCTGATACTAAACATTGATGCTACAACCATGTCACTGGGATTTATGCATCCACCTGTGATTATCATTGTGTTTTTGAGTATTAGCTGAAAATAAGGCAGTTCAATTTCTCAAGTTCTTATATGTTAAAGTTTGTTTAATATTACTCTTTGGGGTTTTAATTCCAACCTAAGAATCAACTCCTTTTGTGATTTTCTTGAGACAGCCATTTCGTATTCTCATTCAATGCAATTCCAAGGACCAAGGACTTTTTTCTCCACATGGCAATGAAGGTCCTGCCAAGGTGTCATCTGCCACAGGTTCGAAGTCAGTGAAAGTTGAAACTATTAAGGGATCTGAAAGTATATCAAGCAAAGGCCAAATAGAACCCCATGCTGAATCTCTGATGCAAGACTCTACTGTGCTTTCTCCAAGTGTCAATGAAAAGAGAAAGGACCTGCATTCAGTTCCAACAATATCAATGCCATCTCAATCAACAGGGCCTTCTCCTATAGTGGTTGGAAAATGCAGTTCAGCTGCTGATGACATCGCACACTTAAAAATGTAAGTAAGAAAGTATATAAATAATTTGATTGTTTTCCTTCAGTATTATGCGCATTAATTCAATTCTCTTCCATGAATCAAATTATGTTTATGTTGCTTGAAATTTTAACTAGGACTTCTCATCATTGGTTTTAGTTTTACAATTTAGGAATGGTAGTATGTTTCTTCACTGTTCTTTCTACCCAACAATCTGTGGAATTAAGGTGTTACCTGATCATTTGTGTTTGAGTTAAAATCTTGTTAAATCTATGTTCTTAATTAGTTAATTTTATAGTTATAATTGTGTTGAACACTTTTTTTTTCCTTGAACAAAAAGGTAACATTGTTGCAGCAGATATATGATGATATGAGAAAATTGATACTCATCATGGCATGATTTGCCATATTATCTTTCAGGTTATGTCATGGAATGTTTCATGTTCTTTCTAGTTTTAATATTGTCTCCTTAACAGTTTTGATGACACCCCTTGCATCAAAAGAGGGATTGAATCTCCTTCGGCATGGAAGTCACCTTGGTTTATGAACTCTCTTCTTCCGGGAAATGCAATCAACAATGAACTTACATTTGAGGTTAGAAATATTCTTCTTTGTGAGTTGTATATCTTGCTTTTGTTCTTTTCTTTGGATGACCTGTTGTTTGCTATGGTCACTCTATGCATCATATAGAAAGTCCATCCATCTTCACTATTGCAGAAAGCCATTACTGAATTAGGAAAGTATTTTTTTTGGTTACCTCATGTGTCTAGTTTATGTTTGTTAACTTAAAATTTCTCTTTGGTTAACGTTTTTGAGTTATTGTGACAAATTTCTCTTCCCAAAATATTAGGATGTAGGATTTTTCATGAGTCCAGCTGATAGAAGTTGTGATGCCATTGGCTTGATGATGCAATTTAGTGAGCACACCGCTGCTGTAGTTGCAGAGGCCGAAGAGTTGCTGAGAAGTGGAAGTGCTGGCAAAACCTCAAATAAGGCACGACTGGAGAACAAGAAATCCTTAGAAGAAAATGTGGATTGTGACAAAGAAGCAGAAAATTTTAGTATGCCAGCAAAAATTATGGTATTTGTTACTTTTGACAAGCATCTTTGGCTTTGACTATGAAATTGCAATGATTTCCTCATGGATACTTTATCTTATGAATTGAACTAGGCCAGATTCCATTCACGAACACATATGCAGGTCAATAGCCATGCATAGGCTTTCTATTTCTAGATTTCTAATCATTTTGGATTTCATCAATTTGGACATAGTTAATACATTCTAGGTCATGAAACATCAAACATTGCTGAATCAAGATAAAGGACTGGGTGACTCGACACCTGACAAATTTCTTCATTTGTTAGTCTCCAAAATCTAACATCTCTTCAGCACTCAGGATCTGTTTCTGGACTTCACATTAGAGGACTGGGTGACTTGAGACCTGACAAATTTCTTCATTTGTTAGTCTCCAAAATTCAACTTCTCTTGAACACTCAGGATCTGTTTCTGGACTTCACATTAGACACCTTTCACAAAAATCTATTTAATTGTAATCCAAAATGTATTTATTGTATTGCTTGATAGCCAAGAGAAATAAATACCTAGAAACACTTATTATGCTAGATACTTTTGTAAGTTTAGTCACGTTATTAGTCTTTCTGAAGCTTTCGAAATAATAGCCTAATTACTTGATTGTTCTCGGTTCAAATACTGAAATTTTCTGCAGGCTGAAGCACGAGTTCTTGATTTTAGTGGCTGTGGCACGCCAGTTAAAAGATCAGAAAATCTGAAAACAGGGAGTACAGCAGAGACGGCAATGAGCCCTTCGTCGTATCTCTTGAAGGTCTGCAGATAGAAAGATTCAGGCTGATAACTACAGAACCTTTATTTCTTTATGCCCCTTTCGCTGACATAGCTGTAATGATCTCTCTCTATTTTCATTTTGATGGCAGCTGATTTGGAGTATTATTAATGAATGTTACTTAAATATAATCTCAATGGATTTCCCCTGCGCTTATATATTATTTAGTAATCTCAATATTTTTATTTTCTCCTTTTCTCTATGATAACTTTGCCATTCTTAATCTGATGACAGACGATCTCAGTACAATATTCAACCTGCATTGACTCTATTATATGTAGCCTCTTATTACGCAATAAATATAATGTGGTTCGATTTTGATTTTTTTTTAGATTTCATATTCACGATGAGAATATTGACTATAATGTAATCAGGAAAAAGGAAAGGGGTTTGATGAACGCATTCGGTTTATATTACTCTCTATACAGTTTGTGTTACTTAAATATGCCTTTGTATATTTGAAAGATTGATTTATTTTTTTTCACTTTAAATAAAGCATTAACGTACATGTTAGAATAAGTAATATTGTGGGTATGCAATTTTTTTTTTTTTTGATAATCTAGATATTTATGAAGATGACCAATTTGATTCTACAGAAATTTTCTACTAGTCATCATAATAAATTGAAAAGTACAATGTCATAAGTTTTTCAAATTTTTCATGTGTAATGTGTCTTAGATAAAATTTGAATCCTCGTAAATTCGTCTTATCTCTTACCATCACCTTATGCAGAAGGGGGACATTATTATGATCGTGTAGGACCGTTGGGATGACAGATTCTATCTTTTGTTGAAGAAGGGGGCACTATTATGGACATGCATGTATATACTTAAGCAAAAGGTGGAATTCGTCAACTCAGCAGTCCCATATGGTCAGTCCTATAACTATGTGAGGAGGTAAATCGAGAAATTATAGTTGACTACTATGGGAAAAGGTATTATCTTAGCTTCGTCTAGATTCAACCCTTGGCCATCCATGTATATACACTTACAATGTTGTATCAATAGGTGCTCTATCAAAGCAAATAAGAGGAAATATACTTTCTAATTTATGGAAATATATTTAGACTTATCACACCAAATCTGTTAAACCACTCTTTTATATGAGATAATGAAGTAAGTCTTGATAGTTCAAGGATAAATTCTCACATTACTCATGTAGATCAATTAGATTTGCTCACAAGAAGCAAATGCAATAAATCACAATGAATGAATTTTAAAAAAAATACATTTCAATAAAATTATCTAAAATATCTACCTTGAAGAATAAGGATCAATACAAGACCGAGACTAGATTTATAATAGAGAGCTTTGTAATCAAGAGTAAAGCCGAAACCACACATTTTCACCTTAAGTTAATTTTCAAATCTATTATCTATGTTTGAGAAGAGAACTCCAAAATAATATAAAAAAAGATCACCCCAAAATGGTTGAAAATCTAATCTCAATGAATACATATTTTTTAGAACTAATCAACTTGTTTACACTTGTTGTTTAACATTGAACAAAAATATCTATCAGTGCAAATCAAAAACTCCAATCGACTAACCTTCCAAGTGTTGAGTTTGAATAGAATGTAAAGATGTAATCAACAAACAAGCCACTAATTGACTAATTCATTAAACAAAAATTTCTCACGGGTCGTGTACTACAGTTCTAATTATCTAGATCCTAAAAGTATGATAATTGGAACCCAATGCACCAATGTTAATCACCTGATTATGAATTAAACAATAAGAACTAGTATAAACCTAAAGATAAAGTCTTATTTTAAATATGTTGGATCAACAAATAACCATTGATCCTTGAACAACCCGAAACATTGCCGAAGCATCTTCAAGACTCCTAAATCATTTAAGAACATCTCAAAAACCTAGCAACACATTTATTTAAGTCCACATAAATGATCTAAAACTTCTTAAATTGAGCCTTGGTAGTCCTCAATACATAATATAAAAGTGAGGAACTTGATCATAATATCTTTTAGTCATATATATGGACAAGCTCTTTAAATAAACTAGATTAGCCCTAGATGCTTTCATTTTCATACAAATCTACTCTTGAACCCAAAATATAGTTCATATAGACTCTCAAGGTGGTCTTCAAGGTTAATATAATCATAAGTTGTAAGTTTTAGTCACTTCATATTTATTTTCAAATAACTTAATCAATATATTATCTCATGGCTTACCGATATTAAAACTATAAATTCACCAAAAGGTCATCAGTCCCATTTAATTCACTTAAAACTATTACCAAACATCAAAATCATATGATGAATATAACCACTATTATCCAACAATATCCCCTTTTTAATTTTTGGTTATTTATTTAAGTTAATGGTTGAAAATAATATGTAATGACAAAATAAGAAAGAAACAAGTAAGATCAACTCTTCTAACTTTCAATCTAAAAGGTTTGAAGCTTCCCCTCAACTATATAACCTTCTCTAGATTTGAACATTTCTTAGAAACATTGTGCCCTTGAGTTGAGTTATATACAAGGTTTGACTTTTACCTTTTGGATGAAAATCTAGTTAAGTTTCAACTCATACATGAATATGATATAATCACATATTAAGCATAAACATGATATCTAACTTCAGCTAAAGGTGAAATTTGCCACCCCAGCGGCTCCACTGTCGGCTTCACAACTATTTGTAGGGCCGTCTCAAGGTTTTATGGGGCCCTAAGCTAAATTTTTTTAAAGATCTTTAATACATTTTTTTAAATATAAAATTTTTCTTCATCCTTTTTTATTCAGACTTGGGATTTGACAACGGCGGGTTTAATTTTTTTAAAATAAAATATTAATTTAAAACTAGATTTTTATATAAAATTTAATTTTCTAACTATTAATTTAAAATTAGATTTTTATATAAAATTTAATTTTCTAACTATTAATTTAAAAATAACTTTTTATATAAAATTTAATTTTTTAATTTTTTGAGATACAAAATTATTAATTAAAATTTTATATTCAAGTTTTATTAATAATTTTTTTAATTGATAAAATTGCTAGATTATTTAAGCTTTCTTGAACACAGTATTGATCTGTTAGCTTTTGAGAGAATTAAGATATAAAATAAGATGGAAGACAAGGAAATTGCTTGACATATAAATATAATATAAAATTAATTAGTCTTACCGTTGATTTTAGAATGATGTATCAAATATCAATTCAGCTATGCATTAATTCTCATGCATATAACAACTTCTCATGCGTGCAGGCATGAGTAGTGCATCAAATGCATGAAGCGACATCAAATTTTCATGCGTAGTCATGCAGACGTGAGGTGACCTACAGAAATCGAAGCACCGCAGTCTCACGAAACGAATATATTATTCAATTGATATAAAAAAATTTTCATTAAAATACTTTTTTATAATAATAATGGGCCCCAATTTTATTGGGGCCCTATGCATAGGCCTTAGTAGTCTATGCCTTAAGCTGACATTGCATCCATCAGACAAATCTGAAAGCACGCATAACTATTCACTCAGTGGATGTCTCAGATTTTTTTATTTTACTAGAGAAAAATATTCTACCGTACATTATAATTGAGATTCGAATTATAAATACTTAAGTAACCCACTGAACATCTCAGTTTTTAATCATGACCTTGAGATCTTCAATCAATATGGTTGAGTTATTGGTATTTGCCCTCGAGACATAGATAAGTTGGTTATGATAGAGCAGACTTACAGAAGAGGGCAATAGTTCAAATCTCGACAAAGCCGAGACAATACCCTCCTCCGTTGTGGCTAATTGCAGTTTCTCGATTTACCTCCTCATAGATGATCGTGGAGCCGATCGTGTGGGACCGTTGGAGTGGCAGATTCCACCTTTTTACAGAAGAATTATTGGTATTTGATTTGTAAGTTAACTTTTAAATTCATCCCCAAAATAGGAGAATACTTTATCTCTAAATGAATCTTTTAGTTAGCAAGTCTTTAAGATTCTCCTTGGCATTCACATAACTTATAAAATTTATTCCACTAGAGATCAATTGTTTAATGATGTTGTGTGTTTGATGAATGTGTTGAGACTTACTATTTCATGTGTTATTTTGTGTCATTTCAAA
>JBBMKF010000065.1:5793947-5804508 GCA_037834155.1 Curcuma caesia | reverse complement strand
CACTATTTCTATTGTTTGAGCCAATATTAGAAGTTCTTCCTTTTCCCACTTCATTGTCTTCTCTACCTTTGCTGATGGACCTCCATACACCCTCTACTGCTACTATCCACCACCTAAGGCACCTCCCTTGTAGGCATATAATCAACAACTATGTCATAAAATCACTTCAACGCCTTCTCAAGACTCTTCTACTTTCTAGTTGCTAGTGGCTGTCATGAATCCCCTTTTTACTTGGACATTCCTATTACTTTTTGAAAGGGCACTCATAACCATTCTACTTTCTCATTTTATATCTTATACATCTCTATCACCCAAATAGTATCCTTGTATCTTCTTTGTCTTCGCAATTCATTCTTAAAGGTTTCTAGCATTTTTAGATTCATGGTGGGCAGACTATGATTGATGAGATGGATGTTTTACACTCACTCAAGTGACATTTGGGATATGATTCCTCTTCCTCCAAGGGAATCTACCATGGGCTGCAGATAGGTTTCCTCTGTTAAGTGCTCCTAAATGATACTATTGATTTGTTTAAGACTCATCTAGTGGCACTCAATTTTATAGTTTTGACTACCTCAATACATTTCTCTAATAGTCAAGATTGCTTCACCCGTCCTCTTATCATTGTCCTTCACTAGCCCCTTTATTAGCTTGCCATTAAAAATGTCCCTCATGGCAGAGGAGGTCTATATGAACCAATCTCGAGGCTTGTTGCTTAAGGGGAGGTTGGCAAAAATGTTTATACAAATTGAAACAATCTTCAAGAGGTTGATTTGAAAATTTCAATTCAACTATTCTACAGTATGATATGACCAGAAGTATTCTAATACCTTATTTCACAATATGCAGTGATGATAATCACTGCAATGATTCCGCTGGAATTGTATAATTAAAAATTTACCTCCATCACACTTTCAGAATAAAAATTGATAACCTTAAGTGCTTCCTTGGTATAAAGGTTGCTCCAAAAAGGCATTTATCTCAAAGTACAAGTATGTACTAGATGTGCTCGAGGAAATAGCATGCTAGGTACTAAACCAACAAATATTCCTATGGATATTAATGTTAGATTAGTACGAGGGAGAAGGAGCCACTAATATATTATTTGTAGTTAGTTTGATTAGTTAATCTTTTGAGAGCCCATGTCATACCAATGGGTAGCAGGTACGAGGATGTACGTGCTAAAAAGTGTTCCAAAAAGGTATATTTATTTCATAATCAAGGTTATCTACAAATAGTGAGATACTCTGATGCAGATTGCATAGCTTCTCTTCCAAATAGATAGTTTACATATAGCTATTGTATTCTCTTAAAAGGTAATCTTAATTTTTAGAAGAGTAAGAAGTAGACGGTGGTGGCAATATAAGTGTAGAAGCAAAATATAGTGTCCTGGATTTAGTAAAATGTAAGACAATTCAAGTTAAGCATTTGATGACTGAGTTAAGAATGCCTCTATGGAGTCCATAAAACTTTATTACAGTTGCAATGCATGTAGCTTCAAACTTTGTAAATAGAGGTTGACAGAAACTTTATCAAAAAGAATATCTAATATAATGATATCACCACCCTTTTGTTAGTTCTAACAATCAATTGACAAATTTGTTGACTAAATCATTAGAAGGGCATAAAGCTAAATATATTTAAAACAAATTGGATTTCTATAATATATTTGACCCAACTTGAGGGGGTGTCATGATAAAGGGCTCATGTGTAAATACATAAAAGGTAGAGGACATACTTATAATTTTCCTTATTGCCTTAATTAAAGAGGGAAACTTGAGATTCCATTAGGAATAAAATTTTTAGTTCTAGACGATATTGTCAAGACAGGCCCAATCTCAACCGATATCGCCAAATCTATATTAGCATTAAAGCAAAATGACGTTTACTTGAGTCAACATAGTCTCAGTTAGCAAACAAAATAATACAGGTAGTTCTACAGTTTGAAATGTCAAATTGTGTCGGAATTTCATACTTTGACTTAAACAATACTATTTTGGTACCGTGTCACTGTTGCAATGTATGGTGTCGTTGGAGAATTGAAGGGGATATAAAAGGAGATGAAATAAAATAATAAAAGAAGACAACTATATATCTAACTTTGAACTTTATGTCCCATTTCGAATGATATAGCATCTTGATGTGTTTTGTAGGGTGTCAAGAGGTGTGGAATGCTAATATGACAAGATACTCACCAATATGATTGACACAATGATACGTGATAGATTTCCTTTATCAAGTCGAGTAGTATGAAATTTCAGTAATTTACTAGAATGACATGTTTCGATTGTGCGACCTACACAATATGAGATTTTAAACCATGGATGGTTCTAGGAAAGAGGTGGTCAACTCACTACCTAATACCTAGGTAGTAAACGAGAGCTTCGGTAGTAAACATTAAAATATTATTAAAATAGGTCATACAATTCAGTTTGTAGTCATAAAGACAACAAAAGAGTTTTAAGAGGATTCAAATATGGTAGAAAATGCAAGCTACTTAAAACAATAGGGTAAAAGATAAGGTAAAAAATATATAGAGAAGAGGATAGAGGTACCTTGTTGTGAACAACATGACCTTGAGTGGTAAAAAGAGAAGAAACATAGAACAATTATCAAGTTTTTATCCCATTGAGTAGGATCGGCTATATGGATCTGCCTACACCATTGGACTCAACCCCCTATCTTATTTTATCATTATTAACTAAGTGTTTTTTGGTCTCTCTCTCGATTAATGTGTATATTTGTCGTAGTTTCACATTAGCTAACTAAAAAATAAATGAGGGGAAAAAAAGAAAAGGGGGAGGGGGGCAAAAGATGTGTGTGTATGCACTCCAACACCTATTGCACTAAAAAATTGCTTTTTAAACTATAGTTTTGTCATACCAACTGATACCAACTAGCATAACTCTAAATGGCATTACTACTATTCTTGTAGAAAAGGGTGCCCTAATTAAAGATGATAACAATTCACTTGGAGCCAAGTTCTCCATGGTATAACAGAATAATATTGTTTAAATTGTGAATTTCTAATTTGGAAATTTTAAACTAGGAAATTTTACATTTTATGAGTTTTAAAAAAGATCTATTTTTAAGTCGCTAAGCAAAGTAGGAATTTTTTTTTTAATTTTAGTAGGATAAATTATTTAAAAATTTGTTCTTTGTTTACCAAATTTATGAAGTTAAGTTTAAAATTGAGTCAATAATTGGATCTTTTAAAGGACCCAACCTCTTTTTAGATCCAACTTCTTGAGAATCAGTAGTTTAATAATATTTTTCGCATGAGATTTAAAGTTTCTATTGCTGCACCAGTTGGTCTTAGAGCACTAGGTGCTACAACACCTAGTCTCTTCTCAAACAATAGAGGCTTTTAACATAAACTTTCCTTCTCAAAAGATTAATTATTGTGGTTTTGATATATTTAAGTATGTTTTTGGCATGGTAACTTACAAGGATTAATTTAGACAATCTTACATGCATCCAATTGTATGTACGTTAGGTATACGATATATAATACATTGTTAATTAATATAGATTGTTACATATTCGGTGTTCAACATTGTATGTTTATATAGTTTTTACATTAACTTATTGATTGTATTGCTCGATCAGTTTACTTTGTTTTATAAATGCTAAACATTTTCATCGAAATAAGTAATATCTAGTAGTTTTCAATACGGCCTGCATATACCTCTTTTACTGTTATACAGCACGTTGAATTTTATTCTAGATTGCAACCATTAGATTTAAACAAGAAAAGCAGCTTTCAAAGAAAATAGTTGTCTGGATCAACAAGAGTGTGTTTCCGGGTTTAGGGGATAAAATCCAGTTTGTGGAGTTGAAATTCCAACTCCACAGTTTACTTCAATTTACTGCTTAAACAAAAGACATAGGAATCAGAATTCCAATACCAAAATAATTCAGGAGTTACAACCATCAAAATCCATGAATTTTTTTTAAGAAACCTGAGGATTCTTAGGACAACAAGCCTCTTGTTCATAATTACTCATATGTCCTCATCACGAACAAAGAGAACTCATACATTTGAAACATTACTTTTTCATTATCCGTGGAGCTGCAAAACAGAGAAGAGTATTGTACCTGGGTAATTTGAATTTCTTTCTTGGTTGCTTCTTGATTGATTAATTTTCCTTTTGAGTTTAATGGTTTTGTTAGATTGTGAGATTTGTTCGATGTTGTTGTTTGCATGCTCATATGCCTTCTTTTACTCTATATCAATTTATGTGTTGATACCCCTAATGTGGATCCTGCTCCACATCAGCAAGTCATGCTCACATGGCCATATTCTAGGTCAACTCACTGTTTACATATCTGAAGACCTCAACCTTACAGTCCAGGTCAGCATGCCAGCATGTCTGAGAGACGAGTGGATGACATTTGTCGAGCTCTCCTCCAACTATTTAGAGTTCATCGAGCTCTCCCCTGCAAATAGATGGGACTCCCTGAGATCTTACAACTCTTCAGCTGAGCTCTTCTCTCCGCTCTCTATACTGAGTTCTTGAGCCTACTTAGGGTCATACCTAAGTACAATCTTTCTGCCCGTCTCTGGCACTATGAATCATACTTGGACATGACCTCCCATGCTACCTGTCATTGTAAGCCCAAACCATGCTGCAACAAGACCCTTGGCAAATAGTGATTGTACCTCACATGGCCACCTACACCTATAAATGCCAAGGTATATCCATCAGAAAGCATGTCTGCAAATCTCACACTCTAGTGTTTTTGTATTCTCTTTACCACTACCGTGTGACTTAAACATCAAAGATGCTTTGTCAAATCACTCTGGTGCCCTCTAATGCTCTTTCTAGTGTCTAGGTTGCCATCTTCAACTTTGATGGGATGGCCTCCACCTCGACAACATCCACATCATCTAGCCTTTGTGCCATCGCCAACGAGTTCAACATCCAACCTCAACAATGGTTGCCTGTGCAAACAATAATTCTTGTATGTATTTAGTTTGTGAAAAGTATTACAACCTCTACTCCATTGTAATTCTAAACAAAAGAGTCACAATCCTTGTTCTCAATTTTACACTTGAATCCAAATGGTTAAGTTAGATTTCCTCTCTACGAAACTGATTCCCATGAAAGAAAACGTACTTACCCCTTCTGGAAGCACAGAAGTTATTCTCTACTATTTTGAGGCATGGATGACTTCTTGGAGCAGCATAAGCCACTGTCATTCCTACAAAATAATAAAAGCACAATAACGCATAAACTATATTTGATAAAAGACAATGAACTAGGTATTTTTCCAACACACAACAAGCTTATGAAATGAAAATAAATGAAAGGAATTATAAGCTTTGGGATGAAACTTATGTCTGATGCAATGTGTATCCAAGTTCATTAATATAGTAATTGAAAATTTAAAGTTGAATTATATTTGCTAAAATATGAAAGTTTGAAACTTTTACATGAATACACAATTAAACAAGATATATGACTAGAAAATGAAACTTTGTAAACAAGAGAAATATGCCTCACTAGAACATTTATCCGGCGATATCAGAAATTTTCAACACTAGTAAATGTAAAGTGGCATATGGGAATACAACTTTATACATGTGAAGCCTTATACTGATTTTTAAAAATTAAGCTAGATTTATCAATGTTCAAAATAGATAAAACACAACAACTATGGTCAATGGTCCATACAACCAGTAAAGCAATAATGCAATTCATGGGGATACAATGAAGGCTTCATAGCATATATGCAATTCATATCAAAATATTTAGCATTTGTAATAATCAAAATAAATATGTTATGTATTTCTTACAAATATGGATGCACAATCAAACAGTTAAGGATGATGGGATAGTTTAAAGTATTCTTTTGTGTCAAACTATCAATATCAAAGTATCAGTCCTTGGCCAAAACAAAAAGGATTTCAGTAATGTACCATATGTTAGCACTCAGCACGCATCAAAAAAGCGTTGAAATGGCTTTGGATGAGTTATTTCTTTAATCCCTTTTACTTGGTTTGATTATGTTAAGAAATAGGACTATAGCAATTAAATAGTCAATTAACATAAAATTAAATCCCTAGCCATCATGCATGTTGCCAAGCTAGATTCACTAGATCATTGTTTGGATGTCATTTGCCCATACAGATATCACTGAAACATTAGATAACTAATTATAATAATATTCTACAAAATTCCTTTTATAAAATGAAGGACGAGCAAGTAACCTAGTCAAGAATAGCCTTAAATAAATTTATTTGCCCTAGTTTTCAAATCAAATTTTTAGATCAATTTATATTAATTAAACATATTGACTTATAATTTATATCACATTTAATTAAGAAGCTTCATTATAAAATGTTAAAAAAAATTTAAAGTGCAATCTAAATTAATTAAATAAAATTAAAATCATATTAATTGAATTTAATGAACAGATAATTTTTATCAGATTTAATTATTATGTAAAATATGTTAACAAGTTAGAATTATAATATCAAAGTTGAAAACTAATAAACTAATTACTCATTTACTGAACTTGATAACTTAAATAAATTATATAATTTATAGTTTTATACTTATAGAAAGTTAATAAGTTACAAGGGTAAGACTGCATATGATAGACCCTTTCCGTGGGACTCCATATCGGTAGGAGTTTCGTGCACCAGGCTGCCCTTTAAAGTTAATAAGTTACAACTAATAAGCCAGAAAGTTTAATAATTTAAAATTTATAAAATGTTTTATAAAACCCTAATATTATTCTCTCTCCCAACCCCTTTGTGTCTACAAACCCCTTCACCTTGAATTTGTCACATCCTCTTCTCTAACTTCCATCAAGCATCGCACACTCTCAACCTTCCACTTGATTGAACATCACACATCCTCCTCCTGCCTTTATTTTGCATTGGGTCAACACTTGTGTTCCTCACTCATTCCATCATCACTTCCCACACCCTCCCCTCCATATGTGTTGCACCTAGTATCAATCGTTACCCAGCCTAGGGATATAAAGTTGAAACTGTCCAAATAGGCAAAGTGATTCATGTAAAACAATTAAAGCAATAGTGCAAGCATTAGGTCAACACTTGTGTTCCTCACTCATTCCATCATCACTTCCCACACCCTCCCCCTCCATATGTGTTGCACCTAGTATCAATCGTTACCCAGCCTAGGGATATAAAGTTGAAACTGTCCATATAGGCAAAGTGATTCATGTAAAACAATTAAAGTATAGTGCAATAGCATACTGAATACATAATGTAATACTAAAATAATAATAACCTAGGCAGTACGTAGTAATTAGGAGGGATCATTAAAATAGATTCAATCAATATCTTGTAACATAGCATCACTAATACCACATACTATTAAAGGATTAAGATCACAAGTTGGTATAGAATACAGCATGAACGGATCATGTTGTGTGCTTCACAAGTTATTATTAAATTAAACAGGTTAGGCAGGTCAAATTGTGTCACACAAGTTATGTGGGTCATGTGGCATGACATGTTTAATTAAATGGGTTGGCAGGTCAAAAACAAGTTGTATGACACAACCTGTTTAGCAAACATACTCATAAGAAATTTCAAAAAATAAAAAATTTAATTAATACACAAACTTGAAAATATAATTCACAAAAAGATTCACATACAATAAAATCAAATATTCATATTATAAAAATTCTTACAAAAATTAAAGATGCAAAAAAGCAATAAACATATATATCAAACAAAGGGTTATATCAAACCCTTGGAACCCCGCATTGGCGGGAGCTTCGTGCATCGAGCTGTCCTTTTAAATGTTTGACTCATTTATAACCCAAATCTCTTTAACTCAACCCCAAATCCATAAAATTGCAGGCATTCTCAAGTAAATTGTCAAGAATGTTCCATGATGCTATAACAAAATCTTATCATGAAGGTTGCTCCATGGGGATCATAAAAATGCAAACTCCGTTAAGCTCTCCTTTTTTCTCAAAGATAAGTAAATACATAATAGGATCTTTTGCTCATATTTATTCACATGTTGAATCATTAAGCAAATTACTCACTAATCACCTCAATATTTTGAAAGAAATAGAAAACAGGACCCTGTTTGGCAAATCAATATATCAATGCTCAACATGGTTTCATGACAAGCTCTAGTTATGATCAAGAAGATTTAGAAGTAGTCCCAACTTGTAGATTGCTAAGTAATAATCCATGTTATAGCGATGTGTGTCCAATCTCACTAGAATATCATTATATCTACATGGTATACCTACAAGTCTATAATCCCAACTTGTAGATTGCTAAGTAATAATCCATGTTATAGTGATGTGTGTCCAATCTTTTCTCCTCTCACTAGAATATCATTATATCTACATGGTATACCTACAAGTCCATAATAATCTGAATATTGGTCAAAATGCCAGGATTATTTTGTTGTAACTGTTCTTTAAAAAAAAGACAAAAACAATTAATTTAGAGGTGGCAAGTTAGATTATGTTTGTAGCATTGGCCTCTTATGCTATGCTTTAAATCAATTGTGTAGTACTTAAATTGATTGTAGCATCATCTGGGAAGAATCCAATGTTGCCTTCTCCTCTTATATACGTCTCAATTTCACAACCAACACACGGATGGATGAAGAGAAGAAAGCCATTAGCTTTGAATCATTTCTACTTTGTTCATTTTTTTTTATTTCCTTGGGCAAAATATGAAGTGGATGGTCTTGATGATTTAATACTAATATGCTACCAATGGAGCATTCTTGTGTTGTATCTTAAGACAAGGTGGCAAACTTCACATCTGGAGAGTCTCGTAGTGCTTGCTACACCTTTCAGTCACAGGTAAAATTTTTGCATTTTATTAATAATCCAGGCATGCTCATTTCTTCACAGGTAGTGTTAGATAGTTTCCTTTTTGGTGACTAAATCGCTAAACTAAAAATGAAATTAAAACCTAAAATTCAAAGTAACTATAATAAAATAACTCATCCATCCACATCCACATTAATAATAATAATAATAATAACTGATGTGGGATGGGCACACATAAGTAAAGGAGTTACGTCTTCTCTTTGCCTATAAATAAAAACACAATAATGATCCACTATGAATTCAATTGTTTTTGGAAAGAAAGAAAAGTGAAGAGAAACCAATACGTGAAAATTAGCAATTGCATTATAATGGTTCATCATCAAGCTCTAATATGTGAAATCCTTTTAAGAGTCAAAAGATAATAAAAATAATAATTACATGTAGTAAGCCTAAGTTCATAAATCTATGAGTTTCCTTTCGAATTGTGAATTTAAGGTGATGAATTATGAATAATAAATATGTTAATGGCATTTAAAATAATTAATTGATTGATAAGTGTGCTAATGACATTTAATATCATTAATTGATAAAATATTATAATATGTGTTGGTTTATTGTTGTTTATGCATTAAGTTGATGATTATGATCTATATGTATGATTTTATATTAATTAATCAACAAAGTAATCAAACTAGAATAATTAAATGTCTAAAATAAAATAATCATTCATTCATCACACTTACAAAATGTCCATTAAGAAAATGATGAATAATCATTAAAACTATGGATTTTTCCCAAAGGAAAATTTGAACTTAACCGAAGAGTTCAAATTCTTAAATCAAATATAATTTATTTATCCAAAGATGACATGTGTTTCATTGAAGATTTTAATTTCTTGATAATGTTGTAAGACATTTAATTCTAATTGCATGTTGAAATATTTGCCCAAAGGTGTATTACAATATACCCTAATCATTTATGTCTTATTTGCAACAATTTTACTTCATTCACAAGTTTCTTCTATTAATGTATTTAATGGGTTGAACTTCTCTGAATAGAGTGAGCAAGTCAATTTCATTTAGAAGTGTTGGATATTGACTTAGCCCCAAACCCTAAACACTATAAAGGAAAAATTAGAATGTTAATGAGTTGATCAGTAAACTTATTAGTAAAGCGTTGTTCAAGGGGCTAGTAAACCGTTGAAAGCAAAAGGCCAACAGTTTTTAAAAGAAAATAAAGGAGTATTAAAGCTCCTCAAGTTAAGAAGGAACACAATAATTATGTGTGTTGCTTCTATAAGAAAGGACACTATAAAGGATTGCCCTAAATGCAAAGCTAGGTTCGAAAGAAAGGTATATTAAATATTTTTCGAATCTTGATGCTCCTCATAGTACTACTACTTATGTATCCAATTTGATGCAAGGATTCCTTACAACAATCCAAATACAAACTGAACTGAAATTTTCTTGAATATTGGAAATTGTATGAAGGCTCCAATTGAAGACACAAGCCTTATCATTTGGTCTTAGTTACCAGTTATGTCTTATGTCAAATTGTATGAAGGCTCCAATTGAAGACACAAGCCTTATCATTTGGTCTTAGTTACCAGTTATGTCTTATTTATGACATAAGCGTTTAGGCATGTAACTAAAGAAAGAATAGAAAATTTGATAAAGAATGAGATTCATTAGAATGTAGATTTTACTAATTTTGATTTATATGTGGATTGCATTAAGGGAAACATAACAAGAAAGAAACCACAAAAGCACTCAACTTT
>JBBMKF010000065.1:5778840-5791959 GCA_037834155.1 Curcuma caesia | reverse complement strand
CACCTCAATAAAATGGTGTGGCAGAAAATGCATGCTCACATTGATGGATATTGTTAAGAGTACGATGAGTAATTTATCATTATCTAAATCATTGTGGATGGATGCATTAAAAACAAAAGTATACTTATTGAAAAGGCTTCTTAATAAAGTAGTTCTAAAAACTCCTTTTAATGTAAGTTATTTTTCCCTTTTGGGAAAAAGTGGTAAACAATTTGTTATTGCCTTATCCTGAATGGAAACCAAATTTGTGGCATGTTTGAGGCTATAATTCATGCATTATAGTTGTGTAAATTTATTTTAGGACTTGAAGTTATCCACACTATTACCAAAACATTACAAATTTATTGTAATAATTTTGCAACAGTATTCTTCTCCAAAAACGATAAATAATCAAGAGGTGTCAAGCATATGAAATTAAAGTATTTTGTCGTTAAGAAAGAAATTTAGAAACAAAGAGTATCTATTGAGTATATTAGACATTATTGATCTGTTAACTAAAGATTTACATCCAAAGATATTTAATAAATATATACATAGAATGGGTCTCAATTATACTTTTAATGATGCATTAAAGTTAACACTCTAAGGTCACTTATATGTTTTTGATATACATAATTTCTAACATTATTCCATTATAACATGAATTGCGTACACTATCATGAAATTGTCATTTATAGGTTTAGTGTGGTAGGAAGCTGATGTTTATGGTATATGAAAGAAAGTATATTGTGTGATCAATATATAACTGCTATAATCCATAATCTATAATTAGTGTTTTGGCATATTAGGGTAATTATGATATTTTAGAAGGATGAGTTTTTTATGCTTATGGTCATAATGCATCATACTACATTATAAGTGTCAATTTTGTCTAATTTTTAGGAAAATAGGGAGAATGTTAGATAGTTGTCATTTTTTGAAAACTAAATAAACTGATCTAAAAATAATATTAAACTCAACATAACTTCATGTAATGGAAAGTTATGAATAAAATAACTCATCCATCTCACATAAATAATAATAAGAATAACTTATATGTGATGTACGCACAAAATTAAACGGAGTTACACATATACATTGGTCCTTTATCTACATATAAATAAAACACGCAATAATGAATGATCTATCATGAATTGAATGTGTTTTTGGAAAGATAGGAAAGTGAAGAAAATCTAATATATGTAAGATAATCACTATAATGGCTTTATTATCAGGCTCAGGTATGTGAAACTCATACATTTCAAAGAACCTTTTAACAAACAAAAGATAATAAAAATAAAAATAAATAAATTTTGTAGTTATTTCATAAATTTTAATATAGTGCTATAATTTTGACAAGATGCCTCACCAACCAATAAACAAAATTGAGGACACATCATGTGGCATTGCCTTCTATACAAAATTGTTAAAGAAAATCACCCTAGAATTCACTTTATATTTACATATACCTAGTAAATTTGCCATGGAACCCACTCTACACATGATACCAACTTCAGAAAAATATAAAAATAATACTTCACTTTAGAAGGGCATACATTTACTCAAGATATTAAAAATAATGACATTTTACTGAACCCCTAGCACTTCACTTTCACTAATACCCAAATCACGCACTAGACTTTCATATTTACCAAATCATGCACCTCTTTCCTAAACTTCCTCTCTATCTATTCACACACTTATCCAACCCACTCGAGCCACCGAAACACATTTTAAATCTTCAAAAAAGGGTCATGTTTTATTTGGTTTTGAAAGTACTATTTGTCTCCTTCAAAAGAAAATTGAATTTTTTTTTAAAAAACTCATAGCGGGCTAAATAGGGTGTGGAACTAATATTATAAGGTACAATTACACTTAGAAGAGTCCCAAGAATACATTAGAGGTGGTTTCGATTAAATCTGACAAGTCTAAGTCCATCAGTGAGTTTTATCAAAACTGACGGATGGTTGTACATGATCCAGATTCAAAAATTGTAAACATGATCAAACTTGCAAGAGTCCTAAGAATACATAGGTGTTGTTATTTAACTTCATTAGTCACTTTGTAATAAAATTACATAATGTTGAAATTTTTTCAAAACCTCACAGCGGATTAAATAGAGTGTGGAACTAAGGTTAGAAGGCATGGTTACACTCAAGAGACTTGTAGGAATGCATTAGTCCTACTTTTAATTTTTTGGATATGTGATGTGTGAATCATGCATATATTTTCGATTTTATTTATTATATATTTATTGCACTACATGAGCATATTTTACATAAACTTCATGCTTTTGCATTCATTTCATCTTTTTAGTTCGGATGACTACTCTTCGTGTGTTTTATTGACAGGACATAGAGATCTTGGCATTGAAGCATGTTTGGAGATGCAAAACTGAAGGAACAACAACGACCAGCCCGTGGTAGCCACCACCACGACCATGGATCAACCAAGAGTCAAATTTGCTAGCGGAGCATCAACCAGAGGAAGCCGCAAGAACCACGACCATGCTATGGCACCTGCCACAGCCATGGTACATTATGAGCCTTGATAAGAAAATTTTCAACACAATCCATGGTTAGCTCGTGGTAGCCACCACGGTCATGGATCACTAAGGTTTTGGTAGTGGATCTCCCTTATATTTTAGGATATTTTATTATATTTTGGTGGCTATAAAAAGAACTAAGGGGCGCCAACTACAAGGATGAAGGGTTTTCATGATAAGAGACCCTAATAGAGAGTCATTCTCCAAGACATCCAAAGAGCCAGGAGATTCCAACCATCAAAGAGCACATGGTGATCTTCCAGAAACATCAATGACATCCACAATTAGATTCCTTCTACACTTTAATCTCAATTTTGGATTGTAGAATGTTTCTTTGATGTTTATGGCTTGTTTCTCCATCATGATAGAGTAATCTCCTTAATTCTAGGATTAGAAAATAATCCGATCTTAAGTTAACGATTGATGTTTATGATTTCTCTCTTTATTAATGATATGTTTGATTCTTGATTCAATTTTAGTGTACTTAACAAAACGTTGACAATTATGAATGTATTAGCGTATGTTTACAATTATGAGAGATTAAGAGACGAACTGAAAGGTAAACCTTAATCTCAGATCTATAGAACTGGACTTGAGATTTTTATCACGAAAGTAGTTCAATTTCTCTCGAGGATAACATTAATTGTCACATAACCTAATGGCTTTAGCTTGATTCAATTACTATGAGAATAATAGTTGCGTAGGGATAAACACGTCATTGTATTTTGAGAGGAAACATCAATTACCCTAGGATAAATCACCTTCAAGCATAATCTAACATTGAGGTAAGAGAGAGAATCACAATTAAATTGTCAATGGTCATCGTGGTGAAATCGAAATCCTAGGATTGTCTCACGAATTAATTTTCACATTGCTTTTCATTAAGTCCTCATTTCGATTCCATCTAGATAGTCTGCTTTGCACATAGACTGGTAGTCAACAACACAGTCCCAAAGGACAATATTTTATTATTTGATGACGACCGTGCACCTACCATTTGTACACATCAATGTGTCTAAGGTCATCATATGCCCTCCAACCTTGGTTTTATACCCTAGATAGGCAGTTGTGAGTTTTTGAAATTTATATTAAATTTGGCACAAACTCACTGTTAAATTTAGGTTTATCATATTCACTCAATACCAATGTGTTCCTGGGACTCCCTTGACTCTGACCATGTTGAAAATTTTCAATTATGAACATTATACCTTTGGTGACTTTTGGCCAAAACTTACTGATAGACTTAGGTTTATCGGATTTAATCCAAACCAGGACTAATGAGTTTCTAGGAGTCTTATAAGTGAAATCATGTTATTCAACCTTGGTTTCACACCCTAGATAAGCTGTTGTGAGTTTCTATACTAAATTTGGCACAAACTCATTGTTAGATTTAGATCTATCATATTCACTCAACAACAACACTAATATATTCCTGAGACTCCCCTGACTCTGACCATGTTGAAAATTTCAGGTTCTAGATATTGTACGACTATTAATGAGTTTTGGCATGTGCTTAGGCTTATTGAATTCAATCTAAATCAGGACCATTGCATTTCTAGGAGTCTTCTGATTGTAATCATGCCCTCTAACCTTAGTTTCACACCCTAGATAGACTACTGTGAATTTCTAAAAAATATATAACTTTAAGTAAATTTGGCACAACTTATTGTTGAATTTAGACCTATTATATTCACTCAATAACAATATCAATGTATTCCTAAGACTCCTTTGACTCTAACCATGCTAAAATTTTCAAATTACGAATATTATACAACCATCAGTAACTTTTGGCTAAAACTCACTGATAGACTTAGACTTATCTGACCAATGCATTTATGAGAGTCTTTTAAATATAATCATGTCCTCCAATCTTAATTGTGCTTTGGTGAATCGGATGGGTCAGATAAGTGCATGTATAGACAGAGGGATATTTTAGAAAAAAAAAAAGGTTTGTGATTTAATAATATGAAAATGTGATAAGTAATTTAGGTATTAGAGAAAATGAAGTGCCCAGTTCAGTGACATAAAATTACTTTTTAAAAGATAAAGGCAACATTTTTCCTCAGCCTCAAGAAACAATGCAATAAATGTTTTCTAAAACTAAATATTGAGAAATTACGAATGCATCAAAGGTGCTAGTCCATCAAGATACTATAAGTTGGGAGCTTTGAATCAAACAACAAAAAAAGAAAGAATAAAAAAATTAAAATAAACCTGACCTGAGACTAGGTACGCAACAGAAGCCAAGAAGATAATTGCAGACGGTATGAAGACCACCGTCCAGTAGAAATCGACCACTTCCTGGTCCGTCAGATAAAAGGCTCCGTGGTACTGATGCAGTTCCGACTCCTGGCTCATATTCAGCTGCAGAGCCTGGAGAACCTTCCAATCACGGCAGAAGGGGCGCTGGCTAGCCTCACGGGGGAAAACGATGCTAAGGTTCACAATGACGGAGACAAAGACGACGAAGCCAACGGTGGCCGCGGAGGCCGTGACGAGGGGCCGCTGTAGGCGCCCCCAAGCTCGATCCTCCTCCCGGAGCCTCTGATACTCGTGATTCGGCATAAATGCCTGCCGAAGGGCGTCGCCGATGATCGCCATCGACCAAAGGGACAAAAACAACAGTCCGCCGATCCGATCAAGAGACTTTGAACATGGGGGCTCACCGAGATTCCTAACCCTGAGGCAAGCTCCGGAGAAAATGAATGATCGTGGAGCTGGATGGAACGGAAGAATGATGCAGGAGATGGAATTGAGCGTGAAATTACTCTGAATCTTTTGTTTCGATGTTCTTCGAACCACCCCTGATATTGATATTGGGCTCACCCGAGAGCCCGAATCGGAAGCTAGCTAGCTGGACAGGACTTCATGCATTTTAGGCCCTAATAATTTTTAGTATTAAATATTTGCCATTGACACTGATTAATTACGGAAACGTCCTTGCATCCCTTTTCTTCCACGAAAGATGGAATCCGCCATCTTAGCGGCCCCACACAGTCAACTCCACGACCATCTGTGAAGAGGTAAATCAAGAAGCTGCAGTTGGTCACGATACAGGAGGGTATTGCTTGGCTTCGTCAGGATTTGAATCCTTGTCCTTTTCTGTAATTCTACTGCGTCGTAACCAACTCAACTATGTCCCGGAAGCAAACGTCCTTGCATCCCTGTTTCAGCAACAGGTGGAATCCATCACTCTAGCGATCTCACACAATTAATATCATGATCATATGTAAGGAAGTAAATTGAAAAGTTATAATTAACCACTAAAGGAGAATATTATCTTGATTTCCTTGTTGGGCATCTGGATTGGCCGCCGTATGTGCTTCCCGATTTACCCTGGTGGTCGATGGAAAACTTCCGTAGGACCAGACCGGCCATCCCCAGGGATTGAATACATGAGACTGACTGGGATTTATTATTTTTTTTTATCTTGATTTCCTAGAAATTGAATACATTCTTATTGTTCTATAAACGCTTGAATTCTTGAAATTGAGAGGAGAAAAAAAAAATACTCTTATCGCTTAATGCTTGGACATCAAACTTTGACCATAGAATTCTTTTTAGTAATTTTAACTAAAATGTATTTGACGACCTTAGAAATTTTAAATTTTACCAAACATGTATCGTTCAACCCTTAGTGCTCTCTAAGTGTGCACATATTTATTTATTTTTTAATTTAAAATTTATAGGGCTATCAAACACTATCAATAAAAAAAGTATTTGAAATAAACCCTTGACAAATTTTAAAATGTAATGCATCCTTTGAGATTCAATAAACTTGAATGTGCTCTTTAGTGCATTGCCAAGGAAAAAACTACTTGAATAGCAATAACCAGAACCGAATCTAGTCAAAATTTCAGTAGTTTAAACAAAATTTTACACTACGAACCAAGTTTCATATCCCAAACACAGGGCAGATTCGCTGCTCGAACGAAGCATACCGTGTTCTTGGACTGATCGATAAATATTCTCGTCCTGGTGACAAGTTTTTTCCCCCAAGAATTTATTGGTGCCAGGCTCGATGGTATTAAACTTGATGGAAAGAAACCCCCTGTTACTATGAGAACTTAATGGAAAACCCCTTCTCTGTCGTCGATACATCCATATTCCCAAATTCGTCAGGATCAGAATCCTCATCTATATTTCTGTAGTCGGTCCATGTATCTGGAGAGCTTTCATTCTGGTCTCCTTTACTAGGAGGAATTCTTAATTCACTCATTGGCACAGGTAGCGGCTCTTCGATAAAATAGTGGTGGTGCAGTAGCTCAGCTGCAGTAGCTCGATTGTAAGGATTGTAGCAAAGGAGCCTCCTCACGATATCGATTTCTGCGGCAGATCGTTTAGGAAGGCAAGCTCCCAAGCCCAAGGGCTTTTCGACCTTGCTAAAGGATATCTTGCCGTAATCAGGCAAGTTTGAACAGCCTGGCCAGGTTTCTTCAGTTAAGTTACCCAAGACACTGATGATCCTGCCCAATTGATCTATATCAGATGTGCCTGGAAATAATGGGTCCAACCTGAGAAGCTCTGCGAAAATGCACCCTAATGACCAGAGATCAATCTCTTGTCCGTAGCTTGTCGATCCATAGAGTAGCTCAGGAGCTCTAAACCATCTTGTTCCAACGCATGAAGTAAGGGCACCAGATTCATCTACTAAATCTTCTTGCACCTCATTTGTGTAAGAACTCTTGAAGGGATCAAGCTCGATGTCGCCAGTACTACAGGTGGCCAAACAAGATGTATCACCATCTTGTAAACTCATATCCTTGTCACTATCATACATCATGCTTTTTGGCTTTAGGCTGTACAACTCCTTCATATAGTCGTCCTCGCCAATATGGCAGATTCCTGGAGCAGTCTGGCGCTCAATTCTTGGGTCTTGATCATTCCGAACTACAGATCCAACTGGCAATGAACTGATCTCATCTTGTGCAGCTGATGGTTGATGCTGAACCCATGTCTCTGAAACTTGTTCATTTGCACTAGTATCGATGGTGATCATCCTAGCTTCCTGAAGTATCCTTGACTGCAAAGGATAAAAAAAATTTCAACAATATTTTGCAGGGCATACTTACCAAGGCATCTATGTTGCAAGAACAAAATATCAAGTAACAGAAAAAGTAAACATAAAAATGACAGTGAAATTGTAGTAGGTATTGGACCAACAGAATCAGTCGATAACTGCAACAAAGCTTCTCTTAAACTCACACTTCGCTCAAGGCTACATGACCGATAGGAAGCCAGGTTGCACCAATCTAGCTAATAGCGTTTATAAGCCTATAGGGTCTACAACAGTAAACATGGTGGCCAACCATGTGGGATCTCATATCAAACATCTCATTTAGGAGCATTGTGAACAACTTATGCATACAAATTTAACAGATAATCAGTGGGTAAGAAATGAGTCGTTAAAATCTTCCACTAGTACAGTAACAAGATTGAGGAGCAGAAGTTAACTTACAATGCTTCTAGAGAAACTGATGGCTGATTACTTGTGCAAGAACAGACACTTCAGCATGGCTTCAAGGCTTACCAAAAAACATTATGATCAAGATGCATAAAAGTTAAAAGGTGGTTAATACTTCTTGACCATCTGTCACATCTACAACCACACCTCTTTTTAACATTAAGAAGACTTGTCAATCATTTGTTTCTTTAGATACTTCTGGTAATATTTGGCTCTTTGCTAGGTAAACTTAGTTGCCACTGTATTCCCTTGCTCTTGCATGGAGCTGAGCCATGAGTAAATGTTTAGTCTTATAAGTTAACCCATATGTAGCTTTTTTTTTTTAGAAAAAGAAAGATTTTTCATCCTCAATGTAAACTTAATATGGTAGATAGTCACATTATTATTTAAATAGGAACTATTTTAAAAAATGCAACTGATGCATGGTGCTTTTCATGGGGTGTGCCATTTAATCACCTTTTATCAGGGAAAGCAAAGTGGAGAGACTTGTCCAGGTATGAATTCTCTCCACTTAATCTATCTCACTATAAGTCACATTATGTTCTCTTCCGATGCCTACATGTAGGTCATTTTAATCCAATTCCATGAAAAAACCTGATTTCAATAGCAAAAATGGTTCTTCTTGCATTGCCAGAATACCAGGAACTAGGTAAAATACTTGGACAAAAAGAGAGATCTCTGGATACCCACAGCATATCAAAAAGATCATCAATTCTCTAAAAGAAACTAATTCTGTAACGTTGTCTTTTGTGAACTTTACTTTTAAATAATCATTAGAAAAGTCTTCCTGTTTCTAAGTAATCAAATACAAGTGTTTGAATCTGGAGCATTCTCACTTTGCTTAATAAGAAAAAATTTACCCACATAAAGAATTCAAAGAAGCATTTATTATTATTCTTATATGTTTTTTTGATCAAGAAGTGCAACTTCAATTACAAAAGAGTATGAGCATATGTGAATATCTTTAATAAAAGTACAGATAGAAGTATTTTCCATTTGATCTAAATCTATCAAAAAACTCTTTCTATCTATTCTTAGAATTTTTTAAAATAACTTATTATGAGATTTAAATTCAATTTGTTGAAGGTTGGAGGGATACAATTCATATAACCAACCCCAAAGCGTTAGGTTATACATGAACTATGAAGATAATAATGAAAGGATAAATTAAGAATAGCTATGAGAAAAACTAATACAACTGTAATGATGTATGGGAGATTGGTATACTTCTATTACTTGATCAATCATAAGAAGAAAGAAATATTATGAGCACACTAATTAGTAAAACTGATGAAGTCGAAATCAATGCAAAACCAGGCACCATACCATTTTATCCCTCAAATAGTCAAAATATAAATGAAACACATCATTTGGAGATTTGATGATGAATCAATTTACTCTATAATATATGAACATTAGTTTAATCGAACATGGAGCGGAGGAGAGTTTAGTATTTACTTCAACCTCTTTTTCCAAGCATTAGGCATCTAAGTCCTTAAGAGTCACAATTGTTAATCCAAACTATATAACAATCTTAATTGATAGGAATCCTAGTTATTTGGGTTTGAGAGGATAACTCGTTGCATACTCTTCCCCTTAGTCTACAAAACTTCATAACATGCACTTAAGGAACTGCTTTATGAACTTCCTTGTTCCATCTATTGTGGTCAAATAGTTTCATGATTCTCTCGGTTTTCATTGAATATATCCAACCAATTTCATAAGCCACGATTTGGCATGACTCTATTACAGCATCAAAAACCTCAAAAGGATAAAGATAAGTCCAACTTGGATCCAAACATACAATCAATTGATCCTCGATTGGAATCAGCAAAAGGATCCAAGATTTACAGTCAGCACCAAATCAAAATTTAAACAATCTGATATCTTCTAATTTTAACCGATTTATGCTGACTGCATCCATTTATGAAACAATAATCCACGAAAATTCTGAAATCTATACTCCTCTGTTGATTCAGAAGGAATTTAATTCAGAAACATATGATCTGACCGATCTAAGTTCTTCCTATTTTTGATTTTACTACCTAGCTAATAATTAAGCAAGAATAAGACGAGATCTATAGAAAATCGGAGAGATACCTGACCAAAATCCGCAAGTTTAAGAATTCCATCAGCTGAGATCAACAAATTCGATGGCTTCAGGTCCCGGTGCACGATGGAACTCCGATGGCAGGCCTCGATCCCGCGCAGAATCTCCAGCATCCAGTGCTTCACCTCGCCTACGGCGATTTCCCCGCCCCTCTTGGCGTCCGAAATGACGGCATCCAGGTCTGTCGGGAGGAACTCGAGCACAAGCACCGCGTCCTCATCCTCGCGCCAGAAGTACCCGAGAAGCTCAACAACGTTGGGCGCGCCTCGCAGGGCCTGGAGAGCCTCGATTTCGCTGAAGGCGCTCCGGTAGTCGTGTATCTCCTTGAGCGCGACGACGAGGTTATCCGAGAGGCGACGGGCGCGGTAGACGTCGGCATAGGCGCCGGAGCCAATTCTGCCGAGGATCTGGTACCTCTGGGTGATCTCGCTGCGGCCGTAAATGCTCCAGCTACGCGAAGAAGTCTGCACCTGCGACAACGGCGGCGGAGAGGAATCCATGTCGGTGACTGGAGCTGGAGATTGGGAGCTGTGCCGGTGAGGGTTTGTAGGGTGGGTGGATGCGGTCAACGGCGCTGGAAGTGGAGAAAAAGGGAAAGGATCAGATTTGCCATTGAATATTGGAAAGACGATAACCAATGATTTCTATTTTCCATAATTATTATTATTATCATTTTTTGATAGTTCAAATTTAATTTTTTTTTTTAAATTCACATCCAACTCTTACCCTGCCATCGTATCCAACTCTACGAACTATCCAACATTGTAATATAACATATCTTAGATGAGATTTGAAAAAAAAAAAAAAAGTAAAGTTACATTGTGTCATTGAATCGATAACCATCCTTTAACTAACTTAGTCTCCTCTGTCCCTCAGGACCAATTTATCGACTACGCCTTTTAGCTTGATCTTAAGTCCTGACTCATCCGCCATGGACAAACCTTGCGGAGGAATCCTTAAAGTTTCGAAGCATTGGATTTTCATCAATGTTTGTTTTACTCAAGCTATGTTTGCTTTACTCAAGCTGACATTCTCGCTTTCACTTCATCCACACTTGCTTGCGCAAATGCTTCATTCTAAGGTAAAACACTCCCCTACCGATGCATTTTTACATCACACAGCTTCGATAGATCGCTTAGTCCCGTTCATCTTCAGTCAAAAGCTCCTAATCAACGAGCTATTACGCACTCTTTCAAGGGTGGCTGCTTTTAGGCAAACCTTCTTTATACCCCCTACCTCGTTTATCATTTAGCGGTCATTTAGGAGCATTAACTAGTGATTTGAGTTGTTTCCCTCTCGATGATGAAGCTTATCTCTTATTGTCTCATTGACCAACCTTGATCACTCATATTCTTTTTGCTTCTATCCAACTCTACAAACAGTCCAACATTGTAACATATCATTGGTGAGATTTAAACTTTTGTTGCCTAAGAAGTCCGTCCCGTCTCCAAGGGCGGCTCAAGCCTCTTGGAGGCCCTAGGCGAATTTTTTTAAAAATAATTATTATTATTTAAAAAATTGTTTTCTCACCCTTTTTTATTTGGACTTGAGACCGACAATAATAGATTTTAAATTTTTTTAAAATAAATTAAAATATTAATTTTAAAAATAAATTTTTTATATAAAATTAAATTTTCTACTTTTTGATGTAAAATTATTAATTAAAATTTCATATTCAAGTTTTAATAATAATTTTTTTCAATTGATAACATTGCTAAATTATTATTTTTCCTATAATATTATCTTTTAATTCAATTGATTTTTTATTTAAATTTTTAATTATATTATTTTTGAAGTTTTGATTTTTATTATTAATAACAAATTTATCAAGTGCACCTTTTTGAGATTGATTAAATTCTTTTATTTTTCTTTTTTTCATGCATTTTGCATATTTAAAATCATATTTTTTTAGCAGACATATTTATATTCAAATAATAATAATAATAATATAAGTCGTTACTATTTTATGGAAATAAAAATAATTTAAAATTAAATAATAATAAAACTTAATTTATGTTTTATAATTTTAATTGGATGATATTTCAAAGTTTGACAAATGACCTGTGGAATGTGAAATTAGAATTATTATATTGATTAAATTTTATCATAATTAAAATATGAGAGTAATTTAGTAAATAAAGATGAAATATTTAGAATAAAAAAAATCTAAAATTTTGAGAATAAAGATGAAATATTCAGATAAATCACAGGTGACATAACAAGTCTGAAAATTTTAATTTCTTCTAATGTGAACTCTCAAGATTACAAGTTTACAACAGAAATCATCGATAAGAAAATAAGAAATTAACAGAAGCATAAAAAAGAAGATTAGATAGGGAAATGAGGAAGGCGATACCTTTAGATCTTAAGATCATCAAAAAATCTGTAACAAAGAATCAATAGAAGCAGAATATATAGCAGCATGTTAAGCAGTTTGGGTTAGAAAAGTACTAGTAGATTTTTACCAACAACAAAAAGATGAAATTAATATTTTTTTATGATAACAAGACAACAATTGCAATAATAAAAAATTCAACTTAGTTGCATATAAACAAATTGAATTGAAATACTGTAACACCCCTGAACAAGTGATGAATATTTTGACAAAGTTACTTTAAAGGGATAAATTTATTTATTTCAGATTGCATCTTGGTGTTTGTAATTTTGAATCAAAGGAAGTGTTGATAAATGATTATGATGTAGTTCGTAGGTTGAGCTAAAAGAAAAATAACTTATGTTAGATGTATTTGATATTAGTTGAGTCAATGATTTGCTTGAATTATATAATTAGTCTATAAATATGTTACTTATGGATGAATGAAATATTGCAAATGATTTATTCTTTTTTACTAACACTTACACTTTGTTTGGGAGTAGGTGAGGGAAGGGGAAGGGAAGTGAGGGAAGGGTAGATTTTAACTTTCCTTACTTATGAAAAGGGAGATTTTACACTCCAATTTGAGGTGTAAGGAAAGGGAAGACAACTCTAAATATTATTTAGTTTAATGTTATCTCTATTTT
>JBBMKF010000065.1:5750548-5760734 GCA_037834155.1 Curcuma caesia | reverse complement strand
GATCGCAATCAGAGGATATTGGGCATCTGGGTTGGCCGCTGTGTGCGCTTCCAGATTTACCCTGGTGGCCGGTGGGAAACTTCCGTGGGACCGGACCCGTCACCCGAGGGATTGAGTCCATGAGACTGACTGGGATTATTTTTAGAATATTTTAACAGCCAACACCATAGTGTGCCATGTTAGATTTGAACGTGGCATTGGATTTGAAAATGATGTTGGCTTGTGAAATTTAATATCACTGTAGTGTTGATCTTCAAAAATCAATACTAATGTTTGTGTTTATTGGTATACAATCATAACTTTGTTTACGGATCTTAGGACCAAGATTGCACACTATATATACTTTCTACATACTCACAACTTCTATCTCATTGTACGTTTTCATAAATTCAAATCGTCTAGGTCTATTAATGAGTTTCAATCGAAATTCATTGATGGAGCTAGAGAGATCTTATCGGACTCTTTCCAATTATTATGAATTTTTACAGTGCACTGGAGTCTATATGTACTTAGAGTTATCAACTTGAAGTCATTAATATAAATATTCAGAAGGTTTTCAAAATTTTAGACTTTAAGACAACACATACAGACAACTTATTTTAAGATTGTCAGAATAAGGCATGGACATCTTTAACACTTTAACTTGACTATTCTCTTTCATTAAGTATCAAATTTTTAAAAATTCAAATATGTTAGCCCATCAATGAATTTCGATAAAAAATCTATTGATGAACTTAGAATGTTCTGATTGGATTAATTCCAACTCTTGTGTGTTTCTGTAGTTCATCAAAGTCTAAATGTGTCCTCCTTTACTATTTCAAGACTTTTCCAATAATGATCAAAAGAATTTTAAACATTTAAAACACTATAGTGTTAGTATGAGAAGAGTAATACTACAATGATGTTGATCTTCGAAAACCAACATCGTCACTTGTGAGAAGAACAAATACTGTAGTATTGATTTTGAAAGACCTATACCAAAGTAATAATGATCTTTCAAAATCATCACCAGCCTTACTGAGAAAAACAAACACTATGGTGTTGGTTTCTAAAGATTAACACCATAGTGATGTAGATTTTCAAAAATCAACACTAGTGTCTGTGCCCGTTATCATGTCGACATGACTTCACTTATGGGCCAAACATTGTGTTAGTTTTTGAAGATCAACACTATAATGTGGTGCTAGACTTTCAAATTTAACACCACATTCAAATCAAGCATGACATATTGTATTATTGGATTTGAAATTCCAATACTACTGCGGTGCTGAATTATGTGGTATTAAATAATAAATTTAATATAAATTTTAGAATTTTTTAAGATCATCAATAATTTTTTAATGAAAATCTTTAATAAAATAATTAATTTTTTATTATTTTATTTTAGTTTTTATTCTTTTAGAATTAGATATTAAAAATAGAATTTATTTTTTTATTAACCATCTTTTTGTATTTTTAATTTTTTATTAAAATTATAAAATTAAAAATAAGAATAGATAAAATTAAAGGATTACTCGAGTTTAATGATTAAATTAAAAAAATGAATTCGAATCATTAATATTTTTTATATGAAAATTTTTAATAATCTAATTAAGTTTTTATTTTTTTTAATATTCAGTTTAAATAAGTAAAATTAGTATGCAAACCGAAAGGTGCTTATATGCATCAATCAAAAAAATTAATTTTTTATAAAGATAATAGATGAGTTATGGATAGGAGGGATATAATAACATATAAATACATCTTTTAAGAATTCTAAAAGTGTGACGCATTTTTAAGTATTTTAAAATTTTAGATACCTCCTTTGAAATATAAATATATATTTAAAATATTTTTTAAACTTAAATACATAATGTAATGCAATATGATAAATTTGTCAGCAAATAAAAGATGAAATTCGGCACCCCAATGATTCTACACGGTTAGTTCCATGACCATTTGTAAAAGATAAATCGAAAAATTATAATTGACCATTATGAAGAAGATATTATCTTAGCTTTATCGAAATTTGACTCTTGTCTATTTCAATAAATCTGTCCCATTGTAATCAAACCACAAGTTAGGTGAACATTAGTTTAACCTAAAATATTTGAACAAGTATTTCTTCCCACGACAGCGCATGCTAATCTCCCAAGGCACGAAACTCCAGCCAACCACAATAATCCAGCTCATCACACCCAACCGGGTCCCACTAAAAAAAACTCACAGAAATCTCAATTAAATCTCTTCTCTTCTTGCACATTACGTGCCATCAATTGCAAGCTAAATCGACGGGAATCTTTGTGGATTGATTGATTGATCGAGATGTTTGATTCTTTGGATTTTATAGCCGATAATAATAATAATAACAATAATTTAGCTGATTAATTGCTTAACATTAGGTATTTGATTGCTTGATTTTGAAGGAAGATTACTAATCAAAAACAATATCCGCTAATCATCATTAATTATTCCTTTCTTCCTTCCCGCCATCGTAAAAACGATGGCATTGGGGATTAGAATAATAAATAAAAATTAAAAAAAAACATAAAAGGAAATATTTCCTGGAGAATTATAAAAATCTTCGAGTGCCAACGCATTTCCATTGGATCCGTTGGCTTCCGGCTTAGATTCGCTAATTTTCTTTTAGATTTTATTGTCCTATTAAATGGCTAAAAAAGTGGGTCCCCGCAGCCAGCGAGGCCACGTGAGCAGGCGGCGACACAAATACGGCCGCGGGCCCACCCGGCCACGTTCTCCAATGGATGCCGGACTCGTTTCCCGCCCGTTTCTCGTCGACAGGCCACGGTGGGACGAGCCACCGCCAGCTGTCGCCGACTCACCGCCGAGGCCGATCCCGGCCCTCGAAAAGACCAAACTACCCCTCACCCTCATGCAACATTTGGTAGGGTATTGGCGTAATTTCAGGGGACGTGTGGCCTGTTTTCGCTTCTATAATTTCCAAGCGCGCTTCGTGCGCCCCTGTTCTGTGCCGTAGGCGTTGGCAGATCAGGTATTTGTTCTTCTCTTTCTTGATTTCTTCTTCTTCGATCTCTGGCTTAAACAGATTTCCTGAGCCATTTCTCTGAGATCCTCACTCTCTGCCTCTGTTTTTTTTTTCTTGTCCTATTTGAATTTCAGTTACAGGATAAGATCAGAGGAGATCGAGAGGAGAAATAAAGAGCATATCAGAGATGGTCAATTACTGGAAATCTAAGGTCCTTCCGACCATCAAGAAAGTCTTCGACACCAACGGCAAGAAAGCTGCCGCTGCAGAGGCGTCCAAGTCCTTTGATGAATCAAAGGTACGAAAAAGGCCAAAAACAAAAAAAAAACAGTTTTAAAGTTCTTATTATTATTCATGGCGATTATGTGCTTGTTCTTCTGGGTTTATGCAGGAGGATATCTCGAAGGAGTTTGAGGAGAAGAAGGGTGACCTGCAACCCAAAGTTGTGGAGATCTACGAAGCTTCTGCTGTCGAGATCAAGGTTCATCATGTCTTGATTTGTGTGTTTTGTGTGTGTGTTGCTCATTAACGAGTAACTGGTTGGTTTCTGGGATCACAGACTTTAGTCAAGAAACCTACAAAGCAAGGACTGAAGAAGAAATCCACCGGCGTCGTAAGCTTCATCGAAGAACTAGTAAAGATTGGTACATATTAATTTTACTTTCTTTCTTGTCCTGAGAATTCTGTATGTATTTATTTCATTTTGTGACGTACAGAGTTCCCTGGCTCGAAGCCGGTGAGCGAGGCCGCCACTAAATACGGCGCCGGCCTCGTCTCCGGTCCGGTGATCTTCATCTTCGAGAAGGTCACGACCTTGCTCCCCGCCGAAGAACCTCCTGCTCCCGCAGAGCCGGCGGCTGCTGTCGAGGCTGAAGCCAAGGAGATCACGCCGGAGGCGGCAGAGGAGATCAAGAAGGAGGCTGAGGAGGCGGCGGCTCCAGCTCCAGCTCCAGAATCTCCTGCGCCGCCCGCAGACGATCCGGCACCGGCAGCGGAACCGCAGGAGAAACCAGCAGCGCTAGCGGAGCCAGCAGCAGAAGCCGCCAAAGCTTGAGATCACAGATGATGTAGTCATGCCAGCGCCGTTACAATTACCCGATTTGTTATGTGATCACGTCTTTCTTTGTCTTGTACGTACCTCCGTTTTTTCTTTGATCTCTTCTCTCTTTTCTATTTTTGGTCTTTGTGAAGAAGGTCATGAATGTGGCTGTGTAATATTATGATTAAATTGTGCTGTGTATCCGACTGGATTGATCATGTATCTCATCAGTTTTGGGAGGTGTAGTCGAATGAACGTAACTCTGTATATTTCCATTGCTGTTCTCATTTAAGAGGAGGAGCAGGGAAGGTCAGTCATGGGGATCGCTGCCATTTCTGAGCAAGTTTTTCCAGCTATTTAGCATCATCCGAACAATGTCGATGTGCCTTGTAGGAAGCTAAGACAAAGAAAGGGACGTGAGATTAATCCGATCGTCCTCGAGGCCAATAGAATCACAAGGGTTTTCCCGACACGCAATGCAAAGGCTGATGGATGGCTTTGTTTTGGAGCTGTTGTTTTCGCATTTGGTACTCAGCTTTGTGATGAAGATGGTGGAGGGCTCCATTAGGAGAGGGAGGGAGGGTGGGGAGTTTGCATCAAATGCCATTTGTCGATGCTTATCTTTAATAAATATTAATTAATATGAAAAAAAATTTGTCGATTTATCGAAGGACATAGTATGTAGATTTAAACTCTCCTCCATCGTGACCAATTATAGTTTCTCGATTTACCTCCTCACAAATGATCATGGGACCAACCGTGTGAGACCATTAGGGTGACGACTTTCACCTTTTACAGAATAGTATGTAGATTTAAAAATTTTTAAATCATATATCATACTTTGAGAATGATTAAAGGGCACATTAATTTATGACAACTTTTTCGTTCTACCCCTTTTGTTAACATTAATATTTCATATATTGATTTTCAAAATATCCGAACTACATTCAAAAGATTAAATATAAAAATTATTTTTGTGGATTGGATGCATTTAACATCAATGTCTCTCTCTCTCTCCACTCGTCAAAAGTAAATCTCTCACTCTTTGATTTGTACCAACTCGAATTTATTTTTTTATAAATTTAACTACTAAAATCAGAATTACGATTTGATATCAAATCTACCTTCTTCAAACTCTACTCTTTCATGTGGTTGTAAATTCATAAAATCCAAATAGTCTAGCCCCATAAGTGGATTTTAGTCAAAACCTACTAATCGAATTAGAGAACTTCGATTGCACTTATTCCATATTTTGTAAGTTTCTGAAATATCTAAGAGTTCAAATGTATCATCCTTAACTATTTTTTAGCTCCCCTATTAGTGCCAAAGAGAAAAAAGTCTCAAGCATTCTAGATGAAAGTTAGCATAAGACTCAAGCACTTCTAGGGAGCCCAAAATAAGTAATAGAGGACACCTTTGGACTCCTTCCGACCTTAGAAACCCACTGAATTTGAAATGAATACAATCTGAGCTCTTTAAGTCGATCAGTTTGATCGAAATCCACTGATGCACCTAGGCTATTTGGACATAGTATTCCTTGATCAGAACCAATGTTTGACACTATATCTACCTTCTTCTTACTCAATCTTATCAGATGGGTGTAAATTTATAAAAATTCAAATAGTTTAGGCCCATCAATGAGTTTCAGTCAAAATCTGTCGATCGACCAAGAGAGCTCAGATTGCACCCATTTTAGATCTCGTGAGTTTTTGAGGTTGCAACAAGTCTAAAGATGTCCTCCATAGGCTTCCTAGAGGTGCTTTAGTATTGGTCCTAGTTTGCTCTCAGATCAAGTCCAACGCGATCTTGGTCTCTAAGAGATTAGTTCCAAGCATTCTAGTTGGAAGTTAGCATATTACTGAAACACCTTTAAGGAGTCCGAAATAAATAATGGAGTGTACCTTCGGACTCCTTGCAATCTCAAAAATCCATAAGACATGAAATGAGTGTAGTTTGAACTCTTAAAGGCGATCAATAGATTTTGATCGAAACTCACTGATGAATCTAAACTACTTAAATTTTTACAAACTCTAATAAGGTTGGGTGAGAGGAAGATAGATATGGTGTCAAATATTAGTTCTGATCAAAGAATACTGTGAGCCCAGTGTGGGGAGCTTAGACCCGTAGTGTTCCTTGATCAGAATCATGGTTTGATATCATATCTACCTTCCTCTCACTCAACTCTACCATATAGGTGCAAGTTTATAGAAATCCAAACAACCTACGTCTATCAGTGACTTTTCAACTAAAATGTTTGGTGTTGATCTCTTGGAGATCAGACTCAAGCATTCTAGTTGATTTTTTTTCTGATCAGTAAATTTTGATTAAAATCCACTGATGGACATAGATTATTTAGAGTTTGAATAAAGTAGATTTTAATAGTTAAATTAAAAAAAATAAATTCGAGTTGTAGAAATCGATAAGAGAGAATAGAAGGGAGAGAGATTTACGTTCTATGAGTGGAGAAAGAGGAAGAAGAGAGATCCAAATTATAGAAATAATTTTTATATTTATTGAATATGATTCGAATATTTTGAAAGTCGGAATTGAAAGTAGGAGTGGTAGAATAGGAATATCATAGTACACCTTTTAATCATTCTCAAAATAGGATATGTGATTTAGAAATTTCTTAAATCTACATGGGCCTTATTGGTAAATCGATCGTCGAAAACAAGTTCTGAATCGCAGATATTGTTTTCCCTTTAGCCATCAAGAATGCCGAGTTAAACCTACAGTATGAGTAGTTTGTGCCTGCATTATTTGTGCCCACCGGCCAAGGCAGCGTCTTAAATGAGATGGGGACAAGGTTCTTGCATGTCTACCCTGCAGCAAGCTACTAATTAATTAGTGTCAAATTTTTTAAAAAAATTGTTACAAGTATCACTGATCTTGGATGATATTTTTATCGATCATCAAAATAAATTAAAAAATATTAATAACGGTCTATTCAGACTGTCCATTTTTTCTGACCTATTACTCACGGGAAAGAAATCACCTCTATAATGCATCGCAGTTGAAACTCGAATATGAAATTTTTACGCTATTTTTGAATAGGGTGAGAGAAAGTTTATTAATTAACGAAAGGAGGATGGGAAGGAAGGAAAAAAGATGGAAAAATAAAATATTTATGTTCTCATTGTTTGGAAGGGATAGAATGTTCATTAACGTAATATGTGTTATCTTAGAATGAAGATTAAATATATAAAGTTATAAAAATATCCTCGCTTCTTAAAAAAGATAACGAATGTAGAAGACGAATAGAAAATTATAAAATTCTATCAATATTGCATGTAAAAGTTAGAATATAAAAGGTTTTAAAATAGACAATGCATGCTTTTGGATAAGTCTCGGTCATTGGAGAAGAAGAAGAAAAGAAAATTATGATTATTTGTCTATATTTTCTTAAGTCTGGTCCTCTAAAAGATTTACGGTAAGGGCCGATGCTGATATCGACGTCGTAGAGTACGAGCGATTGTACATTGGACAGTGATGACGTGCGTTGTGTAAGAAGCGACGGCGCAAAAATGAAATATCTAAATAAATGAGTTAATTTAATAATTAATATTTAAAATAGAGATAAAATTAGAAAAAAATATTTTTGAATTTTTTTTCTTTCCTTAAAGTACTCCAAATCAAAAGTGTAAGAAATTCTAACGTATTCTCATAATTTTTTACTTAATAATATTTATAATATTTTAGTGATATTAATGATGTGGTTGAATATTAATTAACGTATCCTCCCATTCTACTAAAATTAATTTTTAAATCAATTTGCTTTGAATTTTATGATTGAGACTATTTTATATTTCTATTAAAGTTAATTGAACAACTTATTTTGAATTATTTGATGTGAGACTATTCTATTTTTATATTAAAATTAATTTTACAACTTATTTATTTTAAAATTTTTAATATGAAATTATTCTATCTTTAACTCATTAAATTTATTAATCTAATTTAATTTTCTTAATTACTCATTTATCTTATTTTATCATTTTGTTCATTCAATATTGAGTTTATAAAACTATTTGACTTATATTATATATCCAATAATAAATTTATCAAGGAATATAATTTATTTAATAATAAAATTATATATATAATTAATTTTCTTATATTCCAAGAGGATATATAGATAACTTAAATAAGTATAAATTCTTTTTATTTATATTTTATATTTTTATAAATTTATAATTTTTTACTTTAAAAGAAATAAAATTATAATAATCTTGAGCCATGACGAACCGTGAATCGAATTGTAATTGATGGTTTCAAATCGTGAGTCATAACTACCTTAGATGGTTAAGGTTAAGGGTTGATATTCTTGGAACTATCAAATCAACAATTCTAAACCATTGAACTATCAGTTTCGAACCGTGGTCAAGTCTACGTCAGGTTGTTAGTTTAATAGGTTGAGGGACAATGTTTGCTTTAAGATTGTTATCAAAGATAAATGATAAATAGCTGAATTTAGAAATTATTGAATTTAAAATTTAGACTTGTTTGGTCTGCCATGATGGACTTGACCTATTGAACTCCGAGTCGAGATGGTCTAGTTGGGAGGTTGGGTAAGAGCTGTAAGGTTGGGAATGGAGGCCGAGTAGGGAGCAGGGCTACAGAGCAAGGAGGTGTGTTGTGCACTACCAAGGCCTATATTAGATAATTTTCTTAAAACATATTCATTCTCTCTCCAACAATACTTAGAGATTTACACAAATGTTTATTTTCCAAGATACAATGGTTAAACCGCGTCAACAATCAAGCACCGACTATTTGTGGCTAATTGACTAATATCTAAACACTATCATCGAAAGAGAAAAGGATGAGCTGTTAGGTAGGAAGTAGGGTTGCCGAGCATAAAGGTGGAGAATGTAAGGGAGGAGTTGCTTATTAGATGGACTATTTTATTTTCATGTTCACCTTTGCTTGAGGAAGGATCCTTCTTTTTGATTGGCAACGAACGGGATTTCGTCGTCAATTGGCAACGAATTTGATTACAAAAATAGATTGTCATTGTCAATTAACGATAAACAATGAATTACGATATATTTGTGATGAAAGTAATTTTGTTGCAGAATTCGTTGCAAAACTCAAAATCTACTTATTTTTGCTTTATCCCGTATATACAATTAATGATTCGATCTGATCGATTCAAATTATGCAAACAACTTGTTCATACAATATACACATCAACTATACAAATAATCTATTCATACACAATCCACTATAAACTATACAAACAATCTATTCATACAAATTCTGATGGGAATCTTATGCGATAAAAATAAAATTTCGCAGTGAAAAATAGGATCCCTTGAGCGATCCAAGCGAAAAATTCGCACAAGTTAAATCTATTAAATCCTATCTAATATAATTTACCTTTGATGTGTGCCATTCGCTTATTCCGCTTGTCCAAAGGATATCGGATCTCTAACACATTTAAGTGTCCGTGCCTCTATGTGTATCTACACTAATACTCTTTCACCTTTTGAAGAAGACTTAGGTTGTGCTAGCAACCTTATAGGAGTGGTCGGCCAAGCAAGTAGAGGAAGGCAAGAAGAAGAAACAACACTAGTGAATTTGTGGAAGAGACATTCTTTTATACTCATGCAATGAATACCAAAGGTTTTTAGACTTTTGGTATTCTTTCATCAATGCATGATTAATCCTATTAATCAAGCATGATAACTCCCATGCATGTAACCTCCTTCTCTTCATTGCATGATTAATCCACATTAATCATGCATGATGAATCAAAATCCAATTTGACTTAATTTGAGTCTAACTCAAATTCAACTCATGCATGATAAATCCCATGCATATAATTTTCTCTTTTTAATTGCATGATTAATCCACTTTAATCATGCATGATGAATCAAAATTCATCTTGACTTAATTTGAGTCTTACTCAAATTCAACTCATGCATGACAACTTCCATGCATGTCGTAACTTCCTCTTCTTAATTGCATGATTAATCAACATTAATCATGCATGATGAATCAAAATTCATCTTGGTTTAATTTGAGTCTAACTCAACTTCAACCAACTTGAGTCTAACTCAAGTCTAGCCCATCCATTGAACTCATCTCCAAATAGAGTGTTATTTGTGTGTGACCCAATAGGTTCTTGTAACATTGGCAATGTTTCTAAAACTCATTTT
>JBBMKF010000065.1:5670214-5681583 GCA_037834155.1 Curcuma caesia | reverse complement strand
GCAACCTAACGCAACCCTCCTCCTTTATCCGGGCTTGGGACCGGCAATGATAAGGTAAACTTATCACAGGCGGAGTTGCCTTCTACCCTGTTGTTCATTGTGTAGAATTTTATTTAACACGGGATGGGATTCCTAATATTTGTTTGGGTTAGCCAAGTGATTGTTTTAGTTTAACAAAGGGTATGTTTGAATGTCAATTCCTCGATAGAAATTTTGAACTCAATTTTCTTGAACAAGGTTCATGTGGAGTGAAGAGATAATGTCATTGTGGTTTTACCATTTGAAAAGTGGGGCATGCTTTGCTTGGTTTTGCGCTATTATTACAGTTATGTCCTTTTCCTGTTTAGTATTTGATGCATCTTAGGAACTTCAGGTCACTTTTTCCCCTCTAAATTGGTTTGTTTGATGCTCAAGCCTTTGAGTTTGGTTGCCCTCTCGTTCCTCTTTGTATCATAAAGGAGGCGTGATGGAACAAAGTTTGGAGAATTCAGTGCCACTCCGTAAGTGCAAATGAGACCATTCTATTGGAGAAGTTTTTTACATCCCAAAATTGTTTACGCTTCTAAATGTATAATGCAGGTTCCTCAAAAGTTCAGTCATCGACAACTTCGATGAAGGCGGAAAATGCTTGGGATATTCCATCTAGCTCCATTGCACTTCATGCATCAAGTGATGCTAGCCTTTTCTCAAGCTCATTACCTGTCCTTCGTCATGAGAAATGTATGTTTTTTCTTAACTATTAACAACTGATTTGGTATGCATTTAGTTGATTCTATTCTTTGTGTTTCACTACCCAGTGGACTTTGTGGATTCTCTTCAAGGAGTTCAATCAACTACTGATGTATCTTCTAAATTTAGAAACTCAAGCAATAATGTTGAAGAAACTGTTTCTATAGATGATATAAACCCCCAAGCAATTATCGTCTCTTTACCTGATGACGAAAAAGCTCTCTTGTCTGGCATAATGGATGATTTTGACCCCAGTGGTTTGCCTAATCAAATTGATGAATTGGATGACTATGATCTCTTTGGAAGTGTTGGCGGCATGGAATTGGATGACCCTACAGAGAGTATTACTCTTAACATGACTAAGGCAACTATCTCAGATGGTTTTTTAAGCAGTGGGATTAATCAGTATAGCCTTCCAAATGGTATTGGAACTGTTTCTGGGGAGCATCCATATGGTGAGCATCCTTCCAGAACTTTATTTGTTCGAAATATCAACAGCAATGTTGAAGACAATGAGTTACATTCTCTCTTTGAGGTAAGGCCTAACCATGTTTTTTTTAAAAATTTTTCATATTGTGATTTGCTTCAAAATCTCTGTGTAAATATTATAATTTGTAGACATTTGTAAAGTTGGTTTGCCATGTGGTTTATTTTTCTACCAAATAACAAGAATGACAAGCATAGGTTTGATTATATGGAATTTTCTGCCCTTATGCTTACATAAAATATTGGCTGGATCCGCGATTACATTTGCATTTGAAATGTACATCCAGGAAATGCACTTTGTGCTAAAGTGCATTATATGGAAGTTGTTTAATTTTTGATAACATCGGTTTCAAAATTGCTACACAATCCAATTTAGCTTCCTACAATGTTTGACGAGACTATATTTATAAAGCACGCTTACTTTAACTTGAACATTAATAGTACAATTAACATGTGAAATAAATTGTTATAGTCACATTTTTTGATTTTTTTTATCAATATTCCATAATATAAGTTTTATGTATTAATTAAACTACTCTTAATGGCATTATTTATTTATTTAATATGCTATTTAAGGAATTCTTAATATAATTTTAGAATGTGTTTCTATTTTTATTTGGTTTAGTTAATTTAAATGTTATTAAGATGAGCTAATATATATATTTTTATAATTTATATTGTGTTAACAATTATTGATTCAATAACAAATACAGATTGCAAGATAATAAAAAATTACATTGATATAACTATAATGTTTTCTATTAGTATTTATAGTAGTTAGTAATAATATTTTTTATTATGCAGTTAATCCTTTGGGATTTGGAAGTATATAAAAATTGATTTGAGAAAGCAACCTTTGGAAAGAACTCTTGCCTACATTAAAAAAGTGGACATAGGTTTGCCAAATAATTTAATTACTAGTGATGTTGCTTGCATAGAGCTCCATGGAAGGATAAGATTGTGTAGCCACCCTTAATAGTTGAGAGAAGCAATGGCTGGATGATCATGTTCACAGTTAAATGCCACTAATTAGGTAGGCATAAGGCAATGCAATCTAGCTGGCATGACTTTAGTTGCGTTAGACCCTTGCAACTACCACAAAATTGTGTCAACAATTTCATGAACATAAATCTTAACAGAATTTCTTGTAAGGCGACATTGTCTCCCACAAGTGGACACGAAATTCCTTCAATACTAGAGTGCCTTGATATGCATAGTAAGTTGCTAAAAGTGATCCACATTTGGCTAGAGTGGGTAAATAAGTTAGTCAATGAACATAGGATTAAGTTAGCAATATCAAAACATTTCTTGGATAGAAAATATTAGAATTGTTAGACGATGGCTAGGTGAAGACAACACACAATACGGTTACAAAAATAAAGATTTTGTTGTACTGAAATTGTTAAGCATAAAAATGGAGTAGGTATTATGGTACACAATGGTTATTATGGATGTGCTATTGTAGTTAAGAGATTGAATTAGAATCATTGTACTAAAGTTGATTATACAAAAGATGGTACTAAAAGTTTTTGCTTATGCTCCTCAAATAGGTTTGACTAATTTAATTCAAACTGGAATTTGTGGATAGCGTAAATGATAATTTTCATTTCACTTGCAGAACTCACACATGGAGATTTGAATGGGCATTTATGGAGAGTATATGCAAAATATATATATTAATATTATAGGCTTTGGATCTGGAAAATAAAATGAAGAGAATAGTATGATTTTGTCCTTTGATTCTTAATTTGTTTTTATCTTTAGTACTCATGCTATTGAAATTTCTTATTATAAAAGTGTAAAAATATTTGTACATGTTACAAATAACTTAATAAATTTGAAATGCTAGTTGATTATATATTATGGTAAGTGAAATATTGATCTTAGATATGCCAACTAAATTTTTCAGTAAAATTTGGCTATCAATTATAAGTTTGATTATCTAGGTTATTCACTGAAAAATAAGAATAAGAGAAATGCTTGATGATTGAAGAAAAGGGTTTTTAGTAAAAATTTGATAAGAATAACAGTGGCAGTCTATCTTATTCCAGCATAGAGGCATTAAGTTGATGAGTTACATTATGACACATTTTGAGAGAAGAATAAGAGATGTAATAGAATTTCTAAAAAACAAATTTGGTTTATGGCTGAGATCATGTTTTTAATTTGAAAACTAATGAAGAAATATTAAGATTAGAATGATAATTTGGCCATGATTTTTGTTGACTTTGAAAAATGCTGAGTAGAATTTCCACATTTCCGTGAATTGTTTAGATAGGAAATGCACTGAAAAAGGTCATTAAAGTAGTTGCATCATTTTGAAATGTGTACAGTCCCTGAACTTTTCATGAGCCACCCACTGATTCTAAGTTTGAACTGGGACATTTGCAACAATGATAATGGCTCAGAAACCTATTTTCTCTTATATGCTGAACTGTTGGCTTTATGATTTCTGCAATTAGTTACATCTTGTCTTGACTGTTGGAAGTGTGTATGGAAAAGCCCATGTAATTGCTTTGGATCATTAGGTTTCTTGCCATTCTTTAATATTGAGCATTTTTTTAAAAAATACTTGCCCTGACATGTACTTATTGCTGTTTGTTAGCAATATGGGGACATTCGTAGCCTTTATACTGCATGCAAAAACAGGGGGTTCGTGATGATATCTTATTATGACATACGATCTGCTCGAAATGCTATGCGTGCATTACAAAACAGGCCCTTAAGGAGGAGGAAGCTAGACATCCATTTTTCCATACCAAAGGTCTGGCTACGTATACTTTTTCATTAACTTCCTTACATTTTAGTTTCTATCACTTGTTCATTCTCATTTATATTATTTATCATCAGGATAACCCCTCAGACAAAGATGTGAATCAAGGAACTCTTGTGATATTTAATTTGGATCCTTCAGTTTCTAATGATGATCTAAGGCATATTTTTGGTGTATATGGGGAAGTTAAGGAGGTGATTTTTTTCATCTGTGAATTTGCTTTTAGTGTAGTGTTTTATAGGCCTATGTTAAATGCTTGTTATTTGCTGTGGGAAGTAGATAAGGGAGACACCTCATAAGAGGCATCACAAGTTTATCGAGTTCTATGATGTCAGAGCAGCCGAAGCTGCCCTCCGTTCATTGAACAAGAGTGACATAGCTGGCAAGCGAATAAAACTAGAACCTAGCCGTCCAGGTGGAACTCGTAGGAAGTACGCACTTTTTTTTTGCATTTATATATATATATACACTCACTTTCTGATCAATGAAGGAATCAAATCTTCCATGATTTATTTTAAAGGATTTCAATGATCTAGAAGATCCATGTTAAAACACTGTTGTAGCCCTTTCTTACTATAAGTTGCACTACTTGGTTAAACTTGATTCAGATGAATAGTTATACAAAGTTTGATGCATGTAGTTGTTAAATTTCATTCAGTTTAATAGGCTGATAATGATCTTGTGACCATGTAATTGGTTTTTTTTTTGTTAGAGATGATCAAATTTTGTTTCAGTTTAGTATTCTCCTTTTGGCAACATAAGCTGTAATCGTTGTTCTTTATGAGCAACATTTACATGTCAGCACTTCAAAATCTATATTCTAATTATGTTTTGTACTTTTCTCAGAATATGTTAACCGATATGCAATTTTTGTATGAAAATGTATGGAGAGCCTCAATTATTGCTTGTTATTGATCTTGTCAAGCTTTTGTTTAAGTTGCAAAGCCACTGTTAATTACTATATCATAAAAAATTTCTAGTTTAACTGGTTTCTTCTTACCTAAATTGGTCATTAACAATTTTTCCAATTTTTCATGAATTTGTAACTATAATGAATCATGATTTTAGTACCCATGCTTTTTAGTTGTGGGTATTTTTAATAAGCCTCATGCAACATGAATTTGGAACTTCATTGATATCCAAATTTCTTTGCAAAAAATTTCTTGCCCATTTTGATGTTTGATAATTAGTTAACATTTGTAACAAGTTACACTCTCCAAATCAACTTAGCGTGATCTTCCTTTATCAATGAATATATCAATTTATTTTGGGGGTTTCCCTTATTTTTGGTCCTTTCACCTGTTCTTAAATGTTTATTTGACATCTAGGCAGGTTGGCTTGAAGACTGTTTATTTTGTTAAAAAATAATTGTTTGTTAGATAGTACAAATGTATTCTCATATGCTATGGGGAACCAATCCCTCTACATCTTAAATACCAATAGTTGGTGGCTGGATGCTTCATGCATTGAACCATTTAGGTTTCGTGCAACACCTCTCAGATCCTGACATTTAATCTGTATGTGTATTCAAATCGAAAAGTGTGCTTAGATGATTCACTGTGTATTTATGATCTCCGTACACAGATTTTACAAAATAGCAAAATATTGAGCAATGTTTAAGAAAAAGATGATTTGAAAATAGGATTGATGTGAGCTTTATCCAAAATCTTAAGTTCCAATAAGAAGGCTTGTGATCAACAAGTGATTTTAGCAACAAATAAAAAATTCGCAGCTAGGCTATACTTAATTGACTGTGATTGGCTATCTCCTTCTGTAAAATGTAAATGCATGAAATAGTTTTTGTACTCTGGTTAATCACTACACCTACTGTCTACCTTTTTTTATCATTGTTTTCTATTTTTTCTTTAACCTAATAGCCAGGATGATAAAATGGTTTAAGAACGTTACTTTTGCATGACTTAGCTAATATTAATCATTTAGCTGCTATCAATGCTTACTCTGCATATACTAAATGTGTAATATACTGCTGTCCTTACCTTCTTTAATAACAGAAGTATGCTAAACTAAATATCAACCGCTGCTTAATTGGTTAGGGGATAAAAATGGTAAGAAATTATTCTACCTTTTTACCTTTATCTATTGATAAGTCTGGTTCTCTATCTGGATCTTGAGCCAGAAAATATGAGGTTTCATATGTCAAATGGGAATTTCCATCTGATTATTAATATTTAGGTTCTTTCAGTTTCATTGATTTCCTTGTCTAGATGAAACTACTTTTCCCACTAATTTTATCTTCTGCTCATTCCATTAGCCAATTTAATTACCATGGGTATGGTGTTCTGAAAGGAAATGGTTTTGGAAAATCACTATTATCCTTTGCCTGTGTGAACATGATAATCACTTTGATCCCTTGTTATATCTCAGCAAGTTGAAAATATTTCTATTTTTAAACAATTGGATGGCATCATCGTCATTATCATTTTAAGAGCCCAGAAAAGAAGAAAAGAACTTGCCATTTTCTGAGAACTGTTAGAGCTTCTGAACTTTGTGTTGCAAACTCTAAAGCAGAGAATGCCAGTTTAATTCTTGTACGGTGATCTTGATTCTTGGTGTATATACTATTTTGATGATCTTCTATTTTTTGTGTCTTGATACTTTGGTAAAATGTAATGGTGAGCTCTTGTTCAGCTGAAGTGATAGTATCTCATTTCTCCACAGTTTAATGCAACAACTAACTCATGATTTGGAGCAAGATGAAACCAGAAGTTGCCGACATCATGTGGGTTCACCTATTATTAATTCGCCTCCGGGTACAGACAAATATGGATCTAAGTTCCTTTTTGGCAGTTTCTGTCTCTGTGTTTTACTTATACCTCTAAGATTGCATATTTAATTGGTACTATAGTTTGAACTGGATGCCTCTTGTATGACAGGTCAATGGGCACAATTCAGCAGTCCAAATAATAGCATTCCGCTACAAATTTTCAGTAAGTCTCCTAGTGGGGGTGCAATGAGTCCTATTGGGAATGACCATGTGGCTGGATTAGCATCTATACTTTCCCCAATTTTATCAACTTCTGCGAAGATTGCGCCAATTGGGAAGGACCAAAATAAAGGTGGTCATTCTAATCAGACAATCTACGTTACCAGCCAATTACATGGAGGTGGACACAATAATTCTCATTCTTTGCCAGATCACACTCATGGATTGTTCAACCCAAGTCCAGGGAATTCAACCTCTTTTGGTTCATCAACTCCAAATGTTTCTGGGGTTGGAACTCTGACTGGTCCACAATTTCTCTGGGGCAATTCATCTTCATACAAGGAGAATACACATTCTTCTTCGTGGAAATCTCAAACTATTGGAAATTTGTATGTGCCAAATGGACAAGGGCAAGGTCAAAGCTTCCCCTATCCAGGCCGTGCTGGTTCATTGCACGGGTCATCACGCAGTCAGCATTTGAATCATGTTGGATCTGCTCCATCTGTTCCTTTTGAGAAGCAATATGGTTTTATTCCCAAGTTGCCAGAGACATCTTTCACGGACCATGTTGCATTTGGCAATATAGGAATTAGCCGAAATGATGCAAGTTTTATGAATATAAGTTCTCGGGTGACAATGAATCAAGGCATGATGTCAGGAAATATGCCAGCTAATCCTTCACCTAATATGAGAATGATGCCTGCACACAGATTTGGGCCTCTGCTCTTTCACAATGCTGCATACCCTGGTCTAACATCCATCGGCTTTGATAGTTTTGTTGATTGGAATCACAGCTGGCGAGTGGACAACCAAGGGAATCAAGTAGATAATAATAAGCAGTATCAACTTAACTTGGACAAAATTATTAAGGGGGAAGATACTCGAACTACAATTATGATAAAGAATATTCCAAATAAGTGAGTTATCTTAAAAGAAAAAATACTAGAGGTTTATTCTTCTTTGATGGTTATACAAAATTACAAACATAGTAACATTAGTAATTGCTTTTAGGTATACCTCGAAGATGCTTTTGGCTGCAATAGATGAAACTCATAAAGGCAATTATGATTTTTTGTATTTGCCAATTGATTTCAAGGTAATTACACTACACTTGATTAAATGCTAGTAGTTTAATAACAAAGTTTCTTTTAGGTAAAACTAATGTTGTTTCTACCTGTGCAGAATAAGTGCAATGTAGGTTATGCATTTATAAACATGCTATCTCCTGCATGCATAATATCCTTTTATGAGGTTTGTTGCTTCCCCTTACCTCTTACCTCTTACCTCTTACCTCTGTCACTTGAACGTTCCATCTAGCCATTTTATTTACTTGTACAGGCATTTGAAGTTCTATTTACTTGTACAGGCATTCAATGGGAAAAAATGGGAGAAGTTCAACAGTGAGAAGGTTGCTTCTCTGGCATATGCACGAATCCAAGGCAGAGCAGCACTTGTTGCCCATTTCCAGAACTCAAGCTTGATGAACGAGGATAAGAGATGTCGCCCTATTCTTTTTGATTCTGAGAGAACAGAGGCTGGTGATCAGGTAATATGTTAAATGTTTTTGTGCAGGCAATCATAGCGAATTTTAGTTGTGTTTGACAACTGGTACAGACATGCTGGCATCACAATGGTTGACATTTGGCAACCAGATCAGATGTTAAAGCTTCTGTGACTGTCTTGGATAGCAACGTTCTATTTATTTCATGAATAGAATAGATGTTCGTGGTTAGAAATAATAACAAATTTGCATCAATTTCTGTTTTCCTTGTCATTTTCTTAATGAGTATATTTCATTTGACTGATCTCATCATGCCAAGTTGTACTTAGATATTTTCTGGGGTGCTTGACTAAATACAGTTTGATCAGAATTAATCACAATTTTTGGTCGCAGTAGAGTTGTCAAGTTAGATGTGGACGTGCAGTAAAGTCAAACATAAAAAAATGATTAAAATCCAGTACCATTCCTTCACAACTTTTTCTCATTCCCATGGAGTCAGATTAATGAGCAATAAAGATTTTACTATTTTTTTATTGTATATTTAAACGGGAAGTTTCCACGGAACTTTGTATTTTTTTTTTTTTATGTTTTACTATATTTATCTGATTTTGATCCATTCTTTGAAGTTTCCTAGCATTCTTCACCCTTCGTTTTTCCTGACGAGGATGATTGTTAATAGTCTAGTAAATTTTGCAGGAACTCATTCTGTTAAGCAATATGCATGCTCCTCGAGAAGGTGGGAGAGGTGGGGACTCGCCTGAAAGTCCAGAAGGGAGCAATCCAAGTGGAACATCACCTTACCCGGAACTAGCTTGAAGGATAGTACTTGACTAATGCATGGCAAACTTGAGTGTGAATACTAACGTGTCCATAGGTATCCAAGTGTAAAGATATGGTGAGTGTGGGAAATTCAGATAGAAATTGTATTGAAAGGATGCATCCACTTTTGAAACCCTGGATGCACCAAACTGTCACTGGCGTGGTGTGTGCGGTTAATGGAAACAGGGATTCCAAATTCTGTGGTTTTGCAATGAGAGAGTTCTAGTGGTTAGAGAAATAAGTTTTGAGTGTATGTGTCTCTCTGCTGGTAAGCACTATGATACTAGCTCTACATGAATTTGGTCTGTTCTCTTCATAACCAAACCTAGTGTATTTTCTATATCCTTTGCCTGTGCGAACATGATGATAATCAGTTTGAACCCTGGTTATATCTCAGAAAGTTGAAAATATTTCTATTTTTAAACAATTGGATGACATCATCGTCGTTATCATTTTAATAGCCCAGAAAAGAACATGTCATTTTCTGGGAACTGTTAGAGCAAGTTACTGGCCTCCAGGTACATTCCTTTTTGTCAGTTTCTATCTCTGTTTAGGATTATTTGCCTCCTAAATTAATGAACAATAAATCAAATTAGCATCCTTATAAGTCAGGGTAAATGTTTACTATCAATTTAGTTTGTTTGATGTAATATCGTGTTTATCTTTTTTGTTATTCATAAAACTATCTTGCATTAGAAGTTGTATTTGATGTGGTAAAATGGAAAGTCTGATTAATTTCTTTTTTGCAAAGATATGGATCTGTTGTTCTTGTTATTTGCAATTTTCCTTTTAGATGTTGATATGAAAACAATAATTCACCAATATTAACCAAGGTGTCACTAATATTAACATGTGAAGTTTATGCAATAATATCAACTATCAATAACATATGAATAGAAATTGAAAATTTTGAATAAACATATAGGGTGGTAAATAAATCAAACGTTAAAGAACTCCATTGGACTTGTCTTCTTTTTGTAATACCACTTGTTAGATGTTAGAGGGATCAAAATCACCCTTCTTTCTTTTCCCCTCTAGTGTTAGACTTTTTTTTGACAGTCAATCTGATGAAAAATGGTTTCATTTTGATATCACTTATTATTCATTAGAGGGGGTGAATAGTGATTCTCGATGTTGCATGTGCTTGTATATCAGGAATTAATATACAGCAAAAATGCAAATGAAATAATACAAACAAATGCAAGTACAATAAATCAATTTATGTGATTCAAAATCTTCGAGTCACTTAGTCCTAGTGATATTCTATTATTTTCTGAAGGTAGAGAAATTTTTTACAATTTATGTTCTGACACAAGGAACACAAACAAAATACAAAGAAAAAAAAGATGAAAAATAAAATACCATATAAATAACAATTTACACAAGTGATTTTTATTTTTTTGATTATTTTGTTATTTTGGATTACGTTTGAAGGTCTAGATTGCAGCAACACTTACTCTTCAACATCTCTAAGAAATTTATACATCTGGTGGCAGAGTGTGCTTCTTTCTCTATTTGTCCAAACTAATTATACAATTTTTGATAGAATAAATTCCAAGTGCATATGTGTCTCGTGGCTAAGCTTCCAAGTATATCTCTTTTGCAATATTTTCGATAAAAATAATATAATAATTAATTTTTTTATTATAAATTCATTGTAGTAGAAAGCTTTAGTCTCATTATCCACGTACCCCCATGTATGTTCAGAACTGAATTGATGTTCTTCGAATTTTGAAGTCATATATGTCGATACCTTATGATCGTTTGGAGTAAAGCTGCATAAAAAAAATTCAATATTTTAAAATAATAGAAAAAAGACTGTTAAAATAGATTGGTAATAATATTATTTAAAAGTATAATGAAAAAATTTACTTATCACCAATAACTTTTAGTACAATACGATGATGCTACTAGTTAGTGGGTAAGTTCTGCCATGATATATATGCAAAATCATATTATAACCAATACAAGTTGTTTATGCATTTAGTAAATTCATTATCATCCTTCCAAAACTTAAGCTTAATAAATTATATATATATAAACAGGAAATTCAATTAAAATTGAAAATTAATTATCTTTAAGGATAACTTACACTTGTTTTGGTTTTAAAATTCTGA
>JBBMKF010000065.1:5636336-5651311 GCA_037834155.1 Curcuma caesia | reverse complement strand
ATCTTTCGTTGCAAATTTCCGACGAAATTGCCTGTTTTGTCGCAAATTTGCAACGAAACTTGCATTTTCGTCGGAAACTTGCGACAAAACATACAATTTCGTCGCAAAAATTGGGATATTTTGCGACGAAATTTCCTGTTTCGTTGGAAATACGCAACGAAATATTTAATTTCGTCGCAACAAAATAGGTACTGTGCTGTGATATCGACTTCTTATAACTCTTAGTTTTCCGACGAAAATGCAGTTTTCGTTGCAATTTAGCGACGAATTTTCGTGTTTCGTTGCAAATTTCCGACGAAATTGCATATTTCGTTGCAAATTTCCGACGAAATTGCCTGTTTTGTCGCAAATTTGCAACGAAACTTCCATTTTCGTCGGAAAGTTGCGACAAAACGTACAATTTCGTCGCAAAATTTGATCGTCTTCATTTTAGGAAAATCTGCGACGAATTGTATTTTCGACGCAAATTTGGAACGAAATTACTTTTTCGTTGCTAAAGATTTGCGACGAATATTGCGACGAACAAGTTGCGACGAATTCTGCGACGAAGATTTGCGACGAATTAATAATTTTTCGTCGCAATTCGTTGCGACAGCCTATTTCCAACAAAAACATTTTTGTCGCAATTTTCGTCGCAAAATGGTTTAGCAACGAAAATTCTTGGTTTTTTCGTCGCAAAATTCGTTGCAAATGGCAGTTATTTTTGTAGTGACATATATATGAATACCTTCTAAACTAATAATGAATTGCTAGTTAACTCTTCTTGTTCAATAAAAGATGGAATCCGTCACTCTAGAGACCTCACACGGTCGACCCCACGACCATCTGTGAAGAGGTAAATCAAAAAGCTACAGTTGACCACGACGAAGAGGACATTGCTTCAGCTTTATTGAGATTTGATCTTTACTTATTTCAACAATTCTGCTCTGTCATAACCAATTCAACTATGACTTAGGAGCAAGTTGCTAGTTAACTCAAACACCACTATAGAGGCACAATCAACCTCAAACATAATGCCTTACAACTTATCAATCCTTTTATCATATCGGGATATCATAATATGACCTACAACTTATAATAATATCTATTCCATTGAAGAAAATCACAATGCCATTAAAAAATAATTTACTCAACAACTAGTGAGTGAATCGAGACCTGTTTTTTCAATTAATATTTATTATGCATAAATTCATTAATGATCTTTCATTGAAAGATTTATGACATATTTGGCCATATTACAATTAATATATTTATGTCATCTATTCACCCATCTTAATACAATTAGTAACACACCCAATGATAAGTATATAGGTAACTTCTCTAAGTTTTTTTAACCAAGTGTTAAAGTGTCATGATCTTTTATGAGAATCTTAAATCGTTATGTAGTTACTAAATGAATTCTTATGCACAAGTCGTATCTAATATCTAATGATTTTTTTCTATCTCTCACTTATATTTATGTGCAAAAATAATAGAAATTTATATTATAGTAGTTATGAAATTATAGTAATATACTTAGACTGATTTAAAATTTAGATGAAAAATAATAATATTGAATAGTATTTGAGAACAGTTAAATAATTATATATGGTTGAATAATAAAAAATAATAAAATGAAAAATAAATTGAAGTTTTATTTTTATTTTTATGCTATTAATTTAAGTTTTAAAATACCTTAAATTTAAATTTCTCTATTTTCGTGTACAGCCGTCGTCAGGCCAACTGCTACCTTAGCAGAGCCCGCGCATCCTTCCTCGTTCTTCCGCCGGCATGCAACGCTCGCGCTCTCGCGCTCCTCCCCGTCGCCGCCATGATCAATCACGCGCAAAGCTCGCACACTGCACTTCGATCTCTCTCCTTCTTTTTCTTCCTCCAGCAATCTCTCTCTCTCTCTTCCCCTGACGAAACCAAAACCAAAAGGACGCTGCGGATTCCATCCACCTTCTCTCATCGCGCGCGTTCGATCGCGAACGCTTTGGGATTCGCACCTCCGTCGAAGGGTGACGCTGCTGATATATTTATTTATATGCCAGAGCTTTAGCTTTTTGCAGCAAAGCAGAGCTTTGACCGGAGTAAATTAATCACCTTTTCTTTTCTTCGTAGAAACAGTGCCATGATTCATTCACTGCGCGCATTTATTTAATTCTCTGGTTTTATGCGTGCCATAATTTCTTTTCCTGTTTAAACCCAAGCACGCAGTTAATAATCTCCCGAATTCAATGGAATTCAATGGACGAGTAAAGATTATCCTGCCATTGCCAGTTGCCATCTCTTTTCCTTCCTAATTTTGGAAACATATCTCTGCTAAATTCCTCGGGCTCTTCACTGCGCGGTCGCAGTTCCAGCTTTGGGCCTTTGGCTGCAGTTTCTTTCAAATCTCAGGAAGGTGGAAGAGTGGTGTTTCGGGGAGCAGGTTTTGAAGTAGGAGAGGCAGAGGGAGGCAAGGAGCGAGCGAGCGAGCAAGAAGAGCACTGTGTTTCATACGTGTTATAAATTTATGCATGGAAGGTAGGGAGGGTGTTGTGGTGGCAGAGTACGAGGGAGGGGGAGGAAGTGGAAGAGGAGCACCGGATGCTGTACGAGGAGGATGGGAAGTCACGCCGGGGGCGCCAGTTTCCAGCGGTGTCGCCGGCATCACTGTGGCGCGGCCGGAAGGGACTGGCTTTACTATTGAACTGGTTGGAAGCGGAAGCGGAAGCAGAAGCGGCGGCGGCGAAGGCAGCGAGGGAGACCTCGAAGGGCTGAAGAAGAGGGGAAGACCCAGAAAGTACGGCCCCGACAGCCTGGCTTTGGTGCCGTCTCCCACCGCTGCGTCTGCCTCCCCGTTCTCCCCTGGTTCTGGTTCCTCTGACCGAAAACGGGGTAGAGGACGACCACGCGGCACCGGCAGCCGCCAACTCCTTGCGGCTCTCGGTAACAAACAATCCCCTCCAATTGCTTGCTCTCCTGCCCTCCTCCTCCTCCTCCTCCTCTTACAAACTGTTCTCTCTGAGGGCTTCTGATGAAATTAGGATGCTAAACAAGAAAAAAAAAACCACGCTAATATTCCCAACGCTGCTTGTTTCCTTGATTTCCTCCTCTCACATTTTTGTTTCTTGTTGGTGTTTTGAAGGAGGATGCTTTACTTTCTCAGCTGGAGGGGGCTTTACACCCCACGTTGTGACCATTGCTACAGGGGAGGTAATATATGCCCATTTTGCCATGGCCTTCATGTTGTTTTCCCCTGCTTCTCTGTTTGTGTTAAGCAAATGTTCTTGCAGGATGTTGTTGGAAGAATACGTTCCTTCTCAGAAAAGGGTCCACGGGCTGTTTGTATACTCTCTGCAAATGGATCTATCTCCAATGCTACCCTGCACCAGCCGGGTTCTTCCGGCGGTACCTTGACATATGAAGTATGACTACCTTGCTTCGTCTTCGATCCATTACACATTTCTATAAAACATGCTGGTGATGTTCTTAAAAGGCTACCTTGCTTCATACTCAATCTTGCTTTATTTACATAATTCTAGAAACCCGATTGGCGATATTCGTCAAAGGACTACTTACAATCGGCCATGATTTGGTTATGCTAGATTGCTTTGTTTTTGGTTAAGTTACAGAGTTCTCAAATCTGCACAGAATTTGCCCTCAAATTGATTTATTAATCAAATATGGTTCATAACTCATACATCGGAATCAGATATGTGTTGCTGATCATATTGGATCGCATGGTGCTATTCCTTTCCAATTTCGATATTTTAATACAGTATGGGATCCCATTCAAGTATAGGATTTGAAACCTCAATACCTTTGCTGAATAAGAGATCTATCAAGCTTGTATAGTAACTAATACGTCTAAGTGTTATCAAATCTACATGAGCAACAAAAACTTTGATACTGTACTCACTAATAGGTCTAAGCGTTACTAAATCTACATACGTAGACACTAATGCCCCTCGGTGGTTGAACAGTTAAAGCCCTTTTAGTAGATCGATATGTTACTCAGATTTGGGTACGAGTATTTATTATGGTTAGAGATTGGTTGACACAATTTATTTTATAAGTTTTACATGTAATCAACTGGATTATCAGGTGCCCCCTCAAGTATCGGTGTTAGTGTCATTGGGACAGATCAGATAAAGAGTCCAAGTATTAGAATTTGATAAATTTCTTCGCCAACATTGACTTGGTTTGTGGGTGCTCATTGGATGGGTTCAGAATAGTTATTTCAATTTGTTTTCAATCGAGTTTGGTGTTTGTTCTGAACTTGATCATACAAATGTGCAGGGTCGATTTGAGATCCTTTCTCTGTCTGGGTCATTCTCAACCACTGCTACTCAGGGTGTGCGGAATAGAACTGGTTTGATAAGTGTATCGCTCGCTGGGCCTGATGGCCGTGTCATTGGTGGAGGAGTTGCTGGTCTGTTGCTCGCTGCTAGTCCAATTCAAGTAAGGAATATTGCTCTCGTTGCTTCTAAACATGCACTATCAGTTATGTGTGTAATTTGTGAGCTCTGTAACGTCTTGCACGGCCTACCTAAAATTAGATATATGGTATAATAAGAAATTATAGTCACAGATACAACTCTTGTTATGCTTCCTAATACACAACCATCATCTTAAAATGTGGCACTTTGGCATTTGCATCGATTACACTTCTCTAAAACTATGTATCGAGCATTTCTTTCTAGACTAAAGAGTGCCAAAACTCTTAACCTTCATTTTAGTTTTCATGCCAAAATGAACGGCCACAATTTTAAGCCTTCAAAATTCATATTAGACACCTATGAACTAATCGGGCTAATACAACTAGCTTCAAATGTTTTAGGCTTGCAAAGCTTTTAGAGGCCATTTCACATAATGTGCTTATTAGTTGAAGTATACAATTTTTATTTGAGCAGTGAAGTCTTTGCTAATTTTGTGTTTATACCAAGAAAATATGACATTAAGAAGAATAGGGTTATCGAATTCATCTTCTCTTGCCTTTCAACCTTTCTATTAGATTTACATCCCTCATTGATTTACTTATAAGAAATAGTGCTCGACTAAAGAAGCCCATGTGACCTATCAGTCGCATCGCTAAATGATAATCTCAACCTAAATATGATTCAACTGATAAGAAAAAAATATCAGTAAAACAAATCGGAAAAAAGTCTCGACATTTTATGCAAATTGAGAAGAAGATAGACAATGATTAAGCCTCTACAAACATAATAGGTTTATGTGGTTCATGATAAGATGTGACTGCATCTCCATGGGAGGGGAAGAAGATTTCACTATTCAACAATCCTAAATAGTACATGCTAGTATAAGTTCTCCCCAACAGTAATGTAAACTAGAAAACCAAAACGTTATCCCCCGACTCAACAAGATTGGAGACCAAGAAATTGGAAGAAAGCCAATAACATAGTTCCTTTTTAAGCCACAAGGAGATGCCCAAGAGTAGTCTTCACTCTTCTTTATTTTCTTCCCGAGAATTTCTCTTACAAGATTAGAATTCCTTAGCTCATAAAAACACCAAGAAAGCCTTCCAAATTCCCTTGATTCAAGTTGCTCGCATATTTCCATATATCCTCATTTCCAACATGTAAGAAATGACTTAATTCATGTTGGATTAACTCGTGCACCATAAAACTACTTAGTAGGTCTTTATGGATCTATCAATTGCAAGAACTCAATTCATGGTGATTTTGAATTACCATCCCAACAACAGTTGTAGTCCTTTATATGCCATTAAACTTGTGTAAAATGGGTTGAACCAGTTAACTTAGGGTTTAACTTAATGGAAAGCAATCAACTATTAATAGCCTATAAATTCCCAACATTTTTTCCATTTGAGGAATTGATATTATAGTTTTGTTATGACAATAAAAGGAATACATATTAATGTGCTAAAAATGAGCTAGTGCTAAAAATAATATAGTTTTGACTATTTTTTTTTAATATAACCCATAGGGGGACGTTAAACAATTAGGACATTAAGGGCCTATCAAATTATGATGGATATTCTACCATTCTAAAAGACATGTAACTCCAAGTAAGCCTTCTTCCCATGGTTTAGACTCACCACTTTGGTACTGGAGCAATTTCATAGGCACAACCCTTGTGCTAATCAAGGATTTTGCTAAAAAGTGCTAGAGAACACTCATAGTACATCCACAGTCGATAATATGCAAGAAAGAGATCATCATTGCAAATACAATTCATTATAAAGGAAATACAAAAAGTAGCATTTAGTAGTACATAACAAGAATTAGGGCGTCTATCCGTGCCGCTTGAAATAAGCAATTTTTATCGTTGTTGCACAAATCTAGCACTGATACCCTTTTTGCACAAACACCGGCGAAGCCACGAGGCGGAAGTGGCCTCGCGGAGGGCTCTGTAAGGTCACTGCAACCTCGCCATGACCTCGTGGTGACTTTGTAGAGGCCTCGCGGGTCGTGAGATCGCTGTGACGTCGTGGAGGCCTCTGCAATGACCTCGCTTGACCATGGCTTAATTTTTTTAATTTTCTTTCAAGGTTTAGTTTGTTTTATTTTATTATTTTAGGATATTTATAAGATTTAGAGTTTAGGATTTAGGGTAGTTAATTTTTTTGTCAATTAATTCCTTTTCTTTTGGTAATTTCTTTCTCTTTCATCCATTTCATTTCCTCCATTTGCTTACAAAATAAACAACAAAGAATAAGGACTAAGGAAAAAATCTCTTTAAGGATGAAGGTGGAGACAAATTATTGGAAAAAGTATCTATAATAATCAAATACTAATGAAAATATTTTTAAATTAATATATTTTATATTTTAAAAAGCAACTAGAGGAATTAGGATTGCCATTGTCATTAGGATTGTCATTAAATAATATATGCTTTGTAGGTTGAGGTTTATATGAAGGCAATATAAAATTAGGATCGTCATTAAAATTGGTGGGAGTCTCCTAGAGAAATGAAGCCCCTAATAATTAAACATGTATGTAAATGAGAAGGGTAAGTGTAGATATTCCAACAGCTCAAGTCCAGACATCTCAAGCTTCTATGTCCATGCCTATAGACAACAAAACCTAATGTTATGTCATAAAAAGGGTGTATGCCATCTATAATGACTAGGATCACTTTGCTGAGTAGACAAGAACTCTATGATCTCTATCTACAACTAACCATCTCTATACCCAATTGTCATGGGCCACAATATCTCTAGTTGCATGATCTCTATTTAAGTGACACCCAAGCATCACTAACTCACAACATAACTAGTGTATATGGTCTTCAGTTAGGTAGATATTATAGCTGCTACATGCCGCAAGGTCTCATAATGGTCGTATGATCTTTGGTTAGGTATGGCAACTTCAATTGCCACTCGCCTAATTTTAGTGCCCCAAAGTCTCTCTTTATAAGCTCTTTGACACCTAAGTATTCTTTGTTTCCTTGATAACAATAAGATAATAGCAAAATTATGTTTCAAGAACAAATCTTATTGTTTCATTAGTAATTTGAGCCTCAAATAATGCTTTGATATCACCACTAAATAAAATGCCTACGCATGATAAATGAGTTTATGTTATATCCATAAGGAATCTAAAAGTTTATTAGGTAATAATCTCACATTAAGGATCTTATATATAAGATAAGAGGGTACCTTCATTAATTTATGGGCTCAACTAAAGTTAGGGGTTCAACTAGAGCCTTCTAGATGCTCTAAATTCAAGGTTATTATAATACTTGGGATCTTAATACGAGAAGAATCAATAATCACCATGATCATGGCATAGCGACATGTTTTCTCAGTAGATTACATGCGAAACTCTCTCTTTCATTTTGTACAAACACCCATCTTCCTCATCAGGTTCAACATACACATTTCACTTTACACTTTGGTGGTGGAAACTTCCTCATTGTAATAGCTGAACAACTAAAATTCTCTTTTTGTTTGACTCGCTTCATTTACATATTCTAGGCTTGCTTGATTTCGTTCCCTGAGAATAATTATGGAATTCCTTATGAATTACATGTTGCGCAACAAATTTGCAAAGAGTGTCCAATGACCTTCAATAATTGGAAAGCAAAATGTTGCGAATTTGCCAATACCAATCTGATTCTCTATGCATGAGTTTTATTTTTTTGGTTGATTTCCAAAAGTCATAGTTGACTTAGAGCTTTCAACCAAGAAAAGAAAAACAGATGACTTGTACCTCGAATTTAAATTGAGCACATGATATTCAATCATATACAATGAGCACAAGAATTATGTAAGTTATCGGACAGAATTACTTAATCTCGAAACTAGTTTTTGTTTTCTCCAGAAAATTGCAATCTATACTGATCTCTTTAATGATTTATCTCCAGATGATTGTTGGAAGCTTCAAACCAAACACATTCAAGAATCAACAGGCAAGGACCAGCCAGCCAGCAGAACTTGCAGCCTTTCCAGTGACTGCAAGTTTAACAGCTGCAAGGCCTATTTCTCAGGCCAACCCTGATGATGACTGCGAGACACCCACTTCATCCTTACATGGACAAAACCGCTCCGAGAACACTGTGCGCGATCCCATTCTGAGCACTACTCTCCATCAGACCAGTTGGCATGGTCTGCAATCCCCAGACCACAAGCCTTCCCCTGATATTAACATATGTCTACATGGAGAATAGGGCTAAACTACTTTGGCACTATCACACTCTTCTAACATGATCTATAAGTGACTTATTTTCTCAGATGCTAGGTTAGGGAAAGCTCAGCAGTTAGTCATTACTTAAAATGCTGTCACTCCCAATGTTTGGGCATGGAGCACATTTTCTTTGTCGTTGTAATTGCCATTGTTTTACATGTGGAAGCTCGAGGATACTCGCATTCATTCGGGGATTTCGTTTGGCGGTAAGCTGTACTCTAATTGATTTCATGGTGACTGCTAATGTTAATGTTGAAGATTGTTTTGAATTTTGTGCTGTTTCTTCATGTTTACCTGTATCTCAATCTGTTGAACATCACTTTCATGTTGTCATTGAAACTCCTTTGCAAATGTATGATCGAATGTGATGATTATCGCGATAATTAAAACAATTGATTCGCATTTATAATTCAAACATATCAACCAAATACATCTACCAAAGCATAACAAGCAAGTAACTAGAAATTTCAAGACACATAGCAATCCAAAGTATTCATACCATATCAACTTTAACAACATGAAATGATATCCACCAATAGTTGTTTGGTCTAGTGGTAAATAAGTTAGATCTGATGATTTTTCCACTAATATATGAGGATTTAAATTCATAAAAATAACATTATTGGGAAAATTTTGTTCATATCTTGTATCCTTTCACCTGAACTTAAAATAATCTCACATCTAATTTAGTATGAGAACACTTCATAGTCAAGAAAAAAAGTTTAAAATAATTTTCAAAATATCATACAACAATAAAAGAAGATGAGGTAGATACATAAAGACTCTATAATTTGCTTTGGGTGCAATGAGGGAGGACACTATAAGAATATATATTCACTTGCTGAAAGAGACAAGTAAGGTAAATCCTCAATTTAGTGATTTGAAACATTTTTCTACTAACTGAGTTGTAGTGTTGTGGAAGCAAAGAAGAAGAAGAACCATATCTTTTGAAGAATGCAAGTAGGAGAGGAGAGGAAGGATTTGAAGAAACTTAGAGGCTCAAATCAAGGAGGAGCTCCAAAGCTAAAAGAGAAGTCCAAGCATAGGAGTAATTTTTATATTCTATTGCCTATGTATAATTTTGGTTTTAAATATCATGATAGAATTAGGATTAGGTTTCATGATAACTTTAGGAAAAATTGACTATAGAACTACTTTACTTAAGGATATGAAAGTAGAGAAAAATCTAAACAAACAACTCAAGAAGAAGGCTAGACATATGTCTAGAAATAGGAATATCAAAGGGAGACATGGTAATATTCTAGGATCAGAACACTAGAATTGAAGAACTAAACTTTAAGGGAAAAGCTTTGTAAATTTAGAGAAGACCCTAGAGAAATTTAGAACCTAGATGTGATGCTAGAGGCCATAGTCAAATCATAATAGATCGAGTGTAGGATACTAATCATCATCAAGGGCCAAGTTCCATCGTATGTAAGAGTGACATATGATTATGGTATAGGTGAGCCATCTAGGTTGAGGGATGACAAGAAAGCATTTGGATCTAAAAGGGTTGTTAGAGATGGTATCTCTAGTGAGAGCACTAGGAGCCAATTTGGAATCGATGATCTTTGGATTTGAAGGACCAGATGCTTGATTTATTAGAAGTACTCTAGGTGTGCCAATGCGATTGAGGATGAGTAGGGGATTCAATCCTTAAAAATTAAAACTTGGGGTAAGTTTCATGCATGAGAACATATGAGATATGTTCAAGAAATATGAAATAAATTTGAATTCTATGAAATGTTAAATTAACTAATGCAATGGGTGCATTTTAGTTTGGGTTTGACAAATACAATGCACCAGAATCAAAATTAGAATCGTAAAACAAAGTTTATTCAAACTTTTTAGTTAGTTTTGGAGAATAAGTATAACCTGAGAATTAGGATGATTTTGGGTGAAATTTACTTTTCCCATATAGATATTGTTTAGACAAATTTTTCTAAAAAATTAGAGAATTTTTAGAGGGTTGTGAAATTTTTGATGAATTTTAGAATCTCACTAGTTGAGTATTTTAAGTTTGAGTCAACTGAATCAATTATTAATCGATTGAAATTGATTTTAGTTGATTGTGGATGTGATCAAGAGTCAACTAATACTATGCTTAGTTGACTGGACTAAGGATGGAGTTGACTTAAATAGTATCGAAAGACTAAATTAGCACATTCAACCTTGAGAATGATCTAAGGGAATCTAGTATTCATGTTAAATTCTATTAGGGGACTTTGAATGCATGTTGAGGATCATGGAACATGCATGAGACCAATAAATGGGATATTGTTAGTACAACTTTTTGATATATGATAAGGGGAGAGAAGGGATAAGGTTTAATTTAGATTTCACATGATAAAAATTTAAAAAATCCTAGCTCTAGAAGGTTCTTAGGTGAAGGGGGAGCCTAAGTTTAGGTCTTATCTACATGATTTGCATTTTAGTGCACTAATTAATTTTCTTAATTTAAATGGATTGGCAAACATAAAAAAAAAAGATTATTGATGCAATTTAATCTTGAGTGATCAGGTTCAACTTTTGAATTTTGATGTTTGAACAAAGAGTTTGAATTAGACATTGTGTGTTTGAGTGTGTAAGAACTTACATGATACACATGAAATTTGTAGAGCTTATAACTTGACAAGGTCAAGTGTATGATGACAACATCATGATACATCCAAGGCGACTCACTTAGTGACTTGGAGGTTTAAAGAAATCAGAGAGAAAGTTGCATGAGGTAATTGAGGGACCATAGTACAAAAGCTGAGTTGGTGTTGGAGTTGCTATAGAGCATAACTTAGCATGACCAAGTTGGCAGCTTGGTGGCTCAAGGCCTGTAGAGATTAGAGACAAATAGATTGTAGCTTTCAAGGGATCGTAGGATAAGAAGCATTGAGGACAACCTTTACAACAATTGATGGAGACCCTATAGGTAAAGTATAAAGGATGACATGTGTAATGAGTTGAGGATTTAGTCCATCCAAGGGATGAGTAACTTGACAAGAGATGATCGTGGGACAAAATCAAACTACTAAGGTTAGACTCCAATGGTGAGGAGTGTCTTATGCATATGAGGTGAGGATAGAATTCAACTTAGGCATGAGACTTGATTATTAAGATGATTTGAGTTAGATTCCAATCCACTAGAACTGAGTCCAATCGATTAGATACTGAGTCAACTAAGTAGTTGACTCAAGGTGATCAACTAACGAACAAAATATTATTATTCATGCTTGAGTCGAATACACAACTGACTAACAATGGAATCTAGTCACTTATATTACAGATGGATAGTCAAAAAGATTTATTGATAGGATACAGTTGCAATGCAATGATTAGATAATTAACTTAATAGTTACAATACTCTAATCGACTCGAGTAGTAATTGACAAACTCGGGCAGACACAATCAAAGGAAGTAGTCGATTAATGATGGCTAGAAGTTGACTGATCTATGATAGATCAATTTATAGAAAGTGAAGAATGACGAGGTGTTAAAGGCTAAAAAGGGGAGTTCGGTAGAGATTTGAAGGTTAGCAAAATAGATTTGGTCAAAATCTATTAGAAACTTCTTGTATCTTCCTTAGTTTTTTCTCTTGTAATTTTTATGAACCTCGATCTTATAAAAAATTTCTCCACCTCTAGTAGTTGACCAGAAGAGAGAGATAAAGACTTCCTTGAGTGATCCATCGAGGAATCATATACCATTGAGTAGGAGCTTTGAGGCCTACAAAATCACATAAACAAAAGTGTTGGCAATTGTATGACTTTGCTTATCCAATAACAAGGATAGATTAGAATTTTTAATTGTAGACATAATCACTACTATTTACCCCCTTTTCTCTAATGTGACCATCTAAGCACTCATGGTCTTAACATCTTGGACTGACCAATAGCATCCAAGGAAATCCATGTCCCCATGAAAAAGATTGTCAAATAGGAAAATCTCATCTTAGACAACCTTTATTTCTTTTAGCATAACAACATCACACTTATGCTTAGTTACAAAGTTTGTTACATCTTATCTCTTGGTAAACCTATTAGTCCCTTAACATTCCAAGATGAGAATTTGAGGTGTGTTGACATGGATATATACTTTGTACCTCAAAACAACAAAAGGAGCTAGATGGATTAGATATTATAAGCCAACTTCATAATAATAACTTCAATGGTGATCACATTTCTTGAACTAGAAAACCACAAGTAGCACAACATATCATCCAATTTCACCACATGGCCTTTGGAAGGATTGATAGTCTAACTAAGCTAAGGGACCTAACTAAGCATCATTGGAGGATGATATTGATTATGAGGAGTTGACACTCTTATTATGTGGCAACAAAGAATAGTTGCCTCCTATAGCAAATAGCTTTATTCATAATCGGACGACCACCTTAAGTGAGTTAGCTCTTCTTGACCTACCACACATCTAAACTCTTTCCGCGTTCACCTTCAAGTGACATCAACACATGAATAAGACCCTCCGAGTGGGGTGAAATTAATTATAAGGGTTTCATAGTAGGTCAAGATAACTAAAAGTCCTATAAGATTTCTTAATACTCTTTTCACCCACAAAACCCTAAAAAGATAAGGGTACTTAGCTAACTAGTTAAGGCGTGTCTAAGCCATATAAAATGAGCCAAAATCTATGTCCAAACTAGAACATTTTAGTCCACCTTATAATTTTGGCTTGAATTTAGTTTAGTTTATATTTTAATATATTTTTTAATTTCACAAAAGATAAGAGGAAAAAATTTCAATTTAACTAGGGATGATAATGGATCAAGTTTGGGTTAGATCTATATCATCCGTCCCTATTCTCATTTATTATATCCGTTCCTATCTCCATTTTTATCTCCATTAGATATTCAATTTTCATCTCTATTTTTATATCCATTGGAGGATCCGATATTTATCTTCATCCTCATTTATTATATCCATCTCCATTCTCATTCTTATTGGGTATTCAACTTTCATTCCCATCCTCATACCCATAGGAGAAGCGAATATCCATCCTCATTCTCACACCTATATCAGAGGATCAGATATCCTTTATACTAATAATTTTCTTTATTCCATCCAACTGTCAATTTGTTTCTCATCCAATAACCAACTTTAAGTATCAATCAACACCACTACTATAGTATTATATTATGAAAATCAACATCACAGTAGTGCTGATCTTCAAATATCCACATCACTTATATATCTTATTTAATCGGCGCCCCCATGAACGTAGCCAAATTGATACTTGGATGATAGATTTGTAATAATGGAGCAAAGTTTGAATCCCCACTGGTGCATGCCCTTGAGAAATTAGTTCCTTCTGTGTAGGAGACCATTAGGTACCATGATTTATCTCCCTTCCACAAGGCCTTGGGGCGAGCATCGAAGGGGCATATGGGGTGAGCATTATCATATCTTTTGCAATAACAATATTATTTAATTAAGTATTCTAGTCACATATGGATATGATTTTATTAGACCCGCCTTCATATCCGAATCTGAAAAATTTTATATCTGATTATTGAATATTTAATTTGGTCTAAAAAATCTCTTCGTATTCTTTTCCATTCGGGTCAGGTATTGGAAACCAAATAGAGATCTTTAATTAGGTGATTAAATTAATTGAACTAGTTGATAGGATCCAATTGGGTTAGTTAAAGAATATTTAAATTTAAGTAGACGATTAGGATATGAAGTCGATTAATAAGTGGGCAAGAACGTCTAGCCGTTTAAAATTAAATATCTTTTTTTAGTTATCACGACAGAATAAAATCATTAAAAAATTTGTGCTAGTACAATCAATGCAAGATAAATTATAGTTTCGAAGATTAGATTCCATTTTTCGCATATAATTTAATATTTAATGTATTCTAGAATCACAAGCAAAGAAAAATAAAATATTAATAAAAAAATACATGTGTTTTTATCCTTAATTATTAATGAATATTCTCGTGCTCTATTATTTATTTGTGTTTGTTTTCAATCTTGGCCATAGCATTTAATTTAATAGGTAAGGACTCTAAGAATTGATTTGATAGCTTCTAGAATATAATTGAGTTGATTATATAATAGAATATATTTATTTAAGTAGGTAAGGATCGAATTAATCTCGATGAAACTGAAGTAATATTCTCTTTCGTCAAAATTAACTGTAACTTCATAATTTATCTCTTTATATATAGTCATTAAGACGATTGTGTAGAACTGTTGAATGATGAATTCCACCTTGCTGAAGATAATTGATTTCGATGAAGAAACTTATAATTTTTGGGCAGGAAAGTATAGGAAATTCAAGTAAAATTAATATTAATTCTCTGCCAATCATTGCAAGAACAGCAACAAA
>JBBMKF010000065.1:5592074-5621106 GCA_037834155.1 Curcuma caesia | reverse complement strand
GAGGGTCGATGGCGATGCGGAGGTCGCAGAGGAGGCGGCGGAGAGCGGGCGGGAGAGGCTGAAGCGGCACAGGATGGAGATGGGCGGGCGGGTTTGGATCCCGGAGATCTGGGGGCAGGAGAGTCTCCTCGAGGACTGGATCGACGGCTCCGTCTTCGACCGGCCGCTGGTTCCCAAAGGGCTGACGTCGGCGAGGGAGGCCCTCGTCCACGGTTGCTGCCAAACCACCTCCGCCGCCTACCGGATTAAGAACCGCTGCTGATCTCATCATTACTTGTACACATTTGGTAAGTGGTGGTTATTATTACCCAAAAATAAATAAATAAATAATTTCTGTCGGATAAAAAAATTATTATATATCCAGATTAACTATTTGAGTTCCTTTACATAAGTAAATATATCTCATTTAATTGAGTTCTTTTACATATAAAATTATTTATCCTTTGAGATGTTAATTTATTTTTAATTTTATCTTCTTTGCATTATACCTCAATTTTTATTTATTGTGTGAAGATTGTTTATAATTATTATTATTTCATAATCTAGATGTTAATTACTTGTCTTATTAATTTTAGAAGCAGATGATCTTCTAGAATATTCAGAGCATAACTTATCTATATTTAAAAGTTTATCTTTAGAATATTCACTGCTATTAGAATTTAAATTCTAATCTTTTTATTTATTTTCTTAAGTGTTTTATTGTATTATACTCATGGGGGTGTGAAAATTATTTATTCTTCTTTAGCAAAAGATGGAAATTTGCCATCCTAGTGGTCTCACAAGATCCACCCTATGATCATCTGTGAGGAAGTAAATCAGGAAGTCGTAGTTGGCCACGATGGAGGAGGGTATTACCTTGGCTTCGTCGAGATTCGACCTTTGTCCACTTCAGTAACTCTGCTTTGGTTACTATGCTCCGAAGATGAAAATTATTTATTCTTGTGTGTTGCAAGAGGGGTTTTACATCACTGTGTAATGTTGCCATAATGCATCAATTTAGCATCTAATTGTATTCCTAATTTGGTGTTTAATATTCTAACTTTCCTTGAATCTCTTTAACCTTTACTTATTATTGACTTATCTACCACCTTTACTTCTTTAATGTTACTCCATCTATCACTTCATCGTTAATTTATCATCACTTAGAACCTTGTCATAATCCACTATAAGACTCCTACCATTGACAATTTCATTGCTAGCACTTGATGTCCACAATAAGTTGAGCTCCTCGTTGGCTCTCACTATCCTCTAAAGATTTCGAGAACATCTTCCCTTACACAATGCAATCTTCTTCTCTGCGACTAGCTTGCCTATTTTACTTGCTTATCTTTGTCAATTCTTTGTTAGACTTTTAACTATTAAATATTTGATCAACCGTGTCGCACTTAGACTTCTCTCTCAATTTGACTTAAGTTAATTGCATCAATAATCTTTCCCTCCAACAATTTCTCTTTTTTACTTAACGTCTCATTCTCATCAACAAATATATTGATCAAATATCGAAATTCAACTCAAGTCAACTTGAACTTTAGTCAACCGAGTTTGGTCAAGTTTAACTAGAGGTTGATTGTATAGAGTAGGAACCAGATTTAGAACCATGTAAAAATAGTTTATTGTGTGCTAGTGTTTTATTTTATATTTATTTTTTTATTATAGACGAGCACACAAAATTAAATTATTAAAGCAAATCGTTATTCATCCCCTCTAGCAATATCATCAGTCCCAACATAGAACATATGTGTTTAAATTTGTTTACTTAATTTAATGAATTGTTTAAATGTATTCATTTAATTAAACACCAAGCTTATTGTTTGATTCATTTACAACCCTAATTAAACATGACTTCATGTTTCTACTAGGACAACACCTTAGTGAGTGGATCGACAATATTATTATATATTGGTTGGTACTCTCTCTCTCTTTTGTGATGTCTCTATATATGTTTGATAAACTCTTTGTTCAAGTAGGATCATTAGAGTATGTGTTTAGATTCTTGATGAGATTGCGGTTATCCCAACACATTGTAACTACAACATTAATAGTGCCACGAACTGCTCTATATTCACCAATAGACTAGTGCATCGAATTGCCTCTGCCTCAACAATTGTATTATACTTGATTTTCATTATTAAGTTGACTATATTATCTTATTTTACAAATAGTAAAAAAAAATAATTTTTTATTTATTATTAAAACAATTCTCCATTCTGCCTCAATTTATTTTTATTTTCGATGATATTATAATAGTCATAAGATCATAACTACTTGCAATATAGATACTTAACTCTAAGTAATACTAATTATATTATATACAAGTAGAATTTAAATAAACTTAATCATGACCACTAATGAAAAGATCTTATCCTAATCAATTTTAAGATCCACTTGCACTCGATTGGTTTGACCCCTTTAAGGGGGTTGATCAAAGTAACCCAATATTATATTGATCCTTGGTTTCCCTTTCAAGAATATATGAATATATCACATATATCATCACCGAAAGAAGGCAAGAGAGAATCCAATAATTGGAGGGAGCTGCATGTACGAAGGATTCAGTTGGGAATATATAAAGTTAGATAGATAGATAGATATGCTCGATAGAAGCTCAAAAAGAAGGGTCCTCCTTACCTTCTTCTTCTTTAATTTATTTCCACTACTTTAAATTTTGTTCTTATAGATCCATGATTTTATATATAGATAAATGATATGCGGTATATTTTATATTGCACTCACATCAGTGAGCATATCTAGTTGTTTTTTTATTTTTTAGGATTTAAAATTTAAATTTTAAGATTTAAGATTTAATATTCAGACTAAAAAATAATAAAATGTTATCATGCACACACATTCATGAGTATCCTATGAATACCTATAGTGTTAATTTTTTTTAAGATTTAGAATTTAATATTTAGATGAAAAAAAAACAAAAAAAAAAAAACATAACACTAAGTGCTCATAAGATGCTCACAATGGACAAATAAGGTAACAAATATATATGTTTATATATTTTGACGTTGATGATATGTTGCGCACCTTTTCGTGTGTGCAACGTCCACAATTAAGTGTGCATCCGATCGAGTCGGAGTTCACAGACAGATGTCACGCATGGGATGGCACGCAAAATATCATGACTATATATATAGTCCTGATCTCTTGCGCAACTTTTCTGCTGCGCCATATGCTTGATTATTGACATGGCAGGTAAGGTTAACATTTTTTATAACCCTAAACTCAAAAAGGTTGAAAAAATGTGAGAGAAACAACACCCTCCTTCGCACAGCCCTAACATCACTAGCTCCGTCACTAGCTCCGACACTCAAAACATCTTCATCAGCATTGACCTCCACCATGCCCCTCCCCCCCAAACCCTAAACTCATCTCCGTCGCTGCCTCCACAATCCCTCCTCCCACTGTCTTGCTCCCCCTTGCCGCAGACGACACCACCATCTCTATCACCAACTCCAACATCCGAAACATCTTCACTGACATCAACCTCCACCACCCTTGCCTCCACTATAGCCTCCACCACCCTAGGCCTAAACCCTAAACCCATCTCCACCGTCGCCTCTACTGCCCTCCTCGCTGTGGCCTCGCTCCCCCTAGCCGTGGACGACACCGCCAACTCCAACACCCTAAAATGCGAGAGGAAAAACGTCGTGAGAAAAAAAAAGCTAGGCACTTACCACGATAGTAGTAGTAGATTCATCGTCAACTTTGACACCCGAAACATCATCATCGACATCGACCTCCACAGCCCCGCCTCCACCACCCTAGCCCAAATCCTAAATCCATCTCCACCGCCACCTCTACCGCCCTCCTTGTCGTAGCCTCGCTCCCCCTAGCCGCAGACGACCCCGCCAACTCTGACACCTTGAAATGCGAGAGGGAAAACATCGTGAGGAAAAAAAGCTAGACACCTACCACAATAGCAGTTGCAGATGAGTCATGCACGAATTATCATGCAAGATATCAAATCTGTATATATATAGAGAGAGAGAGACGGTGATGAACATGAATTGGGATCCATCCATCTCTTTCATGAATGAATGAATTCATTCTCTTTAGCAAAAGGTAGAATTCACTATCCAGCGGTTCCATACAGTCTGTCTCATGCTCATCTATGAGGAGCTAAATCGAGAAATTACAGTTGGCACTAGAGAGAATGAATGAATTCATTCTCCATTTCAACAATAAAGGTGAAATTCGTCATCCTAGCGGTCTCATGAGCATCTTTGAGGAAGTAAATCGAGAAATTACAATTGACCATGACGAAAAAGATATTATCACAATTTTATCCAGATTCGATCATTATGTATTTTAGTACGGAGCATGAATTCATTGTCCATGCATGCATCTCGTTGAGGGAGAGAGAGACGCGGTGATGAACATAAACTTGGGATCCATTTATCTCTTTCATGAATGAATGAATTCATACTCCATGCATGCATTCATGCATCTCGTTGAGTGTATGAATTAATATATGTGCTTTTAAGAATTGAAACACCTGCTTTTTGCTCATGAAAAAGAGAGAATGAACGCCTTTTATCTTCATCAAGTCAAAGATGTGGAGGAGAGAGAAAGAATTAATATATAATATAATATAATATAAGATGAAAGAAATTAAGCCTCCAACTTTCCTAGCTTACATATATTTAATTAATAACTAGAGCCTATTTATCCATTCATAATTCTCTTTAAAATAATAAGAATAATCAAATATATAACAACAATATATTTATTTTTGAAAGTTTTCTATAAAAAGTGTGATTATATTACCATCTTAATCAATTCATTAATTAGTTAATTCATGTTGGATGTTATGAAAATATACTACTAAATTGAATATTGAGGTGGTAGTGATGATGCAGAAGTTTATTAGCGATGTGAATGTTGAGTTGGAGGTCTAATTTGACTTAGACCTCTCGGTCCGACTTGTATGATATGGCTCGACTTGTGTCAACTAGAGTAAATTTCAGAGGGCATCGGAGTTGTCCAATATATAAAATCCCTCGATCCAATGTTTAAGTTAATAGGAGCATAATAAAAAAGGAAGAAATTTTTATTATTTGATGAAATAAGTGAAGAATTTTTTTCATTGACATCAAAGTCCTATAAAAGGAATTTAAAACAATTTAATCTTTAATTTTATGTCTTAAAATTTCGTAACCTACTAAAATCATAAACCAACAATTTCATAGAATTTGATAATCATATGATTCATTTTTCTTCCCCTTCTTCTTTATTTTACATTTTTTGATTTCATTTATTTTTCCCAATTTAAAATATTATTTAAAACTATTAAAAAGTTCAACATATATTTAAAAAACTCAAATATTAAGGAAATATCAAGCTAAAAGGCTCTTTGCATAAACAAGCATCTATATTTAATATAATATTAAGAAACACTGTAATTCCAAAAAAGAAATTTAATTTATGATCGAAACAGAAAAGGAAAAAAGAAAAGCAAAATCATCAGGATATTTTAATCCTTTTTTATTTATTTGTAATTAATTAATTTAATAAAATGATGACGTCATGGCTAAAAAAGGTTTTCTCTGCGTCCACTCGAAGCGCACCCGCCGTATAAGTCACCACTGACATGGGCCCCAGCGTCTACTGCAGACCTGGACGTCAAAACGACTCTTCGCTGTCTCCGGTTCACGTCCCCAATGAACCCACCTGTCGTACCTGTCTTATGACGCGGCAGTCAGTGGTGGGGGCCATAACGCATTCCCTGTGAGAGTCCCGAGCCAGCCCAACGGGCAACACCTTGGGGGACGGAAACCGTAGGGTGCCTACTAGGAGCCTCGTCAAGGAATGCAATATCGCCAACCGACACCTGCCAGCGTGTGCTAAATGACTAATTTGCCCTCGTTTTTAAGAGGGATCGGCCCAGACCTCTAGGGGTATTTCCGGAACTTCGGGTAAATGAAGCACACGTGTCTGTCGTCCGAGTGCGGTAGTGGCGCTTCCCACGCGAACGCCATTTAAGAGGGCGAAGGAATGAATCAATGGCGGAGGGGGTGGGAGCGCAGTGACTAGATAACCGCAAGCGAGAAGAGAGCGAGAGGGTTCGGGAAGCAATCTCAAGTCTCAACTTTTCCACCTCTTCCTCTCGATACATCGAGCAGATTCGAATCCATAAGGATTTATCGGCGGATCGAGTTGGAGAAAAATGGCGAAGCAGACGAGCGGCTGCTTCCTCCTCTATCTCCTCTTTTCAGGTTTATTCTTCTTGATTCATATCCTTCTATCTGTGTTATATCACGTCTAGTGTTTCAGCCCAAATCATTTCACCATAATTTTAGCATATTGATTTCTTTTGTTTTTTAAAAAAGGAAAAAAAACAGAGATGATAAATACTAGAACTTCTTGAATTTAGATAGGTTATTGCTAGTATTGCTGGAGCAGAGAATTCATGGGCAATTTTGGTGAATATGTTTGTGGTTGCGGTGTGATTTGTGATTATGTCCAAGAATGAGCAGAGAGATTAATTTAATAGGTGTAGACAAAAACCACATGGCTTTGGGACTACAACAGGCTTGTGTGGTCCCGGGGCAATGGTGCCACGGTAGGACATCCGCAGTTCAATCCCCAGTTTACGGTGTATTTGTAAGAATTTTCCTCCAAATGGGGAGCGTAATCAAAGGATGTTAGGCGTCTGGGTTGGCCGCTACGTGCACTTCCCGATTTACCCTGGTGGCTGGTGGGAAACTTCCTCAGGGCCGGGCCAGTCACCCCCAGAGATAGTCAATGAGGCTAACTGGGATTATTATTTTTTTACAACAAACTTGTGTGAACCAGGTTGGCAAAAGTACTTCAATGGATACTAAATGCTTGGTGCCCCCTTGGTAAGATCCATGAACGAGATTATGTTGGATTTGGTTGGGTTTTAGTTTGATGTGATTATAAAGTATCTAGCACTTATTGTTTAATGATCCCATGCTTGCTGTGGTAGTTAAACAGGTATTGGTTGCCGATTGATGTTAGCATTTAAAAATTGTCAGGGAATTGGATGAGTTGTATTTAAAATCTATTGATGTAGTCTTTGGCAGCGTCCCAATCACATGACCATGTGAGTGATTCCTTGTCACTAATGAACAAGAGAAATAATGTTGATAAAATTCAGCTGATTTGATAAATGAGCTTAAAATGGTTCTCTGGAAGAGAGATTAAATAGTTTCACATAACTTTCAGCAAATTATACATGCATATGGGGAGTACAAATTGCATGTGTCAAGTGAGTGATTACATCATGGACCATTTCTTATTGAGAGCTTGAGCAATCGATTGGGATAAATGTTTTTTCTAGATGATGAAATTATGGTGTTTAAATGAAATTGAATTGAACATTCCATTTATAGCCCTTCATGCAGTGGAGAATAGCCCCCTTTTTCTCATGTGAGGCTAAAAGCAAGAAATTTTGGAATCACCCTATGATTGTTAGAGGAGAGATATATAATACTCCCTTGGTTCACATGCTCACAAAAGACATTTAAAGTGCAGAAATTCTTACTCCTTAAAGGGAATAAACTTCTTCTGAAAGAAAGCATCCCTGCGATGGAGCTGCAAAGGAATTTTCCTTTTTGGTAAAGGTTTTCTGAATGCAGTCATATCTGGTCCCTTCATATTTTGTAGTTTTTTTCATTTCAGCAGTGAATACATAACACACAGCAACATGGAAGCATAATGTTTGCACTTTCCTAAAAGCTCAACTTTTTGAAATGCTAGCAGCCTTATCAAGTCTTGGAATGCAACCAAAAACTGTCATTTCTTCTTGAGTTTTCTCATCATTTGTAAATTCATCCTGATTGCTTTGTCAAATTCATTGTTAAGGAGAGCCTTACTTTGTGTATATGCAACCAGATTGTACAGCACGAGTCAATTCCTTTCTTCTGGATGTTTTTGTTATTCTCATTAGAGCAGTTGGCACCATTTTAGAATCTCCCTTGTCTCTGCCCTTTTCATTGTTTTTTTTCCAAAAAAGAAAACATAAAGATTGATTATTTACTTTCTTCTGTTTTTATGAACTATGATATGGAATGACATTCATCTTTACAGGTCAAGTTATCCAAATTCTTGGCATCGCAGTAGGTATCAATTATGGGCAAATTGCCAACAATCTTCCTTCTCCAAATCGAGTTGCAAGCCTACTACGTTCCCTCAACGTCAGCAGAGTAAAGCTTTATGACGCTGATCAGAACGTTCTTAGTGCGTTCATCAATACTGACATTGAGTTTGTAATAGGAATTGGCAACGAGAATGTGTCAACAATGACTGATCCAGCAAAAGCACTTGGATGGCTCCGACAACATGTCCTGCCTTACCTTCCTTTTACTAAGATCACCTGCATAACCGTTGGAAATGAAATCTTCAAAGGAAATGATACTGTTCTGATGGCAAATCTTCTGCCAGCCATGCAATCAGTTTACCAAGGCCTGGTTTCGCTTGGATTGGATAAAAAGGTAAATGTCGCCAGTGCTCATTCCCTTGACATGTTAGGGAACTCTTACCCTCCTTCAGCAGGCTCATTCAAACAAGAGCTAGCGGTTTATATCCAACCAATCCTTGACTTCCATTCAATGACAAAATCACCTTTCCTCATCAATGCCTATCCTTATTTTGCATACAAAGCAAACGCTGGAACTGTCTCCTTAGACTATGTCCTCTTCGAACCCAATGCAGGAGTTACTGATCCACTCACAAATCTGAACTATGACAACATGCTATACGCACAGATTGATGCAGTTTATGCTGCTGTCAGAGCATGGGGACACCCGGATATTGAAGTCGGGATTTCTGAGACTGGATGGCCATCTAGAGGGGACTCTGATGAGATAGGAGCGACTTCAGAAAATGCTGCAAAGTACAATGGTAATTTGCTGCAGAGGATAGCCATGAAGCAGGGAACTCCAATGAATCCTTCTGTTCCAGTAGATATATACGTCTTTGCATTGTTTAATGAAGACTTAAAGCCCGGACCAACTTCTGAAAGAAACTATGGACTATTTTATCCTGATGGCACTCCGGTTTATAATATCGGTTTGCATGGATATCTTCCGCCTATGTTGTCTTCGAGTTTCAAGGTAAACAATATCTTCTCGCTTGAGTATAGAAATGTACTAAACTTCCACAGAAAAATCATCTAGTCAATTATTTCCTTGGTTCCTTTTTTGTTTTTTTCTGTTAATTCAACTGATAAGGTTGCCTAATAGCCATCTGTATCCATATCTCCACGAGTAACCTGTGTTTATTGCTGTAACCATTCTTATGTTGCAGATGGTGCCTGCTTTGTGCACTTTGGGAATTGCCATTGCAATTTTGCTCCTAGCCTAACAGTTATCTCAACAGAAGTGGATCGATAAGTGGTAGAGCTTGTTGCACCGACTGAACACGAATCAGCAATGTGCTTCTGGCTGTTCCTTTTTGGATTCGATGTCTTCCACGGCGATACAATCATTGGAGATGGGATGCACCTGGTTAGCATTTCATATAAGTGGGAGCTCTCATGGTGTGCCTAAATGGCATGTGGAACGTTGCTATATGTGTGCTCCACAGCACTGAAAGTTTCTTTGTTTACATGGAACATGATTCTGTTCTAATAATCCCAGTAAGCCATTTTTTTTGTTTTTATCAATTTATTCGTCTCTTGTTATACTTCAGAATCATGGATTTTCTAGTTATTATGAAAAAAGAAGATCAGAGAGGACTAATTCATCACAAGGCAAATGTGTAGTGTATATATATGGTGGCGTGGCATCTTTCTGTGCTGTTCGTTGCCGTTCTTTATGTTCTTGTGGCTTTTTTGATGCTGATGGGAACATTTTTAGAGCCCCAATGAGTCAAGAATGTGTTGAATTCCTTTTCTACGCGACCTCAGATTTTAGCATCGATGCCTAACTCATTTGTTCTTGCTTAATTGTGTCTTCATTTTCCTGTGCGAAAAATTAGGTAATGAATTCAAGTTTCTTGCCACTCCTTGTGGAATTAGATCAAAATACACATTCAGAATTTGACATCTAAAACATTCATCCCTAATAGAATTCGAACTCTAATTTTCGTTGTTATTCCTTTGAACCAAATCACTTTAAACAAGGTCAAATTACTCTCACATGACCCCAAATTCAAACTGTTAAATGTCTAAGCACGTTTTGGTGGCCTAGGCTTACGTGTCTTTAAAGATCCATAAACATATCTAGATGTCTTAAAACCGAACCCCTAAATATGCCTTCGTTAATGCTCACTCCATAAACATATCAAGGTGAGAACTACTTTAGGACATTAGTATTAATTTGAACATTAATATATATCTTCAAAAAAGCATAAGACTCACGTGCTCCATATCCATTATATTAACGTCTCTTTTTTATTTTTTATTTTTATTCTTTTAAATTTTACTTATTAATTACGTTCAAAAAATTGAATGCTAAGGATGTGAATATCATAACACTCATCCACATTGATTGTAATACTACTTGAGTCTTATTTTTTAAATTTCAATATTCAAATGATAAAATCATAAACAAATAATATACTTTTTTGATTTAGATGTCTTAATCTTATGATTATCATATCTTAAGATTACAATAAGATTAAAAAAAAACATGCTCTAACTTTAAATTGCATACGCATGGAGATGTGCAAACAAAACCACACACTGTCACCACACTAAGATACTTAGAACATTTTTCATACAAAATATTTATTCAGGGCATCATTTCAACTGATGAAAACCAGCAATACAAAGTTAGGGGGCGTTTGATTTAGAATTTTTTTTTAATTTTTATTTTCTATTTCTATTTTTCTATTTTCTAATCTAGTTTTTAGAAAATAAAAAATATGTTTGGTATGATATATATATATACTATTTTTTATTTTCTAGAAAAGAAAATTAAAAAATATGTTTGGTTTGTTAATATAAAAAATTATAAATAAAATAATTTTTTTAATAAAAGATATTTTTAAAATAGTTTAGAACGTTCAATATAATTAGATTAATTGACCATATTTATATGAGTACCGACTGAACCAATTTATTATTTAGTTTGTCTAATTAAATTATTAAAACAATCGATTATGTTATAAGAAGGAATATGAAATAGATAAGTAAAGTTAGTTTCGAAATAGATTAATGAATAATTATTTTGTTTAAATTTAAAATAATTATTTCATATGAAATATATAAAAATAATATATATTGAAATATATAAAAATGATATATAACAGAACACTCTATTTCTCTCCTCTCTTACAGAAAATAATTAGATATAAAGTAACAAAGTTCAGAGTTGCTGTAGCGAGAGCGCTAGCGGGAGAGAAGCTTCTCTCGGAGCTCCATTGTGTCAACCTGCAAGCCCACATTGCTGAGCCTGTAATAACCTGTCACCGGATCTGACACCCAAGAATTCAGTAACGACGATGAAGAAGTGGAAGTAGAAGCAGAACAAGTGGTGTTGGAGGATTTCATTACCACCATCATCTTCTTCTCCGTTGTCGTTGTTGCGGCGGAGTATGCTCTTCTGAATCCATTATAATACATCGTTCAATAAGTTAGCATTATATTGCACATATAGGGGGAGGCTGCTATATAAGCTAGAATTAAAGGATGCGACATATCTATTAAGAAAAACGGTGATGCCTTGGGAGAGGGCGGAGAGACATCGAGCCATCACTAAAGAAGCTTAGTTGTTTCTTTCTTGTATGAGTTGGGTTTGAAGAAAGGACCGAGTCGAGCCAGTCGTTTGATCGATCTCCTTCCTCGTTCTTCACTTCTATCGGTGTTTGATTTCTGTTGCTTGGTTTGGGAGAGGATGTAATGTTGGTTTGGATATTTATAGAGGATGAAACTTTGGATTTTGGTTGAACGGAAGGGAACGGAAATGGTGGAGAAGGGGGGAAACGCCGCGTTTTTGCATTTCCCTGTAGTTTCTATTTTCCACGGAAAATGATATTTTATCATTTTTTGTTTTCTTAGAGAATGCCTTCTCATTTTCCAGAAAATGAAATTGGAAAACACAAAACAAACAATAATTTCTAGAAAATAAGAAAATGAAAACGGAAAATGAGCAAACCAAATGCCCCCTAACTTTTACAAAATCTAAACTTCTAATAATTAAATTCCTAGTTTGCATTAGATTGTATAATGTATAGATCCAAATGCAATTACATATGTGTGCTACTACACACGTATTAGATAGTGCTAGCTTAGCTTAGCTGATAAAAGGCCTGGGGTATTTTTGCTTTTGGTATCAATATCACCTTTAGTCACTTGCCTTTTGGAAAGACATACTAGATTCCCATCATAAAGCTGTGGATATTTTTCTAATCTATCGATTATGTTGTAAATTGGTTACGATAAACTAGTTTATCAATAATGATGGCATTGCAATTAAATTTGTTGGCAACCACCATGTTACTTGGATGCTAGTATGAGTATCAGGTACGCAGATGGATATATGGTTCTTCCTGAAAACAAATCACACACGATCAGTGGGGTTTGGGTGCCTGAAGTGTCAAGAGTATTTGATGGACATTTGGATATTGTATAATTCAATGTGCATCATTGAATTATCAATAACAATCAACATCATTTGCTTTATGCGTGCCTGTGTTTGTGCAGGTGTATACATAAGTCTCGCATGATATAGTTCACACTGCTCGTTATCATTTGCTAGTAATGTAGGATATTTTCTTGTTTTACTTGTATAGAATATCTTGTTTCGACTATTACTTGTCAATTTAAGCATCACTGCTAAAGTATTGTGTACTTTGATGATATATTATTTGTCTTTCCTATTTTCTACCTCTAATGCACTGATAAATTCACTTCATTACTCTATTCAGGTCATAGAACACAAGCCTTATGATCACAAAGCTGATGTTTTTAGCTTTGGAATAGTCTTGTGGGAACTGCTTACAGCTAAGGTAGCTGATATTTGCAGCTACTATTTTTGTTTTTGTTGCGCAATTCAAATCTTATAACAAGCTTATTATATCTATTTTTTTCATTTCTCTCCAGCTTCCATATGAATATTTAACCCCACTACAAGCTGCAGTTGGAGTGGTTCAAAAGGTACGTCTCCAGTTTCATTGATGCAAGAATAATAATTCTAAAACAAATTCTATATATAAGCAATAAGTTCCATGTATCCATCGTCATTTCTTCTAAATTAAAGCAATCATATAATCTGAATGTGTTGGCTGTGACTTCACTTTGTTACAAAATGTTTCTCGATCTATGACGATAGGTTAGATGATACATGTTTATTTATGATAATTTGTCTGAAAAAATATGTTTCATTTCTGCCCCGGAAAAACTTGAACAATATGATACATGTTTTTTTGTTCCCTCGTAGGGCCTGAGACCCACCGTTCCAAAGAATGCTCATCCAAAGCTTGCTGCACTACTCGAGAGGTGTTGGAAACAAGAACCCACTGACCGGCCTGACTTCTCAGAAATATTAGAGACACTACAGCATATTGCTAAAGAGGTTCCCTGCTAAACAACAGAGATTGTGTTCCCAAACTAATATATTTGTCTTTGAACCTTGACGGCTAATTGATCTGAATGCTGAACAGGTTGGGGAAGAATCTGATGATCGCCGCAAAGAAAAGTCGTCGAGTGGTTTTTTCTCAGTTCTCAGACGAAACCATTGAATCCTTTTTGCAAGCTGAGATGCGAATGCCTATTGTTTACATCAGGCAATTTCTGGGATCGAACTTGGCCACCCAATCTTCATTTTCTGGTCAGTGAATTCGTTTGTTGTAGGTGCTAATTTGGTGCGCAATTTGCTGCTGGAATCGATAGGATTAGTTTCTTAAGAACTGTACAGTATTAAATTTGTGGGTTTCGATTCTGTTTTTTTAATTATTGAGTTGAATTTTTTTTCCTTAATCATTGGCATGAAATGTAACTTGCATGACTAGCTCTCACACTCTGACGCACGAGTTCGAATAAAATTTTCTAGGTGTAATTCATGTTATCGTTACCAGATTCTTCCAATTTATATCTGCTCCAGATTCTTCCAATTTATATCTGCTCTCATTTATCAATACATTTATACTTTAAAAAGCAATGCTGTAATTTTAGCCTCAAGCTTCTTGGATATGACCCTTCACCTTGGTCATAACACAGGATTATTAATCCATTCGTCATGATCAATTGTAATTTCTCGATTACTTTTTTACAGATAATCGTGGGATCAACCATGTAAGACCGCTGAAATGGCGGATTCTACTTTTTTACAAAAGAGAAGAGGATTATTAACCCATACAGATTGCATGGTAACATTGAGCCTAAGTTGATACAATTTAGATCGTCTGAGCAATCAAATTACTTAGAATAAACTTATGTCTCCAAAACTCAATTTGAATTCAGGAGAATTTACTGCAGGAAATCTCTCCTCTCCCATCAACCACAACCTTCTTTCCTACAATCAGTTCCGGCAACCGGAATTCCACTCCAACAAACAAAATTCAACAACCTTGCCTTTGCCCTTACTCTGCAGTACAAGTCACAGAGAGCAAACGGTTCGTAGTTTCTTAAAAGAAATTTACAGAAACCCAATTGTGCACCATTAGGATAAACTAAGCATTAAATAAAACTACTGCCTTACACAAAACTACAAAATTTGAAATCGTTAATTGCTGCCGATTTGAAGAGCCATCATTCTCACTCGGCTTGAACAATCCCCCGCGTCAGCCTGAAGAAATGCAATCTCTACTCAGCATATGGCCCGTAACTCAAATTCTTCAATATTCGAAAGAAAAGGCTTAGATATGGTAGTAGAGCACAAAGCTATATGAAGCTTAGACAAACGAGTAATTACATAGGTTTCTAATAACGATATAATTTTCTTTGAAATAACCATAAAACTGCACTGATGATAGGCCAAAACGCAATTAAAAAGATTCTATCTTGCAGATAATTCTAAGACAAAACAAACCTGATGTCTGAAAGTGTGCATCTGTACAGAGCAAAGCAGCAACTGGATGAGTAACAGTCATGTTCCTTTCTCTGTGCTTTGCATTTGTAAACGTTGTTTCAAGTTAGTCCCTTTCGGGGGCTTTAATAGAAGAACATACATCGATCGATCAGAATATATGAGTGATAATAGATAGGATTTTGAAAATATAGCTCAGCTATGATCTCATTTTAGAGGAGATTTAGTTATTAGGAAATAACTTATAAATTCACCATTTTTCTTCAGTTTTTTTAAAACAGCATTAGTTATTGTTAGTCTACTTTTAATTAGTTACGTAGCTCAGGATGTAATATATCTAACAAAAGGATAACCAATCCTTTTCTTTGAAATAAAAAGGGTAAACAAAATCAAATAAACATGAATACATAGAAAATGGGTGCAATGTTACACCACCGTTATTGCATGTTATAATTGGCAATCTATACTATACACTAGTAAAGGGAAATGATCGAAGGATATTATTTTATATTGCATAAATCAGTAGTCATGAATTAAAGAAGAAAAGAAGTCTCTAGTTTCCTTTTCCTTTATCTTTATTTATAATTAAATTGAAAGACAGTAAGAGTCTAGTGTGAAAGATCAAAAGCTTAATTACCCCTTTTCACTTTTTTCAAGTTGCATATTAAAGGAAAAGAGAGGATCCTTGCAATTACTGGTATTAATTATGTTCAAAATACAAGAATGCACAAAGAAACGTAATTCTTCTCTATAATTTTAAGTCAGTTAATTCATCTAGGAGATCTTAATGAAGAAATAGTTCCTTACTTTCTTGTAATTAAATATATATTCTTATTCTGCTGATCATCTATGTGTATACACACACAATTCTCTACCAGTACTGTAATGGAAAGAAAAAAAAAAGAATATAAAAGATAGAAAAGTAATGATATATATTTAAATTTTCAGTGATGGAGGTTGCTACTCACTGCTTTACTTCCGGCAGAGGTGCAACTCATGACCACTTCTTCCAAACAAGAAGCAGATCTACTGTCCACCTTCTGTTGTCTTTGTGGTAATTGTTGTTGTTGTTGCTGCTGTTGCTGTTCAAGATTATATTCTACATAACTATTCTTTTTCTTTAGGAAGATTAAAAAGGATAAAATTGGCAATTTGTTTCTAAAATCTAACTTTCGATTTAAATAATATTAATATGCACCTGAGACTTTTGGGCATGCAAAAGCATATGGTAAGGGTCTTCTGCAATGCCTTGCAACGAGGAAAGCTGCGCATTAATGGCGGAGATGGTATTCATAGGAGGAGGCCTTGTCATGTGGAAAGCTGCAGAGGCTTGCACCACCTGATGATCCCGTAGCTGTAGCTCTCCTCCACGCTCATGACCAGATCTCGCGGTCTGTTCCATTATAATTAATCACTTGTTATCCATCTTAAATTCTTCTTCTGGCTGATCATTAAAAATGAGAATATATAATAGTTTCCATGCATGAATCAATTCCAGAAACACTACATGTGTAATTACCTCAGAAAAACATTCTCTAAAAGGAGCAAAGCTAAAGGCCTCAACTGGCTTCATGTGCTGGTGATGGTGCACCACCTCAATGCCACTGTATCCGGAGACAGAATGTTCGACATGGTCTCTTTTGCTCGCCACCTCCATGGAGGATCTACTTCCACTCCCACTCTCCATCCTGTGCTCCAACACATTTGCAGCAGCAGCAGCAGCTGCTGCTGCTGCTTTAGCGTTTGCATTACAGCTCCTCTCGGACACCAAGAAGTTGCACTGCCTCGGCTGGGTCTGATAAAAGATCTTGCACACCACCAGCTCCCCCTCCTTCTCCTCCTCCGCCTCCCCTAGGTGGTACTGGTGCATCACCCAGTTGGTCTTCTCAGGCTTCCTGTTCTTCCCAAAGTTGGTGTAGAGCACCAGGATCTTCTTGCACCCTCTCTGCCTGCCGTTGACCATCACAGGCCTGGTCTTGCCTGTCTTGTGCCACCTTGTCTCCCCTGACCCTCTCTGGCTTTGGAGCTGCTCGTCCTCATTCTGGTTTATTATCTTCCTCCTCTTCCTTGTGCCGGTGGTGTAGGCCTTGGAGGGCCTGTGGAAGAAGTGCTTGCTCAGCCCATCCTTTGTCACCCCTGCAGCAGTGCTGCCCTTCGAATTAGTGCATGCATGGATCAGTGAGTTAGCTAGGTTAGGTGCGACAGGAAACTGAAATTTTGTTTCTTTTCCTTGTCAGATGAACCACTTACCAAACTATATATATATACCATCCTAATTCTCATCGATTAATCTATTTAATTAACTTAATTAATTAGTAACAGCAGGACATAAAATGTAATAATGCAAGTTGTAATTATAAACAAAGGGAAATTAATGTGACTTTTTGAATTTAATTAATTAACCAAACCTGGGAGCTTCTCAGGGTGGGTGTAGCAGATGCCATCTTCGCCTTCAATGGTGGGGATGAACTCGTCTATCAGAGGGTGGGATCTTAGTTCTTCTGCTTTAACCTTCGCTTCCAGGTGCCCTATCAACTCTTGATCTGTCGGGTCGAACTTCACTCCGGCAGGTAGCCCAAACCAGTCCTGTAAGATACACAGGAAAGATTAATCTTTGTTTGTTTGCTTGCTTGCATGCTTGTTTTTTTAATTATTTTTGTTCAAGATTAAGAAGAACAAATTAATGAACACAGACCGGCCTTGGATCGATCTTGTGGCCGCAGCCAGGACAGAGTTTTGATGCAGACAATACGCGATGCTCTTCGATCTTGGCGTCGATGAGGCTGGAACTGCTCACTGAGCTTATGGGGCTTGCGTTCATGGCTTTGTTTAATTCTTGGAATTATGACTCATCAGCACTGGCATGCGTCGATCTCGATCTTCTTGATCGCCTGAAAAGAAAACAACGTGTAAAATCAAAACATTTCAGAAGGTAACTCAGATAAAACACAGAGACATGATACCAATCAAGAAGAAGAAGAAGAAATAAGAATAGGAATTGCAAAAGGAACACATTAAACAACTTACATATGAGAGAATGCCTTCTACTTTAACTGAAACCCAAGAGGGAAAAAAAATCAAAGGAAAAGCTTCTCTCAACAAGCACACTGACACCAAATACAGAGAGAGAGAGAGAGAAAGAGAGAGAGGTATTTGGGCTTTTAGATTTGGGCAGTTCAGCTACCAAAGCTAAAGAAGAAAACGGCTGTTCACTGCTGTTACTTCACAAAACGAAGAACCAAACCCTTAATAAATATATAAATACATAAATAAAGGGAAAAGACAATTCTGATCTGTCTCCTTAAGGAAAGACGACCACCACCACCACCACCTTGCGAGAGTTAACATAACATAAAACTAAATATATTTTGGCGTGATGGGTAAAGTTGGAGCTGGTTCAGAATTTTTTTTTTCTTGCATGAAATGATGGAAACAGGATATTATTTTGCTTTGGCTACGAAGGATTCCGAGAAGGGGAAAAAGAAAGAGGGTGAGGAACAAGAGACCTTGGGATGTGCTGATATGATGATCCTTTTGTGGACTGGTATGACAGAAGAAGCTTGCAGGGAGAGAGAGAGAGAGCAGTGCAGAGATGAATCTATAGGTTGCTTCAAAGCCACGGCAGCTAAATAGTAGAACCATTGATGGATACCAATTATAATAATATAATATGTTTGCATGTGTGTGCATAAATTATAGGTGAAAAATTCTAAAGCAGCCTTCAGCAGCAAGCAGGACACGGAGGACCATGTAATATTAAGAGTTTTTTCTTTCTTTCTTCACAAAATTTATGGAATCGTATCTGTTTGGTCTTCGGGTGCTTATCTTCTCTGTGTTCTTCTCGCCTCAACGTGTGTTTCTAGAAGTGACAACATCGTACTCTTCCAAAAATCAAATATTTCCATTTTGAGGCTTCTGTCATCGTTTTTTATTTATGTCGTAGCAAATAAATAATCTCACGACAGAAAATCATCCCATAGAATTCACTTTTTTAACCTTTAATTTCCAATGAGATCTATAACAAATCATATTTTTTTCTATGTAAGTTTTTCTGAGCATATATTTGTCCATATAATTTTTTGAAATTCTCATTTAAATAGAGAAATCAATGGTAGCAAAGAAGTGCGCAAACAAGTTTACAACGTGTCTAATAATAAAGCAAGCAATCTAAAGGAATTGTTTGAAACAAACAATAAATTTAAATAAATCACATCTTATTTTTAAATAGATTAAAAAATGCACACGGTGCCACCGTATCTAATTAACTAATGACTTGTAAATAAAAGTAAGTAATAAAAAACTTGACATGAGTGAGTAGTTGAAGGAGGCAGTGGTTGACAGGTTGAATCTGTGGTCGATCTTCAGTCAATAGCTGATTAAGGAAGTAGTGACTGTGAGGTTGACAGAGGAGAAGAGAAGAGATTGAGATCTGACGTTGAAGGAGACGAAGAGGTGGATGGGGAGGAAGGAGGAAGAGGAACAGAAGAAGCTGTCAATGTCAGTGATGGAATGGAAAAGAAAAAAAAAAGATAAAAGGGGAGTAGGAAGAGCATAGTTTTCACTGGGAGGATGGGAGATTCACCTTGATGCATGCTACGCAGTAAATGTTGAACCCCTCCAAAATTTGAACTTGACGTGGGAGACCAACAACCTAGAAATAAATAAATAAATAAAATAGAACATTTCCTGTTGAATTCTTTCAGTTGTTACATTTTGAACTTAAAATTTTGATATATTAAATTCACTTTAATTTGCTATTTGAAGTATTTCATTACGTTAAATCATTCTAATCCACAATTTATTTTATTTTTATATTGTATAACTTTCATAACTCATTAGACGTTTTTTATTAATATATTTTATTTATTTATTTATAGATAGACAAGATAACATAGAGTAGTTCCAAAGTGCTCTAAAGGCATTTTTAAAATATCAAGTAGTGAAGTATATATCATGATTTGAAGCAATATTAATTGAAATATCATAGAGCCACATAATGTCTTGAGAGTTGATCTCATAGAAAGTTAAGAAGTGATTCGATCGTCCCACGGTGACCTAAATTGAATTGTGACCCTTCTTAGATCTCAATAGTCCTAACATGAAGTTTATGGTGATATGTCCTCGTTACGAGTGAACTTCACCAAAAGCAATAGCAAACAGATAAAACCTTCAGTCTTAACCAAAAGGAAAGCTTAGAACTAAAGCAATTATCAAGTTTGAGATGAACTTCACTTCTTTCTTCGTCAATCTAGTCAAGCTGTCACTATCTTAGAAGTCCCTTCAAGAATCAATACAAGTAGCCTATAAGTCCCAGAAAGTTGTAAATCCCTTGCCCGATCTCACATTGCCCTCGCTGCACATGGCTTCTATCTTCTGCAGAGCAACTAATATGCCATTCTTAGAACTTGGAAATCCAACACTTAGCAATCAACTAGTATGGCAACTATTTTTTTTCTCTGGGCCTCCCAAACTATTCCTCATGAAAACTTTGTGATTTAAGATTCACCAAGGTATCATTGATCAAAACAATCATAAAATTAATCTGATACTCTAAAAATACAATGCTCAACAAGTCTACTAATGCACCTAGCTGGAACATTAATGAGACTAAATAACTTCATTAGGAATTTTCATAATGGTCATTAGGCATTTGAAAAGTTTCCTTCTCCTCACTTTTCATCGACTTGATAGAAAGAAATTATTATTTTTTATGGTTATGGCATTTTCTTCTTGATAGAAAGAACAAACGCTCCTCAAACGGATGAACCAGTGTGAAAACCCCTCTATTCGTGGGTTCTTATAGTTGAGAGTTAAAACTCTAGTTCCTGCAGATCATACAATAATGCACCTAAAAAATAAGTTTAATGCCTGGTTATAGATTAATAAAAGAATCAATTTGCCAAAAAAATAAAAGATGGCCAAAGATATATCAATCAGCAATAGTGTAAATGTGTAATGTAAAAGGAGATGAATGAAATTTGTACTGAAATCACAAACAACGAACACCCCCTGGCTAATATCATAAGAGGTACAAACAGTGGAAATGAAATTACATCAGAAATAATACACGAGAATCGGAAGGCATCAAGGCCAACTTATTTGACAGCTTAAAAAATTAAATATCAATGACCATCGAGATTACATTGCCTGAACAATTTCTAAACTGAAAACATACTATATTCCAAAGATAAAAAAGCTGAAGGATTTCCGTGTATAATATTATATGCGAACGCTTTGCAAGAGAAGAACTTCCCCAAGCTCTGGTATATATGTCCAACAAGTACAGATGCGCTGACATCCAGATGCAGAACAACCCCTGCTTTGAGACATGAAAACACCTGCAATAGGTGCAGCAATCTACAAGGGTGCCATCAAACATTAGTGAAGGTCTTCAATCTCTCCCACAAAATTAATCAGAAGACGCTTCCATGGAAAGTAGAATGTCTATTGAACCTGGGTAGCAAATTTTTTACCACACTTGAGCATGCAAAAAATCACATGCTCCCACACCTAGCTCATTGAACATCAAAAGCTAAGTGCCTCGAGGAACAAATCAAAACAAAAAAATTGCAAAAAATGAAAGCTTCCGTTCCTAGTATCTTCATGCATAATACATGTACAAACTGTTCATAGCAGCACAAGCAATAAAATTTTCTGTTGGGTGCCATGCTAAATGGAGTAATTTGGATGTGAAATCATATGAGTTCCCGTTAAGAGTCTGAAGAACTTTCTGCTCCTGTGGCATTTAAGATCACATAAGATGGCATAGAACAAAAGACTGCTGGGAGAAAAATATAGTTTAGAGATCCCAAACCTCGTCTAACACCACGTGTGAAGCTGCTCATAGATCTTGCAGACTTTGAGTTCTGCACTTGCAGCCTATAGTCACATGAAAAGAAGTCAAACTGTACCTGATGCTTCAATAATAAAGCAAGACAAACTAATATAGCCCAGTGAAAACTTAATTCCATTCACATATTTCTAATAAATTACAGTAGAGGCACAAATGTCATAACGTCCATTAAATATCAACTTCTGAAGGAGAGAAGGGGAGACAATAGTCTGCTGGTTCAACTGCTGAAAATGTGCCAAAACCAAGTTCCATTAGGCAAAACTTTCTTGACTTATTTCCTTGCTCGGTAACAGACAATGAGTCAAGAAAATAGTCTGCTGGTTCACATGAAGAATCAAGACAGTTGAAGAATAAACAAAATATCACCTTGCTTGGTAACAGACAATAAGTGCCTCAACAAATAATAGCACTCGTCAAATCTTTGTGATTGGCTATATGATGTTACCAAAATCAATAACAGAAACAAAGATCTCCAATCTGGAAGGAAACCATAACATCCAAAGTATCTAAAAGGATTTAAAGGAGAAAAAAATCCCTGCAAATTAGTAGATGGTTATAACTGGGGGACTGGTCATCAAGTCAATCGAATTCCACAACCTTACTTGCGTTATGAACATATACAAATGAATGTCATCACCGTGATAAACTTATTTCTTTATACAAGTTCAAAGAAGACGACCCTTTTATATTGCATTCTGAGGTTGTTACTTTCTATGTCCATATATTGCTAAATAGACATTTTCTGGAGGGCATAATGAGAGAACAGAGGAATTTCTTTTAGTTTTATGGCTACTGTACCTCATTGGATTTTTACTGGCTTCCAAAGTGGTTGCTTCATTGCTGCCAGGAACACAACCAAATACACAAAAAAGATTGCTGCAGTTCACCAATGATATAAAATATCAGAAATAGGCCAGAAGAATGCAGTACCATCACTACAATACCTGCTGGATTATACCTGTAACTTCCAGTCGTGACATGCAACCCATCACCACTAAGGGAGCAATCAAATTTGTCAAAGATTGAATCACTTTCATAAAGATCACAAAGCTGCAGAGAAGTGCAAACTATAGTCACTGGAACTGTTCCATCATAGTATAGAGCCAATAATATTAATTCGATCAGAGAAAATGTAGAATACTTAAAACCAAGCATTTACCCTAGGTCTTAAATGCTCATGGACCTGAAAAGTTGCAACAGGACCAGATTCCATGTTTATGTCCCATAGCTGTTGAACAAACAACAAAAAACACATAAGAAACAAGTTTATACAAAAAGAATTAATTTTTATATTTAAATGTCAAGAGTTCAATTCTTCACATGTGCTTTCTTTTATAATTTATTATCACTGATGAGCTAATTCATTTGCTTTCCTATTTATGTCTTCATAGGCCTTGATTTATTATCACATGTGCATATGAATATTACCTTGATTTTTAATTATGTTTTTTGTTATATTTCTAATGGATCAACTTTCTTCTTGAAAAATCATCACTGAATCATATTATTCATAGGCTTTCAAAAGCTATGCTGATAGTATTATTGTTTTATATATATATTTTCTTGTATTATCATTATTTTTGACATACACAATAACATAAAGCCAAGAGAGGAAATTCAACTATTAACAAATTAAGGTCCTATAATTTTACATTAAAATCAGTAAAACTAACTTCAACTTACAAATCAACCAATAGAAAATATTTAGGCTATCGTGACAAGAGAACATTATTTGTTTTCACTGTAATAAATTAATTGTTGCTTGAATTACAAAAAGAATATTAAGTAGTTACATTATATGCATTTCCAAGGATTGATCTAAGAGATGTTCATGAATTTCACCCCACTAAACTTCAAGGACATGATCAAGTTTGAACATGGCTCAATTTAACTTACAATGAAAATACAAACACTTAAACCCACACCCACATGAGTATTATCCATCTAGGCTTGGTCATAGCTTCAAGTAGATCTTTATAATAATTTTTATAAAATTTATTTCTAGATGATGTTGTGCTAATTGATGTGCGTAATTTAATTTAATTCAAGCTTTGAATTGTGGAGAAAACGTAGTTTCAGTAGAATAGTTATGATGGATATTATGAAATCTTTGTATGAGCTTTTAGGTATCTTGAATTTATTATTCAAGGATATTGATGAAGATTAATTAATAAGTTAAAGAATGACTAGTCAAAATGGAGAGACTTCTAGAGTGTGATTATTATATCCCTATTAGGCTCAATGGGACGTTTAATAACAATGTGATTTGATCCATCATACTTTATATATCATGTTGGGTTGTCAGAAAATAACACGTTGATTCTTATATCTCCATTAGCCTCAAAGGAAAGTATAATAACAATGTGCTTTTATCCATCATACTTTTATAGATCAAAGGAGGAAAAAAACATGTTGAAAAGTAAAAGTAGCAAAAATAAAATACTAGATGGATTTGTAGAATTACTAGAAAAGACAAAATGAAAAATATACATATTAATATTTGAGAGCAATTAAATATTAGCTTCAATAAAGGATAATATTAAGAGGAAATAAGTTGAGATGGTATAGAATATATTTAAAAAGAAGGATTGGATCATTTAACATAGAAGGCATAAGTAGAAGGGCAAAATAATATTAATTAATATAATAAAAAAGTAATTTATTTGAGTATCACTAGTGATATTGTTATGCATAAATCTCCATTAACAGAGGGATAAATTCGTCAAGTTGACTCCAAACACTTGAGTGATAGGCAACTTTAAGGTACGAAGACAAGAAGAAGAGTAGAGAGGAGAGCAGCACAATGTGGAGATGGCCTAGAGAATTATTAGAAGGCAGAAAAGGGTGCCATTACTGCAAACAGTTGAACAAACATGCTCAATAATAAGATGATCATTATAAGCAAATTGATAGTTATAAGCAAATTCTTTCAACAGATTATCTGCATCTACTTGTTACTTTGAGCAATTGATACTGAATTTAGAAGAATAAAAACAGAACAGATTCAAACATATATATTAAAGATAATATACTTGAGGAAAAGTTAATATTTCAATCTAGCTTAAAAATAGTGGATTGATTAGCATGAGAATGCAGGCTCTAGGTTCTTCATATAGTATGGTAAAAGCTTGGACTGTACAACAGGAATGTGTGTGTACGATATTGGTTTCAATTATAAGAATTTCTTTTGGCATAAACTCAGAGGCCTTTGCCAATTCTACAGATAATGGTGCAGAATTAGTCACAGATGACACAAGTGCATCCTGATGCAATTTGGAGTATCTACCTAGGAAAATATGAAAAGTGCCAATGTCTAGTATAGACACAACAAGGATTTCAAGTATTGTTGTTTGAAATAACCAAAATTCAATTAATATATACACATTAAGTACTTAATCTAGTATGTCATGTCTACTGTAGTAGTGACTATCAGTGAGTAGATGTTATCCCACTCCAAGTAGCAAACCAACTGACACTAACCTGTGCTTCCATGATATTGCACAAATGTTCTGATAAAGGGGAAAATGAAAAGAAGTGAGAATAAGACAGCAACCTTAAGAGTCATATAATCACGACTAAGGAGATGTCTTCCATCTTTTGCAAATTTAATATCTGAAATTGACGTAATGATCTCTGTAAAAAATGATCTTGAACCAGGAGCTTCACGTTCCTCAAATCTGTTGGTAAAGTATCTTATTATCCATACCAGATAACTTCAAGAAGTTGAGATAAAATCTACTTAGTGAGTAGCACATGATTTTCCTCAAGTCATTCTCACATCAATAGAATAAGGAAAGGAATTTCTTACATCTTAGAATGATTGTCACATAAAGAAGATTGTCGCAAGTCTATAAGCCGGACTGAGCCCTTTGAACTACTATAAGCCAGCAAGTTACAGTGGGTTGGATGGAACTCAGCAGATGTGATCACCTCTAATAGAATGTACCATTTCAAAAAACATCATAACTCAGAAAAAAAAAATTAGTAAGCTGTGAATATAAAGTTTTCTAAATGTAGGCTGTGAATATATACATATGAATTATCAGATAGAACAGTATATGCACATGTAGAAGGATTGTAGAAGAAATAGTACAGGAATAGCTAGGATATCTAGTAAGCTGAGTATCACAGATCATACAATGTGCCCTCAAGAAAAGTCATAAACTAAAGGATCTGGTATCACCAACCATTTTTTTCCCAATGACTTCACAAAGCGATCCAGAAAAAAAATTGAAGTTAAAATAGGCTCCCTAATTCTCACTAGAGAATGGATAAGTCTGATTGTGCAGTTTTATTGTGATATTCCTATTGCATTATTGCATATCAAAGAGCCATCAATCAACAACCCAACAAATATGCTTATTTATCAGGATAAAAACACAAATAAAAAAGACTAATTAGAAATTAATTGTCAGGCAGAGGCAAATTCTATTTGGACAGACTAATTCCTCAAAGCAAGTCATACCTTAGACTAAGAATGCCATTGGGGACTTGAAATCTTAGGACAGACTAATCTGCTTCCTGGAACAAAGTTGGTGGTTGCCAGTGTATTGGTAGTGTTGCAGTGTTTATGGAGATTCTTAACCATGTCATCCAATGAACTTCTGAAGATCAAAGGAATGGATACCTAGTTGGGTCTATTAAAATCACCTACTGAATAAAAACTCAAGGCAATTAATATTGCATCTTAAGTAGGCAGAATGTGCTAAAAATTTACAAAAATGACTAACACACTTAGAGTGCCTGATCAAAGTTTTAAAGCAAAGAATTAATTTAACTTCCAATTAAGAGGTGATACCAGTTAGATCCTCCATATTTGCAGGTTTCACATCAACAATATTAAAACTCTGATTGTTAATTTCCAAATTCCAAAGGTTTATTCGCAGATCATCAGCTGATATGAACGTCTCACAATCACTGAGTTGAAAAGAAAATAAATATCAGTTTCAACAAAGCTCAAATGACAAGTAGATGTAAACATATTTGCAGACATATAATAATATTGCAGTATGCAAGATTAAGACAATTATTAAAGCATGTTACTGAAAAGTCCCACATATTCTTATAAAGTAAGATAAATCCTCCAGATCCTAAGAAAATAAGATTTTTTTTTAACAACTACAGTACAGTAAAAATACTTTTTAGGAGAAGCACAAAAGATAGCATCCATAAATAAACCTCACACAAAGGTTTAACCAAATTAATACACAAGCCACAGCCCACAAGTGTTCATACCTCCTAAAATAACAACCTTTCTGAAGTAGTCAATCATAATCCACCAATTTACATATGATATATGCTAAAAAACTATATAGCATGCTAGAGTGCTCCTGACCTGCAATGGTCAAGCTGACCCAATCTTTTTCAGAACCTTCAAGAAGCTCATAATGCTGTTCCTATTATCTAGTATCTTCATCACAACTCTCCTGACTTCTAAGACTATCAAAGTCTGATGATTACTGCAGCCACCTTAGTCAGCTGGACTATGGCTAGTCTGACCTTGGTCCATATTTAGAGAAGATCTAATCAGCCTATAATAAAGGTTCAACTTCTAGAAAGGAGTTAAAATTGTTCACACCAAGAATCAAATAGGAAAGTGTCAGTCCAAACAGTGGAGAAGGTTATCAGATGCTAGGTACTCTGTTATAACTTAAACCCCAGGCTGAAGGGCAAAGCTTGCAGTGATGGATATTCTCATCACCCACACAAAAGCAAAGTAACCATTGTTCATGATTAATTGTTTTTATCTTGAAATGGATGTGAATTAAGTGATATCCAATGGGTTAGCAAATCTTCTTCGTAATCATCTTGAACAAGGATTACACATACAACATCTGCAAGTTCAAAATTTAAAATGCTTACTAAAACAATGAATGGTTCCAAGGAGCCAATTTGAATGCCACTTTTCTTTGTCCTCTTGTTCATCAAAATGAGGCAAATGCTGGAGCATTAGCCTAGATTTGAAGTGTCAGAATGGCTCCAAGACAAAGAAAAGAAAAATAAAGTTTTATAAGACATGAGACCACTTCTCATTCCTAACATACTCCGCTTGGTTAGTCTTCAAATGCTTTGATGATGTCTTTGTGTTGTCGCAGAGTGCTCTCCCCCCAACTTGCCCCTAATGTGGAAGCTCCTTCCATCAAACAAGGTATTCCGGTTCAGTAGCTCTAGTAAGAAGAGTCTTCTTGCGAGTTACTACTATCTCCTCTGCTCTTCGATTTACAACTTGGGTAGTAGCGAATGGCACAAGATGTTGCACCCTTCTTCCTGCAAGTCGGCATAGCAGGGCTTCAGACAGCTCACAAGGAATACTGCATGGGATTGGGAATCCTTTTGGCAGTTGCAACTTATAAGCAACCTCCCCAACCTTCTTGGTGCTTGGAAAGAAACCTTTGTAATCATGCACTAAACCCTTGTGAATGTTTGATGTGTGCTAACCGCAAGTGCACGGTCATCGTCAAGTAGTAAAATTATCATCCTCAGGGACCGTGAAGATGAGTATTAGTTTACGAGCAATGGGAGAATTGTTATGAAGCAATTGCATTAAGAAAACAAAATTAAAAGACGGGAAGAAAATCAGTAGTTCGTTGAGATAATTTTAGGACTTCAGTTTCACCACGACGATCATTGATAATGTAGTTATAAATCTCTTTTTTACTTCAATGTCAATCAAGCTTGAAGGTGGTCTATTCTAAGGTACTCGATGCTCCCTTTTGAGAATACACCAGTGCATCTACTCTGTTAAAACTGTCTTATTCAAAAAGAGGATATGTACATGGGTTTATATAGCTAACATAACCCTAACATCATAAGTGAAAAGACAGGTCTACCCCTGCTTTTCACAACACTCCCCCTCAAGTTGAACATATATATCAAACATGTTCAACTTGCTAAGAACAGAATTAAACATAGTTTGGGGTATAGCCTTCGTAAACATATCAGCAAGTTGGTCCTCAGATTTGACATAAGGCAAACATAGTTCTCCAGAATCAAGTCTCTCCCGAATAAAATGGCGATCAATCTCGATGTGTTTAGTCCGATCATGTTGCACTGGATTATTTGCAATATTGATTGCAGCCTTGTTGTCACAATATAGCTTGAGGGGTAATTCTGCTTTTAATCCCATGTCTTCCAACAAAAAACACAACCACAGCATTTCTGCAAGACCATGTGCCATGGCTCGATATTCTGCTTCAGCACTGGACCGTGCACAAACATTTTGTTTCTTACTTCTCCA
>JBBMKF010000065.1:5566418-5590426 GCA_037834155.1 Curcuma caesia | reverse complement strand
TCAATATACTTTCGGTCTCTTAGAACACGAATGTTCTTACAATATAAGGATTATATATATATATATATATATATATATATATATGACCTATTAGGCCTACTTGGTATCTGATCTACCTGACCTATTAGGACTTTCTTACTTGCCTAAAGTTCACTCCTTCGAGACTTCCCATTTGTTTAGAGTTTACTCCTTTAGAATTTTCACTCATGCCTAAAGTTCACTCCTTTAGGACTTTTTTCTTGTCAGACATCAGATCACCTTTAACCACCTGGACTTCATATCTAATTGTCAAACATATGCTTGGACTTTCATCACATGTTTGTCATCCAATCCTTCATGATTTGTTAGGACTTTCCATTTTTGTCAATTGTTCAGTCAATCTGACTCACTTGGACTTTTTCCTTATCAATTCTTTGTTGGACTTCCAAGAACTACCAAATATCTAGTCATATTTGACTTGCTTAAACTTCTCCCTTACCAACTTTCTATTGAACTTTCAGCCAACCGTCAAGCATTTGGTCACCTTTGACTTGCTTAAACTTTTCTTCTACATAGTTTTTGATCAACCTTGACTAGAGGTTGATTATTAATTACACCAACAATCTTCCTCTTTTCTAACAATTATCTTAATCGCTAATAATTTTCTTCTAATATATTGATCAAATATCATAATCTTATTCAAATTTGGCCAACCTTAACCATGGTTCGATTGCACCAACTCCTCTATCTCTACCATATCAGTTGACACATCATCATCTAGCTAAGTTTTGTACTCATCCATACATCCAATGACCCAAATCCAACTTACGGTCACCTATCCAGTTGATTGAAAATCCTATCTGGTCACTCTAAAGTTAATTATTTTTCTTGCACCACAAGGTTAGTTTAAACGACAGATATATTAGTATATGTGAGTAACTAACACTTCTCTTCCAAGACAAGTTTAGTCAATAACCTCATTTACAAACTAGTTGACCACAAGAGAACTTCAGTTAGCTATTTAATAATCGTGACTTTGAAACTCCTATTTCTTTCTAGGTAAGGTTAGTGCCTAGTTGTATAGAGCTACTCTCGTCCCAAGCATAGAGACTCTCCCTCATAGTTTGTTTTACTAGAAGATTCTCTCTCGGACTTACCTTCCCTTGTTATCCTAAACTTCTTACCTTGCTTCATGTTTGGTCCGGCTAACCCATCAAGATTTCCTCTATCAAATGCCTAATTCGTCAACCCATTTAGACTTTCCTTTCCTAATGTCTAGTGTACCTAATCAATTAGGACTTCTCCTGTATGTTGTCTGGTCTCTCTATCTCACTAGGACTTTTCCTATCAAGTATTCTGCATTTGCGTACTTGACACACATATTAAAAATATATTGGCTAACTTTAAATCCTTTTTATACATCAAAATACTGTTTAATTAGCTAGTAACGAGAAGCAATGGTCAGGTATGACTCATCTATTCATTCAGTCATTAAACATTAGTTCAACGTTGTTAATGTATCAGTTGACGGATGATTAATTTCACTTAACTAATTATTGAGTCAATTGAACAGTTGACTCCGGATGTACAAATGAGAATATTTTTACTTAAAAGACAGTCAACTGAGCAATTGATTGATACATGATCAATTAACTAATGTTATTATAGGAATCTAATAAAAAAGTTATTGATTTGACAAATTCAACCGTCGATACAAATGCTACAATGGACCAATCGAGAAGATAGAGGATTAGGCAAATGAAGTTGCAAATGTTGAGCTTTCTTGAGCATCCCAAGTGTAAGAAAGCAAGTCAAGGGAAAAGCAAAGTTGATTCCATAATTCTTTCTTATTTTGCTATAAGCTTAAGCTTTGTAAGATGATTCTCCGCCCTTAGAAGGTATTTGAGATGGAGAAAATCATACGTGAAATAGGAACCAACCATGTAAATTGGTTTGTCATACTGTGTTTGTGTTTTATGTTGTCTTTTTATAGTTCTATTGTATACTAACAAATTTAGATACGAGTATGAATAAAAGCGAATGACTATTCATCCTTAACCTCTTTGATTCGACAAAAATAAGAAAGAAGATTTTTTTTAGTCAAAATTGCAATCTTCTACCAATTGAGATTATTATGATAAGCTCATGGCAACTTTGACATCTAATTCAATTTGCATAATTCTCGTATAGATGCATTCTCTTTTTTTAAAAATCATTTTGTTTATTTAGTTAATAAATTTAAATATTAAGTTTAATTAGTTTTCTTTTTTTTTAATCATCATTCGCTATTTGTTACAAAAAATAGTACCATCTATGCTTTAATTAGTGCGATCATCTCCATAAAAAATACCATCATATACATAAGTAAATGCTAGTTTTATCAACATATACACACAAATTAGAACCTATGTTATTTAGTGAGGACAAAGAGAAACCTAAGCATGATATGCATGATGAGTTTGGAATACAAGGCATTAATTTAAAATTAATAACAATTTTAAGATTATTATTAACACATGTCCTTTTCTCACGATTTTCAATCTCATTAATCAAAGAGTTAATTAGTTGTTTTATCTATTTATATTCAAAATTACAATTTCTCTTAATGAAAGAAAAATCTATATATCATCAAAATGAAATAAATCATACATGTGATCAACAATCTCTATTCATGTCATGTCTGATGAAGTATCTAATTTCAATAGGTATTCAAGGTGTATATATGAGTTATCATAAATACTAACTTTTCATCTGAATGAACACTATCAAATATGTTGTAGCCTTTTGCCTGTCATTCATGGTGAACACATGGATTATAAGGTGTCGAGATTGCCTCTACTAATGTCCTCATGGCACTACCCTATATTCATATTATAGTGAATATATGAGAGATTTTGCCTTGGGGTATGGTGCAATGGTAAGAGCATTAGTGGATTTTTTAGAGCGTTAATTCTCGACTAGAGTATGCATATATTTTATTTGATGAAAAAATTATAAGTAGTATGAAGTATTACCTAGGTGGATTAGACTACCATCCGGACGAAATCGATCACTTAGAGAGAGACACTGATACTAGAAATGAAATTCCTAATGATAGCTTCTAGGACATAGCTGAATTGGTTACGACGGAGTAGACTTGCAGAAGAGGACAAGAGTTTGAAAGTAATACTCTCCTCCGTCGTGACTAACTGTAGTTTCTTGATTTACCTCCTCATAGATGGTTGTAAGGTCGATCGTGTAGAAGGATTCTATCTTTTTGCAGAAAAAAATCCCTAGTGATAAATATTATTTTCTATTGTTGAATTCAAATTGTCTGATATTACCTAGCTTTCATATTCAATTTATTTAATTGAATTATAGAAAAATTAATTATAATGCCTAATATTTAATTTATCAACATTAACACTAATTTTCATATTAATTTTCAACATCATAGAAAATTTGATTAGGAGGCCCAATACTGACCTAATCCCCACCAATCCAGGCTTCCAATCTCCTCCACTGCCTCGACGTCGCGCTCCCTCGGACCTCCGCCCTCTCTTCTTCCTCCTCCTCGTCGGTTCGTGCCCGCATCGCTCTCCGACGGCCCTTGACAGTGTCGGTCCTCAATCCATCCGTTGCTGCCTTCACCACCGTCGTCTCCCTTCAGGCGTTCTTTTGATTCCTCTGCCGCTGCTTCTCCAGCTCCATATTGTGGCTGGAACAAGAGCCGGGCGTCCATGGCGACTCGAGATCCGTCGACGATTTACTGTTGTCGGTTACTTTTTTTGTTGTTATTTTCAGTCCCTTTGACTGCTTCCTCTTCATCCTGGGCAAGCATGCACCACAACAATTGGGCTGTCTTGGTCTGCACTTCTCGCTACTGGTAATTTAAACACGAACTCGATGCCTCTTTTGTTTCCTTCCTTTTACTCATTTTCTGTTCCCTTTCAAGCATTGGATTCGTGATTTTAATGGATGTTAAGATCTATGACACTTTTGTTCTCGCTATCTGTGTTAGACAACTTACCTCTGATGCAAATAAGGTTTGCGACAGCGAATCTGGTTGCCCAGGTTGGATAACCCTACTTGTGATACCTAAGCTCGTCATTGTTGGAAAATAATTCCATCATGACTAGGAGGATGAGGCTTAGTATGCGTAATTACACCAGTTTTATTTTCTCTCTTCATGACTAACGCAGTGCAGTATAACTGAATGACTTGAATATAACGGAATTTGTTATTTGAGTCTGCAGCAACTGAATTGAGACCTTTTCATGGAAAACATTTCAAGTAAATGGAAATGTTGCTGGTAAACTTTTGTTGGAAAATAATTCCATCATGACTAAGAGGATGATAACTTTTACATGGAAAGGTGCAATAGCTACAGAGGCTTAGTATGACAAACGCAGTGCAATAGCATTGATGGAAAATAATTACATCATGACTAAGAGGATGATAACTTTTACATGGAAAGGTGCAATAGCTACAGAAGCTTAGTATGAGTAATTACACCAATTTTATTTCCTCTCTTCATGACTAACACAGTGCTGTATAACTGAATGACTTGAATATAACGGAATTTGTTATTTGAGTCTACAGCAACTGAATTGTGACCTTTTCATGGAAAACATTTCAAGTAAATGGAAATGTTGCTGGTAAACTTTTGAACTTGAATATCAAATATTTGTTAAATTGCTTTTCAAAGGATGAACTTTGTTGTCCTAAGATTAATTTTTGGCATTCTAAATTGGAGGTAGAAATGGTACTTTTTCTTCACAAGTGGGAGCAACTGATTGTATGAACAAATATTTGTCAGTCATGTAATAGCCGTCTCTCACTTTTGATAATGCTGATCACGGACCCTCTAATTTGCTCACCAATCAACATTCTCTGAATTGCTTGAACCACTTAAAATGCTCTCATTTTTCTTTTTACTGTTTCTGTTATCTCATTTGATATGTTGCTATTGTCTTAGGTTTAACTATCGACATATGGCAAATACTTTATCTCTATACAGGTTAGTTGGAAGCATACCATGCCTTAGGTTAGAGTGATATGTTGCTATGGTGAGTCAACAATTTATTCTCTTTCAGGACAGTGAAGCGATTAGGAATACCAGATGAGCGAATAATACTCATGCTTGCTGATGATATGGCTTGTAACATGAGGAACAGCTACCCTGCCCAAGTTTTTAACAATGAAAATCACCAGCTTAATTTGTATGGGGACAATGTTGAAGTAGGTCTCTAATTCCTCTTAGGCCCTTTTCTTGGATCTTATCTTGCCGTCAGCAGGATCTATGCAAATTATTGTGCAATTATTGCATTTTTATGCTTGACTAGCTGATATAGAAATATTTTGCCTATTCAGATGATGTTTAATATCTGTTCCATATTCTCTACTTGTTTCCTGATCTTATAAATTTTTTATAGTGGCTTCAAAGCTATTGTTGCCAATCAATCCACCTAGGTAGGCTTTGTTTGATCCTCCTTTTTGTATCTTCTTAAATGGCTGATCTTACCTCTGGTACTTTTGCTAAAAAGGGCAGTCTTTGTGAAGGTTCTTGCTAATGTGAAATCTGAGTCTGGTTAATCTACATTTTTTTTCCTTCAATGCAGAGAGGTTGCATTTTGGAACAATCCCTTGTGCTGTTGCATTTGAAACATTACTTGTTCACCAAGGCTCACCCTCTCCAATACTGGATGCAGGAATTTATTTCGATGCTATTTTTTTTGTGAAACTTGGATCCACAACATAAGAAGATTTGGAATGGCTAATTTTGGATCCTAATAGGATTTCAATGTTCAAATGATACTTTTGTTCTTCCTAGAAATTTTTGGAAACTAAAGTTAGTTCAAGGTTTTTAAGCAGATACACATACATAAAGGGGCTTTCTTTGGGGGGAAAAAAATTCTTTCCCTTTGGACAGAAGCTAATGGCTAAAAGAAACATGAAGCAATGACTGATTATGTTGCCATTGTTTGGCTTACAAAATTAAGCCTTGGCTTGTAATTATCTTCTCTACACAAGATTGGGGTTCTTTTATAATACAAATGAGAAAAACAATTCTAAGGCTTATTTTTCCTTATCAATGGAGATCTAGATTAACAGCAACAGTTGTATTTTGACTTATCTGGACTTATGAGTCTTTCCATCCTTTTTCTGGTGGGATGCACCTAATCCCTTCTAGAAATTACTTCCTTATTGTTTCAATTATTTATTTTTGCAGTTTGATGTTTCAGAGTTATTATGTATTCAAACTTTTATGATTCTGTTTGAAACTAAAATGACTTACTTTTCAGAAGGCAAAATTTCTCGCACAGTTTAGTGATCTTAGTATAATTGATAATAAACTAGCAATGGCTTTTTGAAGTAAGTGTAACTTAGATTTGATTCTTATATCAGGATGAATATAATATCTTCAGACAATTCACATAAAAGTCTGTTGGTGATATGAATAAATAAAATTTGAATTGGTAAATTTAATCTTACATTTTGGTCTAATATAACTAAAGAGTACAAACACTTCCTTTTAAATCTTAGGTTGATTATCGTGGTTATGAAGTCACGGTTGAAAATTTCATGAGAGTTTTAACTGGAAGGCACGACCCTGCTGTTCCAAGATCGAAGCGTCTTTTAAGTGATGAAGGTAGCCACATTCTCTTATATATGACAGGTCATGGAGGGGATGAATTTTTGAAGTTTCAAGACTCTGAAGAACTTCAGAGCCATGATTTAGCAGATGCAGTGAAGCAGATGAAAGAGAAAAACAGGTGAGGAATCATAGTTATTCTATTATCTATTTATGCATCAGGTTCTTCTGATTCTAATTCCAACTTTCATATATTTTAATATTCAAGAAAATTTTACTGCAGTCAACTAGCTTATTTTCTCGCATAGGTTATGCTTATCTTTTGATGATTTTCTTTTATTGGTTCCATAAATAACTTATCATAGTCTCTGTTCATCTTACCAGATTCAAGGAGCTGCTTATAATGGTTGACACCTGCCAAGCTGCAACTCTTTTCAATCAGGTCCTTCTCTTGTCACTGATGTAACTTTTACTGCAATAAAAAATTCAACAATTTATGCATTATTTTTAATTTGATTTTGTTTTTGTTTTTATGTTTTTATCATTTGGATGCTTTAGTTCAATTAAGGTATTATCAATCCATCATCAAGCTGTATTTGTCCGAATTAGTTCTCGTAAGGTATCATTAAGTTTTTGTACTTACAATGAAATGATAGTGAAGTTTGTTTTTTTGTCGATAAATTGTTTTAAACACAAATCATTTCTTGGATATCAGAGGCAAACATAAAAGATTCTTTAAAGACCAATGGAGTCTTTTTGAAACTCACATGATGCACTCAAGGAGAGATCAAAACTATAGCATTTAGTGCAAAGGTTAAAACACAATTTTCCAGAAGTACCATATTTGTTTGTGAGTGTTCTCACTGAACTTTGATAAGAAAAGGTGATTCAAAATGTTCTCTTGATTCATGTGGTTCCACAGTATTCAATGCTGGCTTGTGGTTACCAATGTTTAACTACAAATTTATATGAGTGGTTGAAGACTTCCCATTTTCCTAGAAATTTCTTTTTATTGTACATCTAATCTATCACAAAACCAAGCTGATGAAAGTACTAATAGTTTCTAAGTGGCCTGTTACAAAACTCTTTGGAGTGGTGTAGATTTTGTAGTAAATTGGTTAGTAACTTAATTGGCCATATTGAGTAGGTTCCAACTGTTTTGTAGCTACGTCTTGCTTTTTAATAGGATCAAAATTGCTCGGTTTCTAAACATCAAAAAGGAAGAGGTCATGACTTTATTCTTCTTTGTAATTACAAAAATTCTTTTCTACTTGATCATTTTTCCTATTATAATACTCTGTAGATAGAGAATAATTACTTCATTCAATACATAAACCGCTGCATTGACAATTTTCACTATGTGACCACAGTATGTAATACATCCTGTTCATAACAGTGTCACATTCACTCTCCTTAACCAAGTCATTCACTAAGGTCATTCACACATTCTCCATCCTTGACAATGTGCTCTCCCCAAGCTATAGGAAGTAGATGAACTTTGTGATCTTTGGCTATGCTCATCCAATTAGCCATTCGTCGATCTACATCAATTCCTTTTAACTAAAACAATTGATATCATATTGAAAAATATTCAGCATAATTGAAGTAGTCCCTTCCCTTGTCGTTTTTATTCTTGTTAGGCATGTAAGGAAAGGTGATCATACAAAAAAAAAAAGACGAGGAAGGTTGTTGTTCAATTGTAGTTGTGTGGTGAAGTGCAACTCTCACAAGGTTAAGCAATATAGTAACGTTTAAACCAGTGTTTGGAGTTATGGTCTCAAATTGGAATAATACAATTTTAAAATTGTGTTGCTCATCTTCTACCTAGTTTGTTTACCTCCAAATATACATTTATAGCAACTAAAAGTCAATTAAATTAAAACTCATTATACCTTCTAGATACTAAACCATTGTCGTGCATTGTGTCAGCAATAGTTCTTCTAACATTTAGTGAGATCAACTCCATAATTTTTTAACGCTTAAGATTAAATAATGTTTTTAAAACATTTCGTAATTGAACTAATTTCTCCATATCACAACTCAATTGTGGCTATTTTTATTAAAAATCTGTAAGCTAAATTCCATTGAGTACATACGTGAGTTAGCAAATAGAAAGGAGGATTAAGTTACTACAGTCAATGACAAATAATCATGGTTGTGGCTAACTAGATTGTGATAAAGATGATTTCATGTAAGAGACACTTCATTTTTGGTTTTACCAGACCCGATATGCTCTTTACACTATGCGTTATTGCCTCATGATTGTTCAGGAACATCCTGCTTTGATTTTTTTCTCTTTGGTTCGCAGCACATAGAGGTTTTATCTGCTTGCCCACAGATATTTAAACAATAATTGCCCTTAATGTTCTTGTTTCAAATGCTCTAAAGATGAATTCTTCTCTCTATACTGAGAAACTGTAATCCAGCATGTAACTTGCTACCGTCAGGGTCATGTCGCTCTAATATACTAGTTGGTTATATGGTTACTGCAATCGTTGTAATTGAAGATCTGCATCCCTTAGAGATTGTCTTCTTGCAATGTTAACTTACTGGAGAGTACTCACAATATCTTGTATATGGTTATGGTTTTCTACCTGAGAAATAAATTGCATTTAAGCATATTCTCATTGCATGGAATCTGGCATGTATATTTATTAATTCCATTTGCATTTTTGGTTATTGATGATATTCCTGGGTTCTGCAGCTTCAATCACCTGGTGTTTTGGCTATTGGTAGTAGTATGAAAGGTGAAAATTCCTATTCTCACCATCTTGACTCTGATGTAAGAACGAGTCTTCTACTTCCATTTGGTATTTATAAAGATGCTTTGCTATTTTACTACTTTTCTTACATCTTAGGTTCATTCTTGTCACTTGGATACCTTCTATCCCTGTCTAATTTTCTGTATGCTTGTCACAGATTGGCGTGTCAGTAGTGGATAGATTCACTTACTACACCCTTGCTTTTTTTGAGAAGTTAAATATGTACAGTAATGCATCTTTAAGCAGGTATGGAACTTCTTCAATGCCTTCTGAAACTCTTGTAATGCTTATTTTTATCCTGCAAAATAACCTTAGGCTAAGATTATGCTTTTCTATTTGGGTCTATTATAGTCAGGTAATTTCTTTTTCTCATTCATAGTTTTAAAGATGACTTCCCACCAACGTTGAAGTGCCGAGTTGTGTTGGTCGGTATGGGTGAAATTTATTGTTCTACCCACTGACCAACATATAAAACTCTCAGCATCGACATCGACATCAACACTCCGAAGCAAGAGATGTCTAAGCAAAGAGAAAAAGAAATAAAGAAGAAAGAATGAAAGAGAGGAGAGGAAGAAGTTACTGTTGGAGAAAGGGGGTGTTTCATGATTGTAGCATGTGTGGTTGCTGCCGTAGGCGGCAAATAGTGCATGGCTTTGAGATGTTGGTGGTTGTGGATGGTGAGTGATAGACGACCATGGGTGGTTGACTAGTGGCCACAAATGATTGACAATCATAGGCAACTGTGAGTAGGGCTTGTGCGGGCTACAGGGTGTGAATGGGAAGGGGAGTGATAGGTGCGGTGGGTAGTCACGGACGATAATTGTCAAACAACCATAGAGGGTATACATGTTGGTTTTCAGCAAACAAAGATGGGAAAGGGGTAGAGCTGTCAATTTGGGTTTAGCCTGTCAGGTTGGTCTGCCTTGCCCTGCTAAATAATTTAAGCAAGTTGAGTTGAAATTTTATCAATCCATTTAAAAACGAGCCTAAATAGGCTAGCTTCAGTTGGTTGCGGGTCCAGACGGGGCGGGGCAGGTTTGGGTTGGTTTGCGGGTTGAGAAAAAAATTTATTTTTTCCAAAATTGGATTATGGATTATGATGATATATATATTTTTATAGTGAAAGTTATGAATTTTTTATGCCAATTGCTTTGGTTAATATGTGTAAGTGTAAAATAAAGAATTAAGAAATGTATTGGGGATTCTTCTTTAAATGCTTATTTATGAAATGATCAAATTCAATGAACTGGAGGGATTTATATATATATTTTTTAATTTTTTGGTGAGTTGACCTGTCTAACCCGTAACTGACCTTGGGTTGGACTGGGTTTCCTAGCTCGTCTTGGCTTGCTAGATGATGGATTTTTAGTTGGTTGGCCACCCCACCATGGGCCGACCCGTCTGACAGCTCTAGAAAGGGGAGAAAAAGTAATATTTAATGTTAAAGTTATTATCAAATGCAATAACTCAGCCTTATCCCACTAGGTGGGGTCAGTTATATAGATTCTTTTACGCTATTGGACTCTATCCTTTATTATATCGTCATTTATATTTAAATAAATCTTATCTTGTTTTATTGTTGCTAATCGAGTCTTTTTTAGTCTTGCTCTTTCTCGTTTGATGTGTGCATTTGTTATAGTTTCACATCGTCTAACTGGAATATCTATTGGTCGTTTAAGTACATGTTCGTACCATCTTAAACGTGTCTCCCAGAGCTTTCTGTTAATAGGTGCAACCCTGACTTTTTTTCTAATATTTTCATTTATTATCTTGTCTATCCTTGTATATCCACATATCCATCTTAACATCCTTATCTCTACAACTCTCATCTTCTGTTCATGTTCTCGAGTCGTAGTCCAACATTTAGCTCTATATAATATAGCTGGTCTAATTATCATTTTATAAAATTTTCTTTTAAGTTTTAGAGGTATTTTACTATCATACAGAACACCTGATACTCTCTTCCATTTCAACTATCTTGCTTGTATCATATGTAAGATATCTCTCTCAATCCCTCCATCTTTTTACAAAAATGATCCTAAGTATTTAAAATTCTGAGTTATAAACAACTTATCATCTGCTATCTTAATAATGTGTCTCATTACGGCTAATATTATTAAACTTAAATTTTATATATTGTCTTTACTCTACTAAGCCTAAAACCTTTTACTTTTAGCGTTTCCCACTAAGATTTGAGTTTAACATTTACTCAACGTGTTTTATCCACCAAAATAATATCATCTACAAACAACATGCACCGTGGTATCGTATGTTGGATATCTCTAGTGAGTTTGTCCATGGGTGTAAAAAGATGTTGAAGTCTTCACTCTTGTCATTATATTTTATACATATCTTTAATTAGTTCAATATACATTATGCTAACACCACTCTTTTTTAGAGTTCTCATATAATTTCTCTTAAACTCTATTATAAGCTTTTCCGCAGTCGACGAATATCATACATGAATCTTGTTTCTGTTCCCGATACTTTTCAATTAGTAGTCTGAGAAAAATGTATAACTTCTATTGTGGACCTTACAGGTATAAATCCAAATTGATTTTTGGTCATCGTGATCTCCTTAGTCTTTTTTTATTATTATTTTTTAAAGTTTCATGGTATGATTCCTTAGTTTAATACTCATATAGTTTGCATAATTTATACATCTATTTTATTATTATATAAGGGAACTAGAGTACTTATCTTTCCTGATCAGACATTTTTAAGTCATTCAATATCTTATTTTTCTAGACACATCCATATTTCTGTCGGAATATCATCTGGTTCAACTGCTTTTCCATTTTGCATCCCATTTAAAGTTTATTCTATTTTTGAAGTTTGAATTCTACGATAAAAAATTTAAGTTTCTACTCATTTGACCTACTTAAATTTCTTAAGTTAAGTAGGTCATCTAAATCTTCATTAAAAAATCGATGAAAATATCTCTTCTATCGTTCTTTTATTTCCTCATATTTACTAGTATCAGGAGCAAAAATAAGATCTATATATGATATTCATTGACTTAGAAAATTTTTATAAAGTCTCAAGAGAAATTATAGAGAGAATTCTTGAAAAGAGAGGTGTTAACGTAATATATATTGAAGTAATTAAGGATATATACGAGGATATAACGACTAAAGAAGACTTCAGACGGATTAATTGAAACATTTTCAATAAATATAGGGTTACATGAAGGATCAACTTTAAGTCTCTATCTTTTTACACTAATCATGGATGAACTCACTGGACACATTCAAGACACAGTACCGTGGTGCCTATTGTTTGTAGATGATATTGTTTTGGTAAATGAGATACGTGAAGGAGTAAATGTTAAACTAGAATCTTAGTGAGAAACATTAGAAGTGAAAAGCTTTAAGCTTTAGTATAGTAAAGATAAGAGTATATAAAATTTAAGTTTAATAATTTTAGACGTAATGAGATAATCGTTAAAATAGGAGATGATAAGTTGTTTGGAGTTGAGTGTTTTAAGTATTTATGATCATTTTTGCAAGATAATGAAGGGATTGAGAGAGTTATCTTACATAAAATGCAAGTAGGGTGGTTGAAATGGAAGAGAGCGTCGGGTGTTTTATGTGATTATAAAATATCTTTAACACTTAAAGGAAAGTTTTATAAAACGGCGATTAGATCTGCTATGTTATATGGAGTTGAATGTTGGGCTATAACTTGTGCACATGAGCAGAAGATGAGAGTTGCAGAGATTAAGATGTTAAGGTGGATATGTAGACATATAAGGATGGACAGAATAAAAAATGAGAACATTAAAGAGAAAGTCAGAGTTGCATCTATTGAGAAAAAACTCCCAGAGACATATTTAACATAGTACGAACATGTACTTAGACGATCGATAAATGTTCCAGTTAGGTGATGTGAAACTATGACAAATACGCAAATCAAAGGAGGACGAACAAGACCACAAAAGATTTGGTTTGCAACAATAAAACAAGATAAATTTTATTTAAGTATAGATGATATAGTAAGGGATAGAGTCCAATGACGTAGAAAGATCCATGTAGCATAATACTTGGTTGTTGTTATTACTAGTACTCTATTGCATTCATCTTTAATACATCTTAATTGGAAAAAATCTCTTATCTTTCTTTCTTGGTTGTAAATATGTCTTTCCCCTTCTTTTGTATTTAATTTTTGATATAAGTATTCAAAAGTTTCATTCTTAGTTTCATTCATTGCTTTTTTGGTCTCTTTCTTGTCTGTTGTATATTTTTTAATAAATTTTTTCATTCATACAAGTATATAATACCTTATAGATTCGTTTTTCCTTCACTTTCTCTTGTATTTTTTCATTATTCCACCACTAAGATTTTTTACTTGGTAGTGCATGTCCTTTTGACTCATTGAGTACATTCTTGACTACTATTTTAATTAATATATATTTATATTAAAAATAAAATATATTGAAATCGTATCAGGACAACACGATATTGTATCAAAGTCATATCCTTTTGGATTGAAACTCCGGCATGACTCGCTTCTTGCCACTGAAACAGTAATCAGCTTATTGAAAGACAAACTTAATTTTGTTTTCCAGAAATCTATACAATTATGTCTAGACCCCTCACTTTAGTCAATAATTAAGAATTCCTACTCTATTCCCTTTTCCTGATGTAAGATCCATCCTGATTGATATGTTTGCTTAATTGGTCATTAACCAATGCCTTTCATTAGAGCATTAGAAATTTTTTCTTGTGGCCATTTTCATTTTCTCTAGCTGCTCTATCATGGATTCCTATGATTTCACCAAGGTAAGGGAATCAAGGGTGTCAGATTCCCTTTCTTTTTTGTATGAAATTATTATCGAATGGAATTTTGATGTTTATATGATTACATATTTATTCCACTGCTAATTCTATTGCATTCGGTTTGCACATGTTTGTAGAAAAGAATATATAATTTCATATATCAACTTGCCTATCTCTAACTGTTCTGTTTTCAGCCTTTTTAACTCATATAACCCTAGCATGTTGATGTCTACGGCATATCACAGAATGGATCTCTATCAGCGACCATTGACCGAGGTACTTGTCAAAATATCCAACTTGAATATACATTACTATGAATGTTTTTCCTAGATTCAATGTGATGGGATAGGTTTGTGCTTCACTGCATTCATTCATGTCCAAGAAAATCCATAGACGATTCATCTAATTTTGTTGCAATGACGTAAAGGTACCTGTCACCAGCTTTTTTGGCTCGGTCATGAAAACAATTCACACTGATGCAGCCTATATGGGTTTGTCTGTTCCACCAAAAACTGAAGCTCAATTTTTGCCGGAAGATGGTGAGAATCACCAATTGAGAATTGAAAATGAACCTGATCCGGAGAAAGATGGCAATAAGCAAACAAAGGTATTTTCCTCCAGCCTATGTTTCTGTTTGAGGACTGGATCTAATAATTCACGATCAACAGGAATTGCATTGTATTTACCATGAGTGGTTGAATCTTCTACAAGAGAGATTGGAGAACACAGATGCTGAGTTACTCTTCAGATATGGTTTTGGGACTATGATTTCCTTGCTGACAATCTCTACTTGGCTATTGGCATAATCATCGACTGGTTTGTATTTGACCTGATTCATCGATCTATGTTCCAGAAACAACAACAATCACCCATATTCAAATTCAAAGCAAAGAGATGAAAATTTTTGGGATACTACAAAATGTCCATAAGGCAGAATGATAATCCAATTGCTGTTCTTCTGTTGTAATGTTTTGAATTAGATGAACTTTTGCACCTGCTAAAGGAGATGTTTGTTCCTGGAAACAAATCATGTAAAATAACTTTCATAAACTTCACTTCAAAATCAATCCACATGTTTCGTTTGAATTGACTCCCTGTTTCATGAATAAAGAATAGATCTGTTTTTAAGCAACATGTTTCTTGCCATGAGCACAAAATGGTTTCAGATCTGTGCTTATTCACAATAGATTGTAAATGTCTTATATGTAATCGAACCTTAATTTGAGGTTCACAGCCAGATGAGAAAGCTGCATTGATTAATTGAAGCTTGTTTAGATCACCTGAGGTGGTTCCACTTAGGTTGAGATAGATTGCATGACATTTGAATTTGCTTGATCCTAAGGTGGATTGGTGTTGGTTGTTGAGCTTGCTTGAGATGGAGGTAATTGATGAAGGTGATAGGTGAGATTCGAGTGAGGCACAAGGAAAAAGGTGGTAACGGTGTATGGTCCCATTTTGTCTCATTGTATAATTCAAGGCAACATTCCAATATGAATAATGATATATATTGTTTTGATAATTTAGGCGTCCGAGTTTCACTTGATTAATCACTATATTGTTAATAGTATCCCAAACAATTATGGCAAGGTTCCCATGTTGAGCTTGAAAAGTTTAATTTCCGGTGTTGATGTTTTTCTTCCCTCACCTCCCTTACTCCAATAAAGTTTCCTTTGGATAAAGCGCCTTAAGGCAAGAAATATGACCTCTTATATATGATTCCGTTAAGAGGCAGACTGGAGAACGCAATCAAAGGATACTGGGCATCTGGATTGGTCGCCGTATGCGCTTCCCAATTTACCCTGGTGGTCGGTGGGAAACTTCCGTGGGACTGGACCGGCCACCCCCAGGGATTGAGTCCATGAGACTGATTAGGATTTATCTTTTTTTTTTTGTTAAGAGGCAGACGCCTTCTCAATTTCTCACGTATCTAAGCATCGGCTCTCAGCTTTAATAAATTAATAAATGAATTTCTCTTAATGGGTTATTGATCTAAGAACACTGAGCTGATAGGCCGCCCGTTGTAAATGTTTCTCAATTTACCTTGGTAGTCGGTGAAAACTTTTCGTGGAGTCGGATCGGTCACTCTCAGGATTAGTCGGCGTAAACTGGATACTTGATGTCAATTAAAAAAATATTATAAGTGAATTTGCTATGTTGTAATGGTAAAAGATGAGATAAACTCCCGATATAATGAGAGTTCCCAATCTCACATAGAGTACAATACACTTGTGAAATTTAAAAAACTTATAATGTTAGGTCATTTGTCCAGACCCATCTGCGCTTTTCAATTTATTCTGGTGGCAAATGAAAAACTTCAAAGGAGGTCGAGCCAGTCACTTTCAGGATTAATCGGATCATAAGAATTGAATACTTGGATTATCAAAAAAAATTATTAATATGTGAGTTCACCCGTTCAAATTGTAATTGGTATCAACGATATAATTCTATTAATATCATGAATGATTTTGATTATAATTTTAATATTTTGATAAAAAGTTTTTTAGGACTTATCTTGTTATCTAATATATATGTTTTAGTGTGTAGGGATTTAAAAGAACACATAGGATGCAAGAGAAGTCCTAATAGGTTGGAGTCAATCGGATATTAAATAAGAGGAGAGTTTATCTTTGATAAGGTTGAAATAAAGGTATCAATTGATTGATATTGGATTACTAATCGATTGATGAATCTTAAATGATGAGTTCGGGATTTAAGAGAGTTTATGGTATGATCAATCAATTGTTAGCTATTGTCAATAAATTGATGGATCAATCGAGTGATGCACTCAATTAATGACAATGTGAAACATATAGACAGTTTCATAATCGATTAGGAACTCAATTGATGAGTAGTAGTCGATTGACAATAGAAGATCAATCATTGATTATTAAGCTGGATGGAGTTGTTGGGCTGGTAGAGTAGAGCAATGTTCAAATTACAATGGAGTAAGCAATTGATCATGCACAAGCAGTCAATTGATTAGCGGATTCTAGTAACAACATTATCCCTATAAAAGAGGGGGTTTGTGGAGATTTTGAGCTATGGTTGTAGGCCGATTCTTGGAGGGTTTGTGGGCAAATGCTATTACATTCCAGACCTTCAAGAAGAGATCCAAAGCAACTATAAAGTAAGCAAACTATAAATTTATTATTATAAAATTATTTCATTTACATTCATCTATATTCTATTATATCTTTGGATTCTTGTTATATTGCTTGTAAGAATAGATTGTTGTAAAAGGTTTCTTTGTCTCCTGAAAGTGTTTGACAAGGAAAAAGAATAATAGTGTTACTGTTGGGACTATAGGCTGTGGAGTAGAAATGGGAGATTCAGAACCACGTAAAATTGAGGTGTTGTGTGCTTATATTTTATTTTGTGTTTGTTTCTTTTATTTTCCATTGCACATTAATCTTTTGTAGGCGAGCACATGATCAACAAACAAGAAATGGCAATCGCTATTCACTCCGTCAACAGTCCCAACAACAAGTGGTATCAAAATATGAGATTAGTTCATCATTACATTAAGCCAAGGGAGCAACAACAATGACGAAAACTGCAAGTCATTGTTACTTAAGATCTTGACTAAAACAAAGTTGTTTCAGTTATCTATGTTTACTCTTAGGCACTATAACTACTCTTAACACTCTACATGCTTGGATAAGCATTCAAAGAGAAAATTTGTTAGTGAAAATAAAAAGAGGTATTAAAGGGAGGAGAATAAAAAATTAGGGGAAGTTAGGAGTTCAAGATTGAACTTTTAACCTCACAATATAAAATTTGAAATTTTCTAAAGGTTTAGGAACTCTAAAATATTGTTGGTGGAATAACCTAGAAAGGCATGTGAAATCACCTAGAAAGAAGAGATGTATTTCCTAAAAGGGAGAAGAACTTTCTAGATTAAGGAAAGACGTTGAGAAGAAAAGGTTAGAATAAGAGGGAGGTATGTACTTTTGAAGGGTAAAATGTTCAAGATTGAGCTTTGAAGAAAATGGAAGGTAGGGAGCTTCCATTCAAGTGCTAGCATAAGTTAGGAATGAAGGAGAATGTAACTTGTAAAGACTTTTTGATGTATGCCAAAAGGGGAAAATGAGGAGTTTAAATTAGGAAATCTTCATATATACTTTGACATAAGATGTGGGATGTTGGGCTAATGAGCAAGTCTAACATAAACATATTGTCAAACATCAAAAAGGAAATAATTATTGATGCAGTAGACCTCGGTTAAGGTTGACTAAGCTCGAGTTGGATTTCGATATTTGATAGTTAGCAAGACATCTAGTAGGTCAAAGTTGATCAGATATTTGATAGTGGAGAAGTCCAGTGAGTCATGGTTGACGGGACACTTGATAGTTAAAAATTAGAAGTCCAATAGGGAGTTGACAAAAGTAAAGTCCAAATGATTCACGGTTAATCGAACACTTAGTGGTTGAAAGTCTAACCTAGAGTTGGCAAGGGTAAAGTCTAAGTGGATCATGGTTGATCAGACACTTGAAAGTTCAATAGAGAGTTATCAAGGGTAAAGTTCAAGTAAGTCACGGTTGACCAAACATGTGGCAATGATGAAATCCTAACAAGTCATGGAGGACCAGATGCTAGGAAATCTTAATATATACTTTGACATAAGATGTAGGATGTTGGGCTAATGAGTAAGTATAACATAAATATATTATCAAACATCAAAAAAAAAAAATTATTGACTCGGGTCAAGGTTGACCAAACTCAAGTTGGATTTCGATGTTTGATAGTTAGCAAGATATTAAGTAGGTCAAAGTTGACTAAATATTTGATAGTAGAGAAGTCCAAGTGAGTCATGGTTATGAGACACTTGATAGTTAGAAATTGAAAGTCCAATAGGGAGTTGACAAAAGTAAAGTTCAAATAGTTCATGGTTGATCGGACACTTGGTAGTTGAAAGTTTAACATGGAGTTGATAAGGGTAAAGTCTAAGTGGGTCATGGTTGACCAGCTACTTGAAAGTTCAATAGAGAGTTATCAAGGGTAAAGGTCAAGTGGGTCACAGTTGACCAGACACATGGTAATGATGAAATCCTAACAGGTCGTGGAGGACTAGATGCTAGGCATGTATGTGAAGTCATAATAAGTCGTGGAGAATCGGATGTTAGGCGTGTGGGTGAAGTTCTAACAAGTCATGAAAGACTGGATGTTAGACATAAGAAAGGAAATTCAAATAGGTTAAGGAGGATTGAATGTTTGACAATGGTGAAGTCCTTGTAGATCAAGGTTGATCAAATGTTAAACATAAGAAGGGAAGCTCAAACATACCAAGGAGGACCAAATGTTTGACAATTGGTGAAATCCTGACAGATTAAGGTTCACCAGATACTAGGCAGAAAAAGTCATGGCGGATTAAAGTCAATCAGATACTAGGCAAGAGTAGAGTTCAACTTTAGTAAAGTTGAAACAAAGGTATCAATCAATCAATTGATGAACCCTAAATCACAAATTCAAAGTTTGAGGGGGTTTGTGGTATGATCAATTGACTATTGGCTATTATCAATCGATTGATGAATCAGTCGAATGATGCACTTCACTGATGACACTATGAAACAAATAGAAGATTTTATAGTCAATTTTGAAATTCAAGTGATGATCAACAGTCGATTGATAGTGGAAAATCAATCGACTATTATTGAGCTGGATGGAGTTGTTGAGCTAACATAGCAAAGCAACGAATAGACGAATGATCATGCGTAAGTAGTCGATTGATCAATGGATTCCAATCACAACAACAACCCTATGAAAAAGGAGTTTTGTGGAGATTTTGAGCTACGATTGTAGGTCGATTCTTGGAGGGTTTGTGGGCAAGTATTGCTACATTCCAGACCTTCAGGAAGCAATTCAAGGCAACTATAAAGTGAGCAAAGCATAGATTCATTATTGTAAAATTATTTCATTTACATTACATCTATTTTTTATTGCATCTTTGGATTCTTGTTTATGTTGATTCTAAGAATAGGTTGTAGTTAGAGGTTTCTCCATCTCTGGAAGGTGTTTGGCAAGGAGGAAGAATAGTGATGTTACCGCTAGGACTCTTGGTTGTGGAGTACGAACCGAGTGTTTCGAACCATATAAAATCAAGGTGTTGTGTGTTTGTGTTTGTTTTTTTTAAAAATTTTCGATACACATTAATCCTTCGTAAATGAGCACACAATCAACGAATGAGAAATACGAATTGTTATTCAACCCTCCTCTCTAGCGACGTTAACGGTCCCAACAAAAACTTTCCAGTAAACAATTGATCCCAATAGTTGGCTGTCTAATCGACTCAACCACAAATAGAACCATTCTATTCACGGGCTCTTTAGACCTAGTCGATTGAAATCCAACACTAGTTGATTGCTCCAAACTACAAACCCAAGTCAACTTTAGAGTTTTGGTTTGTAGATGATTGATTGTTGCACTTCAATAAACTACAACACTAATCTATTGATGTTCAACATCACGATTGGTCACCCTATACCCCCAATCCATTTAGGGTATTAGGTTGCTAGTGATTAGTCAATTATTGACCTTGACAACAAGCTTATAAGGTCGAGTCAACCTATGTTGAGGTCTACCCTCATCTCCCATGGGTATAGGTCACTCAACTCTTACAACTCACCTGAGACTTACCCTTACAGCATGAAGTCGCCTTAAAGCCCTCTTCCTTCATGCCTAACATCCTTCAGATGTACCCAAGCTCACATCTCTTCTTCGTGCCATCCTTCATGCCTTTTCCTTTGAAGTCTATTTTCTTCCGTCATCATCCTCATTGTCTCAATGATGCTTATCATGTAGTCCCTCAGTATACATCATGCAACCTTCTTCGATCTCATAGAGCTTGAGCATTGAGTTGCCAACTTGGTTGCACCCGAGGTCAATTCTTTAGAGTTGCTTCAACACCACCTTTGTGTTTCTCGTCTTACGATCCCTTAGATGTTGCATACCATCCTTCTCTAATCTCTTTGGACCTTCAAGCTACTAAATGTGTTATGTTAGCCATGCCAAGCAATGAGCTCTACAAATTTCATGTGTATTTCTACAGTTCCTATACATTACGCACACATCAAATATAATAGGCATAGTCTAATTTAAACCCTTTTTTCAAATATCAAAATCGAAGATCACATCGAACTACTTGAGGCATGATTGCATCAACACCTTTGAGGCTGGGGAGAGATGAAAGAACTCGGTCCTATGACTTTGGGTGAACCTCTAAAGTTAGGGAGAGACATGATTTTAAAAATTAGAAATTAACCCCAAAGTCATGGGGTTAAGGAGGAGAGTTTATGTTCCTGCATCATAAAGGAGTTTTTGTTTTTGAATTAATAAACAGTTGCTTGGAACATGTCTTAAGTAACAAGGAGTAAAGAGGATATTTAGCAAGTTCACATGCTAGGTGTTCTGCTTTCTTCACGAGAACGTGAATTGTGTTGATCTTGAGCATGGACTTTTGTACCTGCAAGGGCACCACCCATGGGGACCTTGGGCAATGTGCTATTTGACCTCTCTCTAGGGAATGCCTTTATAAGACCAAGAGAGACCTAATCCGAGAATTGGTATTGATGACACACTCAATTTCCTGACCAAGCTTTTGACAATCCTACGTGGTGTGATCATAGTTACTATGGAGTGAGCAAAAGAGGTTAGACTGGTGTTACTTAGCCTCTTTCCTATGGCTTAGAGGTCATTAAGTACCTAGTTCTCTTCACGTATTTGTAATGCCCTTTTCTTGAACACCTAAGAGGTGTGTAAGAAGAGAAGAGCCTCAAGGCCTTGACCCTTGACGATGTTCTGTACTTGATCTTACCAACAGGTCGAGTAACTAGTTTCTACTTGTTGGTTTTTAGTCGTTGAGCCTCCACAACGTTGACATTTTTCTTGGCTTGTCCGAGGAGTTCATCATAGTCAAAGGGAAGCTTTGACAGAAAGTACTAGTTAACACTTAGGAGTAGCAGAAGGTACTTTCAATGTTGCCTGAGTGAATTGTCGACACTTAGAGTCACTGGCCACAACTTGGGGCGTTGGATCCGCCGTTCCCCTGTGGTTGCTAGTAGCGACGACATCGTTCTTTGTACGCATGGCACTTAACGAGGACTCGAGGAGTGATTAGTGTTATGGTTGGGATTGTGGAGGTGGAATGAGGGGGAGGAGCAGGCAGGGCTGACATCCTAGGACCCTTCAATTTTTTTTATATGCTGTATATATATTGTATTTATTAAATAATAATAATAATAAATTTATTTTGGAAAAATATGAGTTTGATCAGTAAATATTTAATTTTAATTGAAGACATGGAGCACATACTTTGAATTGAATAGAGAAAATCAAGTATGAGCAATGAACAATCAAGGTTAGGTGCAAATACGGTTCCAGGATTTTTCCCAATATATAATTATTCTTTTAGCCATTAAATCCATTTGAATCTCATCATTCCATGCTTCAAAAATTTCCTTTCAGATTAGCAAATGGAAAAAAGAGGGAAAGGACTCATAAGAATTCAAGTTTTTATGATTTTATTTTTAAATTTTATTCAAAAGAACTCATTCCAATAAAGATATCTTTCATTTTATAATTGATCTTTTTTATATATTTTCAATATGAAACTTTAATTATATCCCAAATGTACCATTGTGTATCGGGATTTACTTATCTGTATCTTATTGTAGGGTTGACAATAATTGTCTTTGTTTATGCAAATGAGGTTATGCTCACAGCTGAACATGTATTGTATCCTCCAGTCAGACATTAGCAAAAAGTTTGTACGTTTTGGCATCGAGCACCACCTGCCTGACAGCCGAGATGGAGCCAAGCACCGCCAACGCTGATGACACAGTAGCAATGACGGCGTTGAGCCAAAACAAGAAGCTTCTCTTCGAGGGACGGAAGGTCAGGTTGTAGAGAACCGATGGCACGACGAAGTCGAGTGGCAGGAAACCGAAGGCACCGATGATCGAGTTGACGTCGCCGAAAAAAGGAAGCATGGCGGCGATGAGGGTTGCGATCACGATGGAAAGCGTTCGGAAGATGATCCTCGGCACGACGTTGCGGGCGGAGTATTGAGGCTTCGTTGGGTCTGCGAACAGGCCTTCGATCACCTCGTTCGTCGGCTGCAAGTACACCACTCCCACTGCTGATAGCTGCAAGAGGATGAAGACGTAGGTCATCGTGAGGAACCACTTGGGGACCAGAATGGTGCCGTCGTCGAGCATGAAATTGTATGTGACAGAGCCTTCGGCTCTGTTCCCAAATGCCCAGTAACCAGAGATCGCCACGCTGAAGAACGTCACGGCCACGACTGTGTAGCAGAGACACAGGCCTTTGAACATCTTCCCTGTCACCGGAGGAGCTGCTGTTGCCTGCCAAGAACACCTTCCCCTTGAGAATTAAGCTTATGGGTTATCTTGCTCGCTCTACTCTGTCGCAAGAAGCTTCATACCTGGATCTCCGGGATGATGCCGTTGCCGTAGGTGGTGGCGATGATGGAGATGGCATTGAAGATTCCAAAGATGCGATCTTGGTTATCACTTGGGAGAGAGAAGTCTTTTCTTGGAGCATTGCCAGAGTGCCCTGCATGAACAGAGCCTGCAGTGGCACAGGCACTGTAAGCCAGGCAGAGGACGAGAGAGATGAGATTGATGTGCCGGAGAGCGTGGAAGGAGGGGATCATCGCCAGCATCAACAAGAACGCCCCAAATATGATCACGAATTCGTAGAGCTTCATCGTCCCATCTGGCCTCGCGATCACGTAAATGGTCTGATTCAAGTCAGGAAATTAATGATCAATTACTAGAAACGTAAATAAATAGTTTAGTAATCGACTGACTAAGGAATCACCTTCATGCTCTGTCCTCCCAGGAGCACTTGGCCAACCACCACGCCGAAGCAGACGGCAAATTGGACGGGTCCGATGTA
>JBBMKF010000065.1:5490662-5507460 GCA_037834155.1 Curcuma caesia | reverse complement strand
CATAAACCATTTAACTAACCCAAAAGTAGCACAAGTTGAATAACTAACCTTCCTTTTGTGGTCACGTTTGCTAACTCTATCACCTGCAAAAACAGGAAGTATATATTTAGAGCACCATATTCTTTTATAACATGAAACTAAACGAACTTTTTCTTCCTTTCACCTACCTCCAAAACCAAGAGAATCAGGGGCAATTGTCCGTTCAGCATCCCCACGATAAGCACGCTTTAACATTACCATTTAAAACAGTCAAGATGTAAACACAGACACTAGAGGTAACATCAAAGGAATCAAAAATGTTTTGGTGTTCAACATGTGATCATAGAAGACGACCAATTACCTTAGGAGTGCTTGGTGCTTCAGCATATGTATTGTCTCGGTTTGCAGTAGCTTCAGCCTCTCTATTTTGCAGCTATTTTATGCAACATAATAATAATAACAATAATAGTAATAATTAAAAACAAGAAGCTAGTTGTTTGAATGGCAGTCATTAAGTACTAAAGATGATATGACTTTATATCATATGAAGATGTAACATCAAGAGTAGTTTCAAGAAGATCGATGTATATTTCATGCCACAGAAGAAGTTGCAAGATGTTCATTCTAGTGCTATAGATCTTTGTAAAGAGGATGTGTTATGGATCAAATTATAAATATTAGGGACTTAATTATAAACACTATGTATAACAACATTTATAGTGTTAAAGATAAATTGATGAATAATAAACATAGCTATATAGGACTAGTATGGGTAACAAAATCGAATAATAAAGGTGATTTTAGGCGATAAGTGGTCAACCTATTATGTAGCACTTAAGCAATAGACATGAATATAATATCAAATAAAATAGATTAATATTAACATTCAAACTAATATCTATCTAATAAAATATATTAATCAATCACATCAACTCTATAATCACAAATAAATAAGTGACAATTGATAAATAAGACATAATAATAATAATAAAATGCATTATATTTCATATTTCATTCAAATAAATTATAAACAAACATAAAGCATAAAACTATATTGGCGCATTGTTAGTGTATGCTACAAGTGAACCAATTTCTCAAATAAACCATTTTTAAAAGTAAATAAATGAACTCGCCTGGGCCACCAATGCAAGTATGCTAAGCCTCCTTTAGAAGTTCCATCTAGAATTGCTTATTGGCTAGGCAAGCAATCCCATTTCATTACCACCTAAGTAGTCATTGCCTAATCCCATTTTAGAACACTATATATAATCTTCTCCATTAAGTCATATAGGATGATTCAAGCTTTGAGTTGACTAGAAACTTATAACCTCTTGTTATTTTTGCCATCTTTTGTTCCCATATTTACAGGAATTTTGTTTCACCATTTTTTAGAATTTTAAGAGTGGTCAAGGAGCATGGTGGAGTTAAAGAGAGAGTTACATACCAAAAGCAAACATTCACACGAGTAAAATTAGGGTCGGTTGCCAAAAGAACCACAATCATATTGGTAGTTGATCTAGTTTGGGTTGGATCTTTATTAGCGTCCTTGCATTGCTTAACATTTTTCCCAGCTAATTAAGGTTGAATACATGGATCTACTCCCTTCAATGAGCTCGTCCTGTGAAGCTACAACACTTAATAATATTTAAATTAATTATTTTTATTACATTGACTATATTTTTGCATATCTTTACACATTGCACATAAAGACTAATAGATTTTACTCTTCTAAGTATAATATCTAATAGTCATCTTTAGCATACCAAATTTTTTTTATTTTTTATTTAATCATATTGAACCTAATTGAAGGGGAGCTTGGCTCAATAGTAAAGTCGCTATCATGTGACTTGGAGGTCACGGGTTCAAATCTCGAAAATAACCTCTTGAAAGCAGAGTAAAATTGTATACGATAAACTCTTCCCCGGGACTCCGCATTGACGGGAGCTTCGTACACCAGGCTGCCTTTAATCATAGTGAACCTAATTGCTCTTCAATATTAATAATCTTTAGTCTTTTAATTTTATTATAAATTGCCTCTTGGGAAGAGTTGAGTTGCTCTAGATGTTGCATCAATCATATTTCCCATAGGAAAACTTCAGCACAGACTGTTATAAAAACTTAACATTGACTGGAAATGGTAAAGTAGCATAATATGTACCTGTTTTTGTAGGTTGAGCAGTGTTAGTATCTCTTTTCTCAATTCAAGGTGTTCTGAACAAACTGATTTAGTTGGAACCTTTGGTTTCAGATGAACCTACAAAAGAAGATTAATAAACATACTAAAGTTTATTTCATGTCTGATCAGACATAAAAAAAGAATACAAAAACAAAAGAAATCTCAATTATTTGTTATTATTGGGACAGATTGAGGAAAAAAAACAAACCCCTAGATCTTGGAGTGTCTGATCAACCCTTTTGATGGTCCTCAAGCCTGCAGTTGAGTTTGCGGCTTGCACCATCTGGTCAAGTGCATGTGTTCTCAAATATACACGAAGCTGAAAAAATGTGATTAGTTGAGATAACTCCAAAGCAATAGAAAACACCATGAAAGGAAACAATTGACCATCAAATAAACAGGAAACAATTTCCTATAAAAAATGTAACCATTTAAATAGGAATGTCTAGCAAGAATTTAAAATTTACATTTAATGATAATGGTACTCTGATTTTCTAATCAATTGTAAAAGATAGATAATCTATGGCTTTGAACAGTACAAGCTCCTATCATAATGAAGTAACTACATCAAATGCACTATAAGGTTACGGGCGAACTGACATCGATGCAAATAATGAAATACCAGGCAGAAGACAGTAATCAACAGAAACAATGTCTGCCATTTTACTTAAAATATTGTTCACATTCTGCAGTATTCTAATGAAAGGTTTGAGGAACAGATACTTTATTGAGAAACATGATAAGCAGATACTTCAAGATGCTGATGTGCAACAATGTGAGCTAAACTGTGTGTGGTCTGATGCTTATGCAGTGTGTGCAATAGCTCCATGTGCTAATAAAGATAACAACAACTATGTTTTTATCCTACTAAGTGCAGTCGAGTATATGAATCCTCCTATACCATTGGATTCGATTTCCTACTATATCGTCATCTATATTTAAATGAATTTTATCTTATTTTATTTTTTGCTAACAAAATCTATTAATATATGTATTTGTCATAATCTCGCATCACCTATGTACATGTAAATATCATCTTAAATATGTCTCTCGAAATTTTTCCTCAATAGGCACAACCCGGACTCTTTCTCTAATCTTATTATTTCGTATCCTTTCCATCCTCGTATATTTGCATATCCACCTTAACATTCTCATCTCTATGACTCTCATCTTTTGCTCGTGTACTAGATTCAAAACTCAATATTTAACTCCCATGATCAAAATTTCTCATACATTGCAACACAAAGCCAATGTCATATAAATTAATTAGCATGATGCAAAAAACATGGGCACTAACGATAGTGGATTTTTTTCAAGTCCCTAAGAAGCAACAAATAGTCAATCTTGGTATATCTTGAAGTGATATAGAACATTTCTTGTTGATGATGACCAAACAATCAAAATATCAAATCAATAAGGCTAGAGAAGGTGCAAATCATGGATGTCATAATCAGACCATATGATTGTACTGCCCTATCTCCCAAATTCGCTTATTCTCAACTATGATTGAAATTGGGTCACTATTTTACAAATCTACCATTTAAGCAACAACTCCTTATCATTTTTAGGTAGCATCTCAGTTCTGATAACCTTGACTTAGTGGAATATGGCTTACATTCACATTAATATTTTAAAAATGACCATCATTAAAAGTAGATCTATTTTTTCATATCATATTATCAAGAATTCTAATAAAGTCTTCTTTAATCTCTCTCTTCCTCAATTAATATGCATATTTGTCATGATCTCACAACGTCTAACTGGGGTACTTGTTGGTCCCCTAAGTACACTGCGACTCTTATTTTTTTTGCTTATGTGCAGTGTGCTCGTTTCATAGCCTAACATTCAACTTCATATATCATAGCAAATCTAACTACCATTTTGTAAAACTTCCCTTTGAACTTTAGAGGTACCTTATATCAGAAAGAACACCTGATGTCTTCCTCCATTTTAATGATCTTTCTTGTATCTTATGCAAAATATATCTATCAACCCCTCCATCATTTTACAAAATAAATCCTAGATACTTAAAACTTTCAGTTACAAGTAACTTGTCATCTCCTATCTTTACAATTGTTTCGCTACTTCTTTTATAACTTCTAAATTTAAATTTCATATATTTTGTTTTTACTCTACTAAGTCTAAAGTCTTTAACTTCTAGTGTCTTCTGCCAAGATCCAAGCTTAACATTTACTAATTCAAGTGTCTCATCGACCAAAATAACATCATCTACAAACAACATGCACTATGGTATGCCTGGTTATGTGTATTTCATCTATAACTAATGTAAAAAGATATGGAATTAGATTTGATCCTTGATATAACCCTATTTTTATAGGAAATACTTTGGTTAATCTACTTGGAGTCCTCACCCTTATCATTACATCATCATACATATCTTTAATTGTTTTAATATACACTATGCTAACACATTTTTATCATAGAACTCTGCATATAATTTCTCTCAGGACTCTATCATAAGCATTTTCTAGGTCAATGAATATCATATGTATGTCAATACTTTTCAATCAGTTATTTAAGAAGATTTATAACTTCTACTGTCGACCTTTCAAGCATGAAACCAAACAAGTTTTTAAATTTTTATATGGCTCTGACCTGCTTAAATTTTCTAAGCTAAGTTGATCATCTAAATCTTCATTAAAAGTTAGTGAAAATACCTCTTTCATTGTTTCTTTATCTTCTCATCCTTCACTAGTACCTTATTAGGCTCATCTTTAATGCATCTTACTTGGGTGACCGAAAGAATTCCAATAAATTTTCAACCAAAAGAATTGCAAAATTGTACAGATTTGAAAAAAAAAAAGCAATGTTGTGATCCTATTAATAACTCATCATTCCTAGGTACGATCTCAATTATGTGAATCTTGGTATCATAACTTGAAATCACTTACCGTGTTAGACGACATAGTCGAACGTATCATTCAAATAAATTAATAAAATTCAATATTATTTGACACGGACAATGTCTCTTCAATCATAGTATCATACTATGCCAAGACTCAACACTCTTTGGCATGCTATAACACATGTTGAGATGAATTAAGATATTGTCTTTATCTTCTTCATCCTTCCATCTCCAATTCACCACCAGCATCATACACCAAAATGACGACACAATATTGAGTGTTATCTCAGTCAAAGACTAAAACTTTGACATGACTCAAAAGGAAAAGCATAAAGGGGGGAAATATTCAATATGATGCTATATGGAAATATAGTATGATAAATCTATACAAAATCAAGGGAATTTGATAATAATCAAAGGTAGTACAAAAAATTAAATCAAATTGACAGAAAATACCTTCTAATATCTTTGTGTTTCAATCTCATTTCAAATGCGTTGAAAGTAACTTCAATTTGCATTAAACATGTGCAAGAATTTCCAAATTAGAAACTAAAGTTAGATCATAAGCATACCACACACTTGCCACCAAGAATGATTGACTGAAATCAAATTAAAGGTTTCTCTAGCCTTAAGGAGACTGCAAAGACCTTTACGACATGTCCACCATCAACCACTACATAACATCAAATTAAATTATCCACTTGGCCCATAATGAATCACGCACTTAACCCAACAGTTCATCTACATTGAATAAGAAACAATTGTTACATCACAATTACACTTACAAATTACCACTGCCAAATCAAAAACCTCTCACACCCGACACATGATTTCCCATTTTCATAAGATTTCTAGATAATATGTTGAAGAATGATTGTGCAAAAACTCTAATACTACTCTTTGATGAGTGATTGCAGAGGTAGAAGGCACGGCTTGGATAGCATGCCAATGGAAAATGTTGATGAAGACAACAATAAGGATACAAAAAAGGGCAAACAAGTTGGTGAGGTTAGCGACGATGTCGCATTACGTAGGAACATCACACCTTCTGATCACCAAGGCAATAATTATCCAGGATGCTATAGAGGACAGAAACGTTAACGGGAATGGTAGCATCACATGGATATCAATGTCGAGCAATAAAGATGAAGCAGGAGGACAGAGTCAAGGGGGAGGGGGAGACCATGATCAATATCATCCAGTAGTCTTCCCTCCAAACAAGAACATAATGCAAGTAATAGAGGATCAAAGTTTGTTGTGATACCATGATAGAATTTGAGGGATGAAATAATTTTAGATATATTGCGATATATTATGATGTTTAGAGTCATTGCATGATTGTACAGAGATTGTAATATACTAAAAAATAAAATCCATAAAAGGAAAATAAATATTTGATATGTTTATCAAGGTACACATAGAAAAAAATTGTAGAGGAATTTGAAAATAATAAAAGTTGAATCTAGCAAAAATAAAGAAAAACAAAGGGTGAATATCTTTTCTTTCACATAACTAATCAAAACAACTTTACAAGCAAAGATAGGGCTTGAAAGTGAACAAGTGATTGAGGTAAGAATTTTGTTATTAAATAAGAAAACCACAACAAAATATACTGGTTTTTTTTTACCCTGCCTAACACTTCAACCTAAGTCAACTGAGCCTATTAATAGTCTGCATGGATAGCTATTTAAAATACACACCTACAGCAACTTAATAATATATGATTCAGTCCCTATTAAAACTGCATAGGCTGCTTTTTAAATCCATGATCAGCTTGGAGAAATGCAAACTATATAAAGAAAAGGTGGCTGGATATTACATCAAAACAAATAACACATCCAAATAACTATATAAAGAAAAGGTGGCTGGATATTACATCAAAACAAATAACACATCCAAATAAACTTAATTAGCAATATGGCGGCTTCATTTAAAGGTGTAGACTGGGATATATTAAAATGAATGAGCCCATTTGTGTTCATTATATTGATAGTCTATCAAACATAGAAATATCCCAAGGATACAAAAGATACTAAGTGTATTAGTTTCAGTCCAATTAAATAGTACAATGTGATTATCATGAGTAACTGCAAGATAATTCTTGTGTGGGTGTTATGTCTCCCTAAATTAAATTTAACAATTCTTCATTATTTTAATATTTTGCAAAGGCATTTATGTTTGATTTAATTGCAAATGTTGGAAACCAGCATACTAATTGCATATGTTATTTATCACAAAGTAGATGCTCCCTAATTCTATGGATGTATCATCGATTAAGTTCTTATACTAACAGTAAATTTGCACTTGTTACAAAAAATAGCCACTGATGAACTGCTCTGTGTAGTGAATATGTATTATGTCTGAACCATTCACATGCTCATTCCAAAAGGTTTCTAGAAGTAATTTTCACATTTATACCTCAAATGCATTAAACCTTATCCTTATATTTCGAATGATACACAACCAGCAATAAGAAGAGAAGGGGAAAAAAGCGAAGAGTGAACTCTGTCATGATTATTGTTGTTGTTTATCCTTTGTTGATGATATGATGCATATTGAATTGGCATGCATCTGTGATGAGCAAATGTAGAAGAAAAAGAATAAAGTCGAGAGAATATAAATGATGAATTAAGACAGACTAAAAGTATGAATTTTCCTATTGTTAAGACTTAAGAGAAGAATATGCCCTTTCCCAATGGCACAAGCTTTTAGATTATAGCGCTCACCCAACCAAACTTAACATGTAAATATAGAATATAACCTTGATTAAACTAGTCTGAGTGTTGAGCTTCAGTCAGTTTGTTGTAATCCCAACACCCACAGATAGGAATGTTAAGAATATATAGATTGTGTCATTTGCTAAGAATTTTAATCTTATGGAATAAATGTTTGCCCGGTCAAATTTAACACAAATGATACAGATTTGAATTGAACAAGACTATTCGTACCAATTCCAAATCAGATTTATTTAGGTTACATAGAAAGTATAAAAAATAGCCAACCTCATATAGTCAGGTTAGACGATGAGATAATGATTATCATAGCACAAAAAAACAAGGAACCATAAGTGAAATTATGAGTTCAGTTTAAGATTAAAATTAATGCTACCCCTGTACTACCTGTTATCAGGTAGAAACAAATCACTTTGAGGTATTAATTCACTTTTTCTTTGTTCTCACATGATTATCCTTCTATCTACTTCAAACGTGGACTCTATCAATACAACAGAAGAAAGAAATACAAACCTTGCTCATAGCTAGCAAGCTAATGTTTAATGAAGAGGAAAAAAAGATCTACTAACAATGTACCACATTGGTTGTGCAGCATAAAAATATTTGTGGCAAAGTAGACTTTGTTTCAATGAGGCAATCATGAATCAACTACTTAGCATCACTTACAGGAAATAATGCAAACTGAAGACTTTTTGTAGTAGCAACAAAAATTTGCTGTTTGACAATTAATCAAGAAGCATGCTTATTTTACAAATTATGGTACATAACATGAGAACTGTCAGATAATTAGAGAATCTCGCATGTAACTGGATATAACAAGAACCTTCAAAACAATACTCATCCAAGCCAACCTGGAAAAACACACAAGAATCTATCATTACTGACTAGCCGTGAGAAATCACCGAGATATGACAGTTGTCTTCTTTGACCACATATATTGTTATCTATACAATGCGTGACTAGAAAAAACCTAGACAAATTCTTTGCATGAGAATCAAACTGATCCTAGAAATCACAGTCAACAAACAGTGGAAGAAAGGCTAAAATTACTAAATGACCAATTAAAACAAAAAACACAACAAGAAAATAGTAGATCTACCATGCGAAGTGAAGCTGGAGTTGAGGTACACTCTACTGTGGCTATTGGTGGTGTGGCAGCTGAAGATGACAGATGGATGTTAGGTGATGGCAATACGGATTCATCATGAGCAGCAGCCTCTGCACCTTCATTACCTATTTGGTTACCCGGCAATTCAACTTCTTCTGCACTCTGCATGAATATCTAATCTAAGTGCATCTATTTTATTTAATAAGCAGAAAGAAATGGTAAATCTACAACTAAACTATATATATACATATATATTCCTTTGAGGCAAAAGTTCTCTTTGTACAACCTTAAAACAGTATTAAGCTTCAGAAATTTGCAGTAATAAAATTGTTACATGATAGCTATGCTGCATTTTGGCTGAAACCGTTAAGAAAGACATGACTGGGTTAATATAAACTCACATGGGTCGTATTCACTTTACTAGCCATGCGTGACTCCATTATCTGTTTAGCTTCCGCGAGGATCTAAAATGGTAAGAAATAAATCAGAATTTGAAACACAGGCGCATAAATAAGCAACATAATGCAACAATAATACCTCTGCCTCTTTCTGCTCTTGCTGTCTTGTTTGAGAAAGCACTGCAGACAGTGCGCGTTTCCGCTCAATTTCATGTGTCATATTGTAAGGTTCCTAAATGTGAGCGCCAAAGCAGAAACAAATCACAAACCTATTGGAACGTATCAGATCCTACTTTTTGGGAATGTCTACCACATGATCAATGCGACATTAAATTTTTATGCCCCATATGTGAGTTTAAATAATCCACATGTTGATACATAAAATCACTACCTCAAAGAATGTCTATGAAATGGAGAACCAAGTTTGCATGCAAGATGATAGGAACAAAAGTCCTACCTAATGGAGAACTGGAACAAAAGAGAAGAGAAAATTGATTGATCCCTTCAAGGGGATAGACCTCCATAAATTCATAGGCTATTTTATTCCTAGATTTGTTTATATCTATATATTTACAATAAAATAACTAATTCTAGAAAAATATAAGGAGTAACATGACAGGTAACTTGAATTAGTGCCTATAACTATTTTTTTTTTTAAATAAAGGGAGATAATTCTAGTTTGAAGGAAGTATTTGAATTAGTCCCTGTTGGAGGACCTTATCATCCTAAAACCTGGTCCTCAAGGTTGACTAGCATAAGCTTCACAAATCTCTTTTCTCCTTATTTTCTTCATGATGACTTGTGTTATTGCAGCTCCAAAATTCTCTTTGATTATTGCAATAGAGTGGCCTGTCTTGATTCTCCAAAAAAGACAAGCACATCAAGGCTTCTGTTCCCATGTTATTTTGTGCTAAGTATTCATCAAGCAGTCACAGACATAACAAAGTTTCCTTTGATATCGTGAGCCAACTCTTCAATGAGAAGAGGCTAGTAGGATTGTAAACAAGTCCAAGCCAAGGCAAACTTTGTGTTATTCAAGCTTTTTTGATAAGGTAACAAAATCAAGCCAAGTCATGCCAAGCCAAGCATAAAATGAACCAAGCTGTTGAAATGGTTGTTCAAGCTTGACTTGGTTTTTTTTATGAGCTTGAATTTTGCTTGAGTTTGGTTCGTTTAGATGTTATTGAGTTCTTAATTTGAGCTTGTTTGATTTTAAAACTTACATTTTTAACCTTCTCTGGTTGATTAGTGAACTTAATATTTCAAACAATTAATGTTTATTTACAAATTTGATAAGTGTTTTATTAATGAACATGATTAACGAGATGAACATATATGTGTTCAAGCTTGTTCATTTAGTTTAATAAGTTATTCAAGCTTGTTTATTAATTACCAAGCTTGTGTATATTAAATGAACATGAGCAATCTCTTACCAACCTGAACATCAAGCTTACTGATGAACATTTGATTCATTTACAGCCCTAAAAGCTAGCATGTTGAATCTTCCTTTGATAACGAAGTGCCTTTGGTAAGTAATTATCATATGAAGGCCTTGAGGCTCTATTAGAATCAAGTGATTTTAACAAAGTATCTTGTGTCAAATCTTAAATAGGAAAGATAAGCACATCAAGACTGCTTTCAGATTAAATGATGATAAGATAGCCCCTTAAGTCGCCTTCATCTTCCAGAAGCGAATATGTTGTAACTTCCTTTTAGTTAAATTGCATCAAGTCTCCATTAGGCATAGGTGAGTATATTCAGATTTTCCTTGATAGCCTCTATAATATTCCTACTTTACTTACCTATTATTACTATTATATACAAATATTAATTGATTATGTAATTAATTGTTGATTTTGAGGTTGCATTAAATTTTTAAAAGCAGGACAGCTCGGTGTACGAAGCTTCTGCCCATACAGGATCCCGAAGAAGGGTCAAATCACATTTGAGTCTAATGTACGAATTCTTACTATGCATTGCAAGAAGTTGCATTAAATTTTTAATTAATGAAAACATTTAGTTTTCATATAACTCAAATTTTGGCTTAAACTAGAGCTCAAGCTCAATTTGATGAAATATATGGTTGAACCAACATAAGATCTAAACGGACCAGAAACTTAAAATCCTACATATTGATTCTACAAAGGATCTCGTTCTCAACAATCTTGACTAGAATGCATTCTCATTCCATTAAACATTTTAATGATTGACTTAGAAAATATTTTTTCATTGTATCGTATTTTTTGAGAAAGATTTCAATTATGTAGCATTCTTTTTAGCTTCTATGTAACTTCTATATAAAAAAATAATTTTTAATTATTACAATCATCAACTATAGAAAAAGTTGCTACTAGCTATATAAAGATGAAACGCTCTAAGAATTTATTGTATCCTTTATAATATTTAGTATATAAATAATTTTATTTTGTTTCATGATATTGGAATGACTTTCTACAAATAAAATATATTGAAATTCAATACATTTGTTAAATTATAAATGTCAAACATGATTCCAAATGTTCTCTCTAATTGTAGGATCCTACAGTCCTAAGCTTCGAAGCTACAATCCAAGCCTATGATCCTCTTCCTAGGAAGGTAGGATCTTCATCCTGACAACCTTGGTTCATAGTGTTAAATTGCATCAATGGAATTATTACTTCACTGTATGTAATAGTGTTAAAATGCAAATCTTATGCATGAACACATAGGAAGCATATGTAAAACTCATAATCAAGAGGTAGTCATTAAACCTTAACAATTGGATGTCCTGAAACATCAGTAGAAGAAGGTGCCCTAGCAAGCAACAGAGCTCGAGTCACTGCAATTCACAAGTGTTAACAATCAAAATATAGATATATATATATATATATATAAAGATATTGCAGCCATCATAACTATACAAGTACCTAAAAATTCAAAAAAAAAAAATCATGGAAGATTAGTTCCAACAAGAGTGTAATATACAGTGATGGTAGCTCAATTCAACTAACAAAGTACCGGCCTAGAGAATCACGAAGTTAATTCTAGAAAAGGTCTCGGATAGTAAAAGTTTTGGCTACACTAAACAATTAAAGTTTGTCTCCAAAGTGCATAAGGATTTGATCTCTGTCCATCCTTTCTCATATGATATTTGAAAGAGAGAATAGTATAAAGAAGAGCCTCTAGAAGGAGATTGCCTTACTAGAAAGTAAATGATTATCAGCTTATTTACAATTGGCTATTTCATATAATTAACCATATGTCCATTTGATGTCCTTCAACATACCTTTTTGTTCCTTTGTTGAGATTTACAAACCTTGTGTGTGTGTACAAGAAAAGTATTCATTTCTCTGCATTGCTCTGACACCAATTTATATAGTGCCTGCATCAAGTGACACAAGCCATTGTCTCAGTTTCTATCAGATGAAACGACCACACACTGGGTGAGAAGGGAGGCTAAAGGCAGAGGCAGTTGGAAGAGCTTGAGATGAGGGTTTGTGACAAAGGGACAAAGGAAAAGACATATCAGAGGTTTTGTGTGAGCTTTTTATCAAGTAACAAAGTTCAATCAATATATGCAGATTGACAATATAGGCATTTAGCAAAGGTTCTCGTGAACCAATATCGCATTGGATGACAGCTTGCTCTCCTTCCATTCAGGCGGGGGAGAGTAAGGGTGAGGAGCTTGAGAAATCCAACAAGTAGTAGGTATGCTACATATCTTCATATACAATAACTCAATTCAGCTGGCATGTACTTATACAATAACCTACTTTAGCTAGACTTAGCTCCTGTTTGATTCAAATTAAATACCTACATATCATAAAATCCTAATTCCACCAATTGGGAATCTAATTAGGCCTCAATTGAAACCAATTATATTTAAAAAAATAGTCTAAATCTCAATCAGACCTAAAACATGGGTAGCCAGACCCAACCCACACCGTATTGGCATGATAATTCAGAGACAATAAAATTTAGGCTAAAACTAAAATCATCAGACATACAGAAATTTTAAACCTTGGCCAACTTCAAATGGATTTCTTCCTTGGTTGACCTTTATCTCTGTCAAGACCTTTTTATTGGTCTTGTAATTCCCTCCCATTGTGATCCCTCGGCATCAATCCAATTATTATAATTAGTGTCATTGTTTTGACACCAAATTTCGACCTTAGCAAACCAGAAGAATGGTATATGTCACCCATTTTGGCAGTATATATCATGATTTTAATCACTGTGACAAGCATTACAATGTATTGGTAACTAGTAATTTTGGACTAAACTCATTTACTCCTAACACTCCCTCAAGTTGGGAGTATACATATCTATTGTCATATTTCGCTAGCCATTAAAAGCATAAATCAATCTCCACTAAGTGGCTTGTTAAAAAAAAATTGCTATTCGAAAGAAATTATGCATGCAATGCTTGAACAAGATAACATCTCAACTAAAGTGTGCAGTCAACTTAAATGTGTTTACTAGATTGCTTAAATTGTATATGAATGTTTGATTGCCATAATTCACATGAATTAACTAGACGAACTACAAAACCTTTGTTTTTACTGTTCGATCCATTTGAATTGAGCAGGTCAGCAAGGAAAGAATTTACCATTTTGTCTGCCAACATCAAAACATTCTTGATACAGTAATCGACAAATGTTATCACGATGAGCTAACATTGTGCATGGTTCTCAATGTCAGCAAGGTTGTGTGAGCATCCTGTGACGTCGACAAGGATTGTCAAGGGTTCCACAGTTTCAAAGGGTCAATGAACTCGCATGCATGTTTCAACTTCTGTAAAGCTTCTTCATGTTCCAACTTCCACAGTGTATGGAAGATCATGCACGCAATGGTGAGGTTCCCCAATGTCCAATGAGAGTTCAAAAGTGTGATCTTCTCCTCCTTTACATCCCACAATCACCTCATTAATATTCACCTTGTCTTAGCTTAACTGCGGCATCCTAAAATAGAGAAGAATGTAATATGCTTCCTTCTCCCTTTCCTTGTTCTCCTCTCCTTCCACCTTCTCTCTTTCTTTTCCTTGATGTCTCCAACCTCAGAGTGCTATAGTACGACACCAAATTATCCCATTCTAGTTGGGGATCAAAATTCTAACTTGAAACAAGATTTCAAACTATGCTTCCATCCATGTTACTAAGTTGCCTCAACATAGGTACAATATGATCTGAAATTTACTTTATGTCAGTAGCAATATAATGCAAGTTCAGAAATACTGCAAGAAAGCTAAGTTGTATAATTGGAAATGGACAAGAAACTGAAGTAGTAGTTTAAATAATTTATTATACTACTCAATAAGTTGATAAAGATATATTATATATTAGATGAAACTAGAGAGAGGTTCTAGAGTTTGTGATTCTTATGTGTCTTAGTTTGAGAAGAAAAAGTTGTTATATTTGTACAACTAGACAATGGGTTAAGGAATTAGAAGGCTAAGAAAAGATACATAAAAGTGTATGCAGCATTACTAGGTGTAGATGAATAGACTATGTAGGCGTCAGACAACCTGAACTCTACAGTTACAAAACTAAATAGAAGAGCTCTGTGGAAATATTCAATGTATGCTACTATTGTTCTTACACTTACCCCCACTATCCATGTTCTTGGCATCCAACATGATTAACTTGGGAATTAACTTTGTTGTGTTGTCTAATAAATGACGTCTCATCTTCAAATTCTTTTATAGGATAACAAGAGGCAAGACTCTAAAATATGAAAATCATAATTATAATTTTGAGTGAACAATCAAAATAACTGATAGTCTTTAAGTCAGTAAACTGTCATAAGGACTCATCACAAACAAAAGGTCCGCAACATCAACATAACTAATCAAGATCAGCAACTTGAAAGAACTTATTGGTGAAAAGAACTACCAGAATAGTAGCGATTCTTAAGTTCTTCAACACTCCGAATCCGAGGGAATGGAAACCTATCTGCTATAATGATGAAGCGAAGATCAAACCGTTTGCAAAGATCAAATAGCTGATCTGTTTCTTCCTTGCTCCACATCTAAGTAGAAAGAAAATTAGATACAAGGAATGAAGTGCAATAATCATAACACAATTGAAACTGAAAAAAAAATTAACTTATATCTTCCACTACGAATGCAACAAACAAAGAGCAGAAAGTAGCAAGAGAAATCATCCAACAGAAAGATATGTAGACCAATAGATAGTGTATCCTCATGCAATTCCCAGCCAAAGCAAATCTCTAATGTTTAAAGTGAAGTCTCTGTAACATACAAGGAGCTTTACTTTGAGAGGAAACCACAAATTGGCCTTGTAAGATTCCCCAGAGTAAAAACCATTGAAATATGAAACCATACCAGAGAAAGATGTACTATACAACAATATGAGTGGACAACAGAGACTTTGCATGATTTAACATGACTCAAATTTGAATGATCATATGAAGGAAACAATTAGCAAATTGGAATATTAGCATTGCTCCTGGAGCAAACATGGAATGATGATGAACATCTTAAATCCAACCAACCTTTGGATGACACAAAAATAAAATCACTTACGAGTAGCAAACATGGAATGATGATGAACATCTTAAATCCAACCTTTGGATGACACAAAAATAAAATCACTTACGAGTTTCATAGACAACAAATCACGAAAAGAAAGCATCACATGATGCTTCCCATGTTTGAAATCTTGTGCCAAACCAGACAAAACAAGCGAAATATTTCGTTCCGCCCACATACCAACACTGGCACGCTCTGTACAAGGCCCACGACAGCGGCGGAAGGGTCGCGTGACCCCAATGGCGGCGACGGCGGTGGCGGCAACAGTGGAGGGGTCCAATACGGCACAAGATTTCAAATATACAAAATCTTAGTAGGAAATTTTGAAAATTAAAAATTTTAGGCTTAGTAGAATAAAGACAAAATATATAAAATTTTAAGTTTAGTAGTAGTAGATATAGCAAAATAATTATTAAGCTAAGAGATAATGAATTATATAATTTTAAATATCTAGGATCGTTTTTGCAAAAGGATAGAGGATTGATAGAAATGTTTTACATAGAGTACAAGTAGAATGGTTGAAATGAAAAAGGGCATCAAATGTTCAATTGTGATCATAAAGTACCTCTAAAATTTAAAAGGAAATTTTATAAAACGACAATTAGAGCTGGTATATTTATATTGAGTTGAATGTTGCATTATGAAGTAAGCACATTAGCAAATGATAAGAGTCACAAAGATGACGATGTTAAAATAGATGTGCGGACATATGAGAATAAACATAATAAAAATTGAGAACATTAGAGAAAAAGTCAGGGTTGCGCTTATTGAGAAAACTCTGAGATACATTTAAGATGGTATAGCCACATAAGCTTTCAATAAATGTTCAAGTCAAGGGACATAAGAACATGACAAATATGCATATTAATAGAGAAGAACACCAAAGAAGATTTAGTTAGCAATGATAAAATAGGATAAATTTCATTTAAATATACAACAACAACAACTAAGCCTTATCCCACTAAGTGGGGTCGGCTATATGGATCCTTTTACGCCATTGAGCTCTATCT
>JBBMKF010000065.1:5468953-5479680 GCA_037834155.1 Curcuma caesia | reverse complement strand
AGTCAAGTCCCATGTGAACTTCATCGACTTAATTCATTGGGCGTATTGTTTTAGCCGTACCAAATCATTTTAAGTAGATTACTTTATTTAATAAATATATGTTTCTTAATCTAAATATTTAAACCTTAAATCTAATTAATCATAAAGATGAACAACCCAGTCTCACAAACCGACTTCAAACTCTACGCACTTTTTCTTCAGCAAAAGATAGAATCTACCACTCCAATGATCCCATACAATCGATTCCACGATCATCTATAAGGAGGTAAATTAAGATACTATAGTTGGCTACGACAGAGGAGGACATTATTTCAGTTTCGTCGAGATTCGACTCTTGCTCATTTCAGTAATTTTATTCTGTTATAATCAACTCAGCTATGCTATCATTCTTATCTCTTAACACTACCTTATCCTGAGGGGCTTACCTTATTAAATATAAAGCTTGGCTGGGGCCTAAGTATGACCTCTATCCGATGCTTCCCCACCTCCCACTTTTAAAAAGGAAGAGGATGAGAGGGGCAATGGCAGAAGCCCCCTCTTTCCTTCCTCCTCCTTCTTCTTCTTCTTCGACATCGATCGACCCCTTTTTGGGCGGGGAGTGGGGGGCGAGGGATGGGAGGGCACTCCTGCTGCTTCATGAAGAAGCTGCGGAAGGGCCTCTGGTCTCCCGAGGAGGACGAGAAGCTGCGCAAGCACATTGCCAAGTTCGGCCATGGCTGCTGGAGCTCCGTCCCTAAGCAGGCTGGTAATTCCTTACCCACTCTCCTTAGCTTCCTTCCTCATTCTGCTTCACCTTCCCAAAAATGTCATCGTCGATCGTCTGCATGGCGCAGGCCTGGAGAGGTGCGGCAAGAGTTGCAGGCTGAGGTGGATCAACTACCTGAGGCCGGACCTCAAGCGAGGGACCTTCTCCCGCCAGGAAGAAGAGCTCGTAGTCGACCTCCATGCCATCCTGGGAAACAAGTATAGATAGATATATGCATACCTCCGATCGATCAGTTTAATGAATCTATTTGTTCTTGAATTTGATTTCTCTTTCGATCGTGGATGATGGTGGCAGGTGGTCGAGGATTGCGGCGCAGTTGCCGGGGAGGACGGACAACGAGATCAAGAACTTGTGGAATTCCTGCATCAAGAAGAAGCTGAGGGGGCGAGGGGTGGACCCGGCGACCCACGGGCCGGTCGCCGCCGAGGGCGGCGCCGGCGAGACCAGTGGGAAGAGCTCGGCCGCGTCCGGCGACCTGCAAGTCCCGCCCACGCCCACGTTGGAGGAGAGCATGAGCGGCGCGGCGCGGCAGGGGAAGGAGGTGGCGCTGGACCAGTTCCTCGCCGGCCGCGGCTCGCGTTCGCTCGCTTATTACTCCCCCTTCGGCGGTCAGCCGCAGCTCCTCTGGCCCAACCCCGCGATTTTCCCGACGGCGACGCCCCAACCTCCCTGTTTCCCGGAGGACGGCGCCGCGGTCGGGGACTGGTACGCCGGGGAGGACGAAGGCAGAGACGGGGGGATGTTCCCGTGGGCGGAGCAGCTGTGCGGCGACGACCAAGAGCTGCACGCAGCACTCCCGCCGGCGGCCCTGTTCGCCGCCGGAAACCAATTTGCTGCGAACTGCTTCAGTAATTGGCAGCAGATTCACGCTCCGGAGCTCCACGCCAAGGATTTCCCGTCCATCTCGCACGCCTTGGACCAAATCTGAAGCTGAATCTGTGTGCCTGCGCTTCAAATTGAGAAGATTGAGCCGCAGAATCGTCAAGATTACTACTGCTTTGTGTATATATGTATATATATATATATCTATATTCTGTGCAGATTTCAAGTTTTTTTCTTGTTTTTTGTTGAATCGATAGTTGCATGAATAGCAAACAAATTCAAGTTTTCTGGTTGCTGCGTATGATTTTTCAGTTTCAATCTTTGTCAACTAATCATAATGTTCTTAAGCACCAAGAACGACTATAATTAATCTTCTTTTGCCACTTGATTCTTCTTTAAACAATTTAAATTTTCTATCCTTTAAATTAATCTGATGAAATCCAGATATTTTATATTATAAAAGAAAGGATAATTGGGCAAAAATGAAAGACGTCTTTAATTATCATTTTTATTAAAAAAAATGTTTTTTTAAAATATTAAAATGACACTTTAATATATTATTTATTTCAAAAATAATATTATTTTTTTATTGTAGTGACTATAACCATAACAACTCTAATATAAAATAAAATTATTATATATATATCTTATTTATATCAAAATATTTTTTATGTTTAATAAAATCACTTCAAGTCATTTAAAATTACTAAAAAAAAAATTTAATCAATTTTTTATTTAAAATTACTATTTTAAAATAATTTTAATCAAATTTAAATAATTTTAATTAAATTAACAATTAATATTTTAATATAATGGTGATCTATGTTTATTTTAATATATTATAACAGTTATGTCTACTTCAATAACACTGAAATAAAAATATTTTTAAAATAAAAAAATATATTAGGCATTAGATATTTAAAATGCCATACAAAAAGCATAGGGGGCGTTTGGAGTTTTCCACTATAATTTAATAAAATTCAACTGTTATTTGCCACAGTCAATATTACATAGTCAATTGTTTGGTAGAATTATTGTGATAGATAAGAGTTGAATTCCGACTTATCATACCCTCTTATATGAAAATCTATTTTGATTTTTAAATTTATTTTTCTATAGATGATTATAAAATCAATCGTGTGAAACATCAAATATAAGACCTTTTGCTGCAGTTCACGTAGTCAATTACATACCATGTCCATTACGTGAAACCTTGAATAATCATTTTAACATATTGATTCATTTTAGATTTGACTTAATTCAATTATCCTATCAAACAAATTTAAACACCATATCTTATCAAACAAATTTAAACACCATAAAACTCGACTCGACTCAACTTATTCACAACACTACTCAAGTTTATCATCCAACTTATGATGTAGGCCACTTTTAGTTATCTTTGTTTTGAAGAGATGGACCACTATTCATTCATCTATCACTTAATTAATCTTTGAGCGAGACGCCCTTTATGAGCATCCAGCAGCTGGTGCCATCATCGGCAAAAGGCATGGTTTTAATCACTCCTGGCACCTTTTGGATGTGTACGTTAATAAAGCAAGAAGAATTATTATTAAAGACAGAAAACTAATGAAAGAGAGACGAATGATCTAACTACTTGGCAACAAGAGCTTAATTATAGTTTGCAGTTAACAATCATAATTAATTAATCGACATCATCATGATCTCTACTTTTTCCCATTTGCTCAGCCATTACACGATGTCTTAAATACGATTGTTCAATGGCGTTGGGAAAAAGTAGAGGTGATTGTTTAGATTGAGCCACTAATAAATAAATAGATACATAAACAGGCAGAAGAAACCAAACCAAATGGCGAAACTGAGTAACGAGAATACCTCTAACAGGTGCAGTTTATCAAGTATGAATGACTCACTTGTTGAAGTGGAAGAGTCAAATAAATTGAAGTAATATCCTTTCCTATAGTAGCCAACTGCAACTTTCCGATTTACCTCCTCACAGATAATCATGAGACTGATTGTGTGAGGCCACTGGGGTGGTGAATTCCATATGAATGACTCACAACCAAGCAGTCTCTGAATGTATTTCTGTTATTTACAAAATAAAAACTCATTAAGTGAACAACATAATAGAATGAGTAGATAGATATAGTTGTCCTGTGTAAGTGTGATTACATACTGATTTTGTTTTGAAGGAATGTAACTATGGCTGACTTGTAGTTAGTCAAATAAAAAAACGGTTAGCTTTTAACACGGTATTGAATTTGCAAGATCTAGTATCAAATAATGAAATTTTCAGTGTTTGGAAGGCTACAATGTTCAAATCTGAAGATAAATTAAACTAAAGAAAACAGTTGATTGAAGCTTCAACCTTGTAAACAAGTCAAGATGTGCACATTTCACCATGACAAGGATTGAAGGAAACTGCAGAGAATAAATCCGAGTACACAATCAAGTAGGTGATTGTGTAATGAAATTTTCAGTGTTTGGAAGACTAAATGTTCAAATCTGAAAATAAATCAGACTAAAGAAAACAATTGATTGAAACGGTGAAAGCTTCAACCTTCTATACTAGTCAAGATGTGAACATTTCACCATTACAAGGATTGAAGGAAACTGCAGCGGAGAATAAATACGAGTACACAACCAATCAGGTGAATGCAATAACTGTATTTTACCTGATGCCTATCTTTTTCAACAACATGGTAAACATGGCCACTGAGGAAAACTGCCGAGGGAAGAAGACACCTACTGTAGCAGGGATAGTAATGCTGTGTCCCAGGCCAAAGCTTCCACTTCCTTTCTGCTACAGAAAATTAAGGATGTGATCCAGTTTTATTAACAATTTCTGATCTCTTTCTTGCTCTAGCTACTGTAGCAGATGCTTCTCCTTCCTTTCTGCCACAGTCGGGTACCTACGAAAGCAAGTGTTTGCAATATGCTCTTCATTAACTGTTTCTGCACTCTTTCTCCTTACAGCTAATGTCCCACAATGTCAAACACAGATTGCCCCCACACCAACACAATATTGCTGTGAGATTATTCTCCATTCTCCAAAGTCAAACCTCTTCTAACAGTATTCTTATACGATTAAAGATTGTACATTAGTAAAAAATTCTCTAAATGGTATCTTACAAAGGGCAGTACAATGCACGAAACTTCTGTCAATATAGGATTTCAGGGAATGGATCACATTGGGTCTATTGTACGCAGTCTTATTATGCATTGTAAGAGGTTATTTCTACGACTCGAACCCATGAGAACACAAGATCATACGAGAATAATTTTATTGTTGTTTCAATGTGGTATCGTATATTAGTAAAATTTTATCCAAATCAATAGATATAAGTTCTATTTGTAGAATTTAACATTCTTCTTAGATGGTAGATTTATCTTCCACCATATACGGAGGAACAATAACAATAAATGTTTATTCCACTAAGTGGGACCAGCTATATGGATCCTCCTATGTTATTGAATTCGATCCTCTACTATATCATCATTTATATTTAAATAAATTTTATTCCTATTTTATTATTGCTAATTAAGTCTTCTTTAAGCTCTCTCTTCCTCAATTAATGTGTGTATTTTTCATGGTCTCGCGTCCCCTAACTGGGATATTCATTGGTCGCATAAGCATATAACAATACCTTCATAAACACATTTCTCAAAGTTTTCCCTCAATAGGAGCAATCTCAATTTTTCTCTAATATTCTTATTTTTTTTTATTTTGTTCATCTTTGCACATCTATTTTAACATCTTCATCTCTACAATTCTCATCTACTGGTGTGTTCGCTCTATAATTCAACATTGAACTCCATATAACATAACAAGTCTAACCACTGTTTTATAATTTTTTTTTAAGTTTTAGAAGTACCTTACAATTACAAAGAATAGCTGACGTCCTCTACTATATCTATATGACTATATCTAGAATAACAAAGGGAATTATTCCATCGAAAAAATAAAATACATGTACAGGAACATCAACTGTAAAGCATTAGATGCTATTTACAGTCATAACCATAATGTTGACTTAGTCAGATTTTATTGTAATACAAAAATCCATTATTCTGAGAGAGGCTAATTGCAGGCTCATTTATTTGTGAAAAAAGGAGAAATCTGAATTTGTTAGCATTCGCCAATGAATAGTTGCAGGAAAGCTAACAAGTATAAGAATTTTAAAAGAAAGACAAGCTCCACAAATGAACTGTAGAATCAATCATTTAATCATGTTAAATATTTAATAATATATTTTCTACTTTAATGAAAATATTACCCTTGTTTACCAACCATACTTTGCCAAACCAAATCAAATTCAATCAAAGCTTGTACAATTTAGGAAGAGATTTTATGGATAAAAGAGAAGAATGCACTTCAACTGATGTGCTTTTTTGGCTCGGCCATACATAACATAGAATTTGCATGGAAAACGGGTGGACTATGATTCCAATATAGGGAAAACATCCATTTTTCACTTGAACATGAATACATCAATCAAGTTTAAATAGTGTGGGAAAAGTGATGAATTTTAGGAATCAAATCAACAATAAGCACTGTCAATAACAAGAAGCTATGCCTTGGTGACCTATGCCCTAGTTGCAAAAATTTTCTATTTCTAAAGCATTTGGAAAGTTAGATGCTGAAGACTTCTATGGTGTGATTTTCTATGCTGAATTCATGACCTAATTGATAGGAGAATACATACTGTATAAATTTATGTACCCACCTTGTTTGTTAGTCTGTGAGTCGAGGAAAATATATTTGATAGGTTGCACTAACCTGAAGGCGAGAAGATATGCTTGGCATGGCTACAAATATCTGTTGACTTCTCGCAGGGAGAGGAGACTTTGACATGACCAACATTGTTGATCTAGATTCAGTAGAAGATAATCATCTGTTCTTTACAAAGCCAAAGAGAACACTCTCATATTCTTATCAAAGATAAAGGGCTCAGAAAATTTTGTTAGGAAGACCAGCCACAAGAAGATACACAGTTTGAAGCCACACTATGAATAAACATGCCAATGTTTATGCTATACATGATACTCAATCTGTAGATATAAAGAATCCTCTGGTTACAATGACAAGGTGCTTCAATATTTCTATGGCTACGCATCCAGTAATTCTAGGAAGCATTAACAGAATCCTTATTAAGATGTTTAGTAAGAAACATGATGTTCCAAAATGAGTATGATACAAAGAAGCATCAGCTTTGTTCCTCCAAAAAGGCACATCCACATATATGTCCCACTTCAATTGGCATGGATTTGACATCCTTCCATTCTAGTGGTAAAGTTGTTATATCACAAAATTTAGTTGTCTTTAGCTTTACAGTGACATATGTAAAGTTGTTTGTGTTATACTTGAGAGTCAGACCTCCAATAACATATATGTGCTTTCGAGATGCTGCAAATCCAAACCCAAATGACCTTAATTGTCTATTATGGCCTCGAAGAACCACAGGAGGATATGCACATAATTCGTGCCAAACCATTTGATCAGTTGTCATGACTGTAACAGTGCCATCTGCAAGTATGTGGTAGATGTTACTTCCAAGAACAGTTGTAGAATGCCGTGACAATTCACAAATTGGCTCAAAATTTTCCATTACACGCCACTTCCGCATTAGTGGATTAAAGATAACATATGCATCTTGCCGAAAATTGTGAATTTTTGTGCCAACAACATGAAATTCACCTCCATGAGATATGCTGAAACAATCAATAAGAGGGAATGGCATTGAGGGTAAATCTTCCCACCTGAAAGTGTTGAGTCGATGAGTTGTATAAGATTCTCCCAAAACAAAATACTAACAAAAGGCATATTTTATGCAGTGATGCATAGTGGTCAAAATTGATCAATTCGAACCACATGAATTGTCTTACAAAATCATTACTTAGGATGAGCAACAAGAAATCAATTGTCAAGCATGAAATACATGGAAAATAAAGATTCATGATAATGATGTTGAAGTGTAATTTGCAATCCTCAAAGGTCAACCTTCACTGATACCTAGGTGTTCATGCAAGAATAAAGAGGTTGTGGTTACTTAAACCAAAGCACTCTTTGCATTTTGAACATTGTGTGACTTTAGTCTTCTCCATGTTTTGTAAACCAAAATAGCTAATGAGTTTTTTTGTGTAATCAAGATATCTAGAATTTCCTATAATGTCTGTATAAGGGAATGTAATCTTAGGACATAGGCAATGAGTAGATCAAGATAATGAAACAAAGTTGCTAATTTCTTCTTGTCCTTCTTGATCCTACTAAAAACTTCCAACAGATGATATGGAAAATGATAAGAAGCTTACAAGTCCAAGTGAGGGTCATAAACTTGAGCGCTAGCAAGTCCTTGAAGATTATCTGAGTTCCTTCCACCAGCTACATAAACCTTCTCACCTATTGCAGTACATGCAAAATCAATTCGTTTTGTGCTCATGCTGGTTGCACTGCTCCACTGCTTCTTGAATGGATCAAAAACTGTGACAGAATTCACTTCCGATAAATTTGTCTCCGACCATACAGTTGAACGTGGGATGTAGCAGCCACCAATTACCAAAAACTTGTTGCATATACTTGCACATGAAAACCTACAAAATTCTTCATCAGAAGTGGGCCCTGGCATTTGCGGCAATGGATGCCAACTATCTGCATCAGGATCATAAGCAAGCCACATAGCCGGATTATTGGATCCAAGAACAAACAACCAATCACCACTCCACCCTGCCTTGGCCTTTAAATGTGCATAATCCTTGCTTCTAATTGCATGTTTCCATCTTTTTGAAACACATTCTAGCAAACCATGATATCCATGTGAGATCATTGCCAGACATCTCAAAGCTAAATCATTTGGCAGGCCAGGAATAATAGATTCAGACATCCTGTCGCACAAAGCCAATAAATAAGAAAACCATAAATCACTCGACCAGAAAAACGTCACTAAAGAGGCAAACTGCCCACGAGAAATATCAAGCCACCCATATCAACCCCCATGGATATATCCATATTCAGATCTCTATTACCATGTTCAGATCTCTAGACAAATCTTAAAAATCACAAGCAATTAGAACAGTAAACTCTTCGACAGAAACAGCAGATGAAGTGGCGATCGAATCGAAGGCGATAAGTCGGGAAATGCACCGCGTATGCTCTCGGATTGAATCACGCAAACACCACAAAGCATATGGAAGAAAGGAGAGGCGACTAGCTTACTCATCGACGCCCACGGACTCCATTTTTTTTCTGGCTTCGATTCCTCGCAGCGAGCGGCGAGCGGCGAGCAGCAGAGCGAAGGGGACGAGCGGAGCCGAGGTTTCTTCTCCGATGGGAGGACGTGACTGGATGGGCTTCAGATCTCTTAATGGACCGGGTCCTGCCTTAGTCAGTCGAAAACTCAAGCCCGGTTCAGTTTTAGACCGGACACTTTTGTCCGGTCGAACCTTGTTGATGGGCTTCAGATCTCTTAATGGACCGGGTCCTGCCTTAGTCAGTCGAAAAGCCCGGTTCAGTTTTAGACCGGACACTTTTGTCCGGTCGAACCATGTCGCTTTAAGCCGAGGGACGGAGGGAGAGCTGAACCACTAGCGCGAGATAATCGGCGTCATCTTGTGCCTCGTAGAGACGAGGATGACGATCGCCGCAGCGGCGTCTCTCGCCTCCGCCGCCGCCTTCTCCCTTCTCCGTTTCCGTCGCGCCGCTTCTCCTCTCCTCCTCCTGCGACGCCTTAGATGCCCTCGAACCTCCATCGGCCGGAGTTCAGGAAACGCCCGCTCGAGGGCGCATACGCTGCCGTCTCCGTCCCCGTTCTCTAGTGATGCTCTTTCCCGCGACCTTATAGGCTCGACGTGGAGGCAATTCTGCAGTGCGGCGATCTCCGCCGACGCCGAGACCCGGGAGAAGATTCCCTCAGCGGAGGCAGGGGAGAAGGTCCGTGAGTTCCGGAGGCGCTTGAGGATCGCGGACGTCAAGGGAGGGCCCGACGAGGGGGTGGACCGGATTGGGGAGGTACTGGTGATTAGGGGTTGGGTCCGGACTTGTCGGGTTCAGACCACTGTGACGTTCATCGAGGTGATTGGAATTAACTAATGAAATTCTTTCGCGCTTTCACCAGTTGCTTCATACGAGTTTAGGTTTCCTTTAAATCAGAAGAAGATGATTGAAGTTGATGATATATTTTGTTGAACCACTTACCTTCTTACGCAATTTTCCAGACCAGTGGGCAAAATGTTCTTTTGATGGAAAACTAGAGTAATCCCTTATTCTATCGGCATATACCAGCAAGAGGGACAATATTGTATTCTTGATTTGAATGTTGAATCAAGTCGTGTCTAACCTCTGTCATTTGGATCCAGAGGCACCATTCTATTTCTCTGTTCATGAAGTAACATTATTCACTTATGCGGGCTGAAATAGGAAGTAGCACCTCCCAATTTTCAACTTGGTAAAAAATGGAGCCTATAATGCGCTGCACTTGAATTTTGTATTTGCTTATCATAAATATCAAAATTGGGGAGTCATTTCTTTTATGGCATGATCCATCATGAAGATCTCACTTAATGGCTTAGTTTGATCTTCCAACAGCCTGTTTACATGTCAATACTTACAAATACATTGTTTTGTTTTCATGGAATTTATACTGGTTTTGATGTAGATGGATCCATTTATTTGTCATTGATTGGTGTGGCAGTGCTAGGTTTTCTTGTGTTCATGAATCAGTGTTTAGTCATTAACTATTTAAGTCACTGTTCCATGAATTCAGGTAAACGATGGTTCTTGCTTATCCAACATGCAGTGTGTGATGGGCTCTGATGCCGATGGCTATGATCAGGTAACTCATCTTCTAACTAGCAAACTCATGTATGTATTTTCAGTATACATGAAGCATAGCAATCTAAGGCGTCTTTTAATTGTTGTTCTTACATATAAATTATTACATCAACCAATGTTCCAAAAAGGAGTCATGGTGGCTGTATATGCAGCAGCCAAGGCATTTTAGACAAGGAACCATATCACATATATGATATTCTCTTTAGGTAGTTTTAGTGATTAGGCAGGCCAGACGGTTACCTATGTAGGTGAGGCAAATCATCTATGTGGTGAATGAGAGAAAAATCATACAGTTGATAATGATCAAGAACTTAACATGTGCTTATGTGA
>JBBMKF010000065.1:5441981-5463425 GCA_037834155.1 Curcuma caesia | reverse complement strand
CCGCTCCCCAACTTTTTATTTTTTTAAAAATAAATTACTAATATTTTAATATATTTATTTTAAAATTAATAATTAATAATTAATAATTAAATATTTAAAATGTGACTTTCCTCTCGTGGAAACCTGTCTCCACCCCTGACTCTTTGTGATTTACCTTCTTTGAGGTAGTCTGGAGAGATCGTCAAAATGACGATTTCACTTTTTACTGTCAATTATAGACCTCTCTCATTGTGGCCGCTTTTGTACAATGGTAAAATATTTAGGAGAATAAATAAAAAAATTATATTTTGAATTCTAATATAGACGAATATTCTATACGTCAACTTCTAAATTGTGTTTTAGAATAGTCAAGAAACACATGTTCTTAGAGTATGAACGATGAAGAAATGAAGAAATGTCTGGTTTTGAAGAAATGAACGATATATGATGCCAAAAAAGGAACGTCTGGTTTTGAAAGATGAATTCATGTTCCTTGCGTTTACTATCAAATTGAACGAGTATACAGCTGAAAGATGCAGCTCCGTGAAAGCATGATTAACGCTTTATTTGGAAGGATGTGAGGATGAAATTAAAGCATGATTAATGCTTTATTTGGAAAGAGGTGAGAGAAGAGGAGAAGAGGGTAAATAAAGAAAAGAAGAATTTTGATCCTTGTTTAAGGTGATATGAGTTAAGAATCTATATATATATATAAATTGTTAGAATTTTTTATACTTCGATTTGGGATATAAAGAAGGAAAAAAGGAATTCAAAAATATTTTATTTTTATTTTAAAATATTAATTAATCTTCAAATTAACTCATCTATTTAGATATTTCAGCATTGCGCCATCACTCCTCACACAATGTAGGCCGTCCAACCGCTTGTATTCCACGATGTTAACGTCTGTGTCGACCAATTTTTTAATATTGGAATAAATTATTTTATATTTTATTATTGTATTCCGCTTGAGATGACGTTAACAGATGCTATTTGTATAGGATAGTATTGGAATAAATTATTTTTAATATTTTATTATTTCTTTTAATTTGTTAATTTTTTATCTTATTATTTTCGTAACAATTTGGTAAATATTCATGACTTAATCAAAATAATTCAAAATTGGAAGAAAAAAATATATATAATTATAGGTCGTAATAGGATATTTTGGTAGAGTACGGATATCCAATCCTCTAATGAATATAAGGATGAAGATAAATATAATAAATGTAGATGGAGACAAAGAATATGAAATCTGATCCAAATTTGACCCATTCTCGTCCCTATACTAAAGTGAAAGATTAAGAACTCAAGATATCGAGTTGAAGGCTGAAGGAGTAAAGTTGATCCAACAAGCACATAGTAATTTTGAGTAAATTAGATTCATTTTAATCAAAATTACTACAACTACATAGTCGAAAACTTAAAATACGAGTATTTTAGGGATATTAGCATCCTTTTGATATTTCTTCAAAATGGAATACACTTGTAATGACTTCAACAAAATAAAATAAAATAAAATCTGCTAGGAACCCCAGCAGTCCCACACGATCAGCTTCACAATTATTTATGAAGAAGTAAATCAAGAAGCTGCAATTAACTACTACAATAGAAGACATTGCTTCAGTTTCGTCAAGATTCGATCGTTGTTCATTTCAATAAATCTGTCCCACAGTAACTAACTCAACTATATTCCGAAAAAACATCAAACTTAGAAACGTTCAATTCATTTTTATGATCCTCGACGGAAGCCTTTTAAAGACATCTTGAAAGGAGAAATGGACCGACCAAATAAAATCATTGACTAATAAACTCCGGATCACCTTGTCATGACTCATTTGTGCTTTTTAATTTATCATGGTGGTTCGGTGGAAAATTTATATGGAACCACACATGTCAACTTCAGAAGGTAAGAATTAGATACCTAAATTAATTTTAAAAAAATACTGTGAATGCATAGATGAAGTTAAGAGTTCTCAAACGGACTAATCTAGGATAAGACAAACTAACCCCTCAGAAATTCATTATATAGCGGAGCAAAATGAACCAACCCACCAACTTAACAAGTTGAAAAATCTTCAATCCAACTCAATCGAATTCGAATTAGGTGGATCAACCCATGAACCTCTAAAAATATAAATAAATAAAAAATTTTAAATTTAGATTACCATTTAAATGGATCAAATTGAAAATATTAATTTTGAATTGTAATTTAGACAAGTCAAAGCCACTAGTCCATTGAATTGTCTACTTTAATTTTAAATGTTTTTAAAAAATAAATTTTCTCAATCTGCGGACTAACCTAAATCTGCCATGAACTAACCCATACAGACTGTGAACCTAGACGGGTGGATCCACCTTAACCCACTTTAAAAGAGATTAATAAAATTTCAATTCAATCCACATAAATTGTTTGATGGAGCGGACCCACCTGACCGATCTAATCCAAATTGACGACTTTATCTAGATAAAGTAACATATGTATTTCAAGTATAACCAATGATGTTGGAAAAGGGACCCAGTGTGTGTGTTATCTTTTTCATGCCTTTGTGCGTGTAATTTGGTAAGAATTGAATACCTAAATTTAATTTTTACAAAATCTACTGTGTCTTCATCTTTTCCATGCCCGTGTGTGTGATTTTGAAAGAGCAATGTGGCTTGAGTTGACTACCAAATTTATATGATATTTTTGGTCAAGTCAAGGAGTAATTGAAAGAAGCAACTCGGGTGAAGTATGAATGCTCCTTCGTTAGCTAGTAAACATCCAGTTGGCCGGCGTTAGGGTGGGACTTCGAAAAACTCCTAATAATTTCAAAGGGTAAGTTCATGACATGTTTGGAGGTTATTTTGATGTGTTTGGAAAAAAAAAAAAAACATGACGTGCATGCGTTGGATGTCAGACCGATTGACCCAACTCTAATTTTTGGAACCATCCCTAATTTCCTAATTTAATCTTGAAAGAAAAGTATTATTTATTTGAGAAAAACTCTACCGGTTAAAGCGTCCGGCCTAGAAAGAACTTGCGATATCAATTTAGATTAGATCTATTAGATTCATTCATCCCGCCAAAAAATTTAAGTAGATTAAATTAATATTTTATCAATCCATTCTAAAATGGATACAGGCCCATCTGGCCCGGCGACCCACACGGGTCAGCCTGTGGTGGCCTTGGATCAACTTGTAGATTGAGAATTTTTTTTCTTCTAAAATTTAAAATAAAAGTCAAAATTTTAATAGACTCGTAGGCTTAACCCACTTAATCCACAATCAAATTTAAAAATTTCAATATTTTTTATATAATTTTATTTTTTAATGTACTTATAGACTTAATCCACCTAATCCAAAACCCAAAAAAAAATTTCAACTTTATATATATATATATATATATTATTTTTTAATAAGTCGTGAGTTAGTCTGCCTAATTCACAACTCGTCTTGAGTTGGATTGACGATTTCCTAAGACACCAAGATGAGAAGCCAACCGGTCTCCCGGTCCATCATATGATGGATTTTTAAAGATTGGCTTGCCCCATCATAAATTGGCCGGTTTGACCGCGCTATCTTTAAAGTTGAGCCTCAAATGTAAAAGTTTACATAGGCTAGTGTAAAAGTTTAAATAGGATGATGATGGTAGATTTATACATCATACGTTGAGTAAGATTAAGACTTAGAATTACATTAAATATTCATATTATCAATGTTGTTTTACTTTTGTTACCTATATTTAAGCAAACTAGATCAGATATGCACTTGATTACTAATGAATTGTTGAGTTACAATCTATTCACCCCCCTCTAGTGGACCATGCACAACCCTACATCAAAAACATTGTCATCTTTCATCATCCAACTTCTCCATGTCTACGACCTTCTAGTTTTAACTAATCCTTCTATCGACTACTCATTTAATTGACACTCAATGCCTAAGCATAATGAAAAATTCATAATTGTAGACATGAGAATAATCAACATATCATGTGTCATGGCGTGCTAGGAAGATTGCAAAGCTAGTAAATCAAGTTCACCAAGCTCATCGACTACGATACAATGGAATATAAACGGTATCGAATCTACTTGGTAAAGAAGCACAGGCAATCGGAGCGAAACTGAAGACGGAAAATAGCAATGTCGATAACTAGGACAACTTCAACATCACGCCATTAACAAGAGAGCATCACAAACCTGCATTGAGACACTGCCATCTTCGTCGCAAAACCGGTGATGCTTTACAATATCTGAGCGGCCGTATTCAGCTTTTCGGCAATGCCGAGTTGCGTTTTAACGAGGCTCGACAAGTAAACTAAAGCGAGATTGTCCTGTAACAAAGAAAATTGACGGTCTGTAATAATTCCAGTGGTTCGAAAACAAACACTTGATATGCATCTTGTAAAGGATACAAACATTTGGAAGACAAAAACAACTATGATTTTGGAAGGAGATTTAACCTGAATCTTGTCATTGAAGACCTTGTCAAAAGCTGCAGGAGACATTCTTGGAACTGAAGCCAATGTGTCCGCTAGAAATCTCCCGATATCGTTATCTGGGGCTACTCGTCCCTCCTGGAAAACCATAGAAAATCTACATTTTATACCTGCAGATGGAAAGGTACAAGGACCATTGACAGTTGAGACCCTTACCACGACATCGTCGACATATTTGTAAATCTCATCGAGCAGAGAGTGCAATCTCTCCATTGAAGCTTCCATTCCTTCGAGATCATTGGGGAGCTTGTCAACGACAGTTGTCTTCAAGATGTCAACTAGCAAACCCAAAACAGAAAGCAGTTACTTTGTAGTTCAAATGAAAAATCCATATTACAGAAAGGAAATAACTAAACAAAAGATGAAGTATGAAAATTTTGTAACATAAAAAGGGAGAGAACACATCCTCACAAAATTTAGAAGATGTAAAGTAGATGTATCTTTTGGGGCTATAGCTAAAAATATTCTTATTAGTCCTGCAGCTTTCGAGTAAATGTATATGGATGGTTCAAACAAGTAGTTAATAAATGCACCATTTCCTGGAACCGTAATCTTAAAACTATAGAAAAACTGATTCAGTCAAGCTATTCCACATGACATTGCATTTAGTTGTATGGTTTTTGCCTATGTTTGAGATGTTCTATCTGTCATGATTCATTAATGGAATTTGATTCAAAAACATCCAAAAGGGCAAACATATAAAGGGCATGAATCAGCAGGCTCAAAGTAGATACACATCATACCATGTTCTCAGACTGTAGAAATAGCATTACTAACTTGTATTCTAGACAGGCCAATAACGGCATAAAATCGCAAGATGTAAAACTAGACTAGCCCAAAGGTCAAACATTCAGCCTGTCCTACTTCAGTAACAAGATAAATGTAAAATATTTAAACTACTCAAGTCAAGGTTCGTACATCCAACCCGTTCTGCTTCGATCATCCTCAAATCCAAGGGAATTTCTTGAAATTGTGCAGCAAGTGGTCTATCTCCAAGAGACAAATTAGAAGAGACATAACCTTTTATGGATGCCTCCCCATTTTTGAACCCAGTATCAACAGTGAGATGGATAGGCGGAATGGAACTCTGTGCTTCTTTAAGTTCTTTTACATAGAATTCATGTATCAATGCACTCCCACCAGAAACACCAAAGCCAGTAGAAAACCTGAGATTAGGATAGCAAGAGGCGTCAGTAGCTTTCAAGATGAGAAAAATCTAACTCTTTTACCAGTTGCTTCAGCGTTAATAATCATAACAGTGACTCAACCTTCGATTAGGACATGAACTGAACAGATTTAGCTAACTACTAGAATTGAACAAATTAGCACCACAACAGCTGGTTCCAAGCACCAAAGATATTGTTGGTACTTGGTAATACAGAATCATGATTAGTTACAAAATACAAGTTGACAAAATCTTGTTATATTGACAGAAAACATTTATGCTCAATTTACTTGGGAGGACAGATTCAAAAACTAAGGAAAGTTTTCTGCATGGAAAATTTTCTATTGTTTATTTCGCAAGGAAAGATGGATTTCCGTCGTTTACTTGATATGAAATAATCAACAGTCCGTGGATTGATTTGTTAACAGATTTTTATCCACCCAAAATCGCGCGGAAGGCCCTTCCTTCCCGTAGTGTCGTCTCCACTTGCTCTGCGCAACCAACCCAACATGGTCGCTTGTGACAAGGCCCCCGCACGGCCGCTTGCAAGCACAAGCTGTGGGAGTCCCCACACAGCTGCTCGCAAGCGAGAGCAGCGGGAGTCCCCGCACAGCAGCTTAAGCTCACGGCCTCTCGTGAGCGCGAGAGGCAGGCGCCCCCGCATGACCTTCTCTTCCTTCTCAAGTTTCTCTTCCATTTCACCTTCTCTTCCCAAGGGATTCTTTTCTCTTCCCGAGGGATTATTTTCTTTTCCCTTCTCTTCTTGCAAGGATATTTTTCCATAGTTGATTCCTTTCCCTCACTCGTTTGCCCGTCCAAGTAAACTAAGTATCATGGTGAAGTCAAATCTTACAATAAAGGTAGAGTATGTTAAAACAAAGATAAATTACTCAGGAGCAATAGTTCACAATCACATTAGATGAAGTTGAAGCAGTATAGGATACAAAAAGCCAATGTTTGTTGTAGTGAGGCAAGGAATCCAAAACATGATGTCCAAGGGACCGTGATCGTGTTAACAATAGAATATATCCTATTTTCGATAAACATGTAATGAGCAATTAAAAATGTGCATTATAAACTAGAAGAGGAATGCCTGTCCGTATAGAAAAAATTAAAGCAATAATCATGTCAACTTTAGTTGGAATGGCTAAGAAGTATTTGATGGAAATGAAAAGCTTCCAAGAAGAAAACCATATGATCATATAAATAGCTTAAGAAGACACTATCTAGAGAGTATATGATCCCCATAAGACAGTAATTATCAGAAAAATTAACCTATAAATTTTGTATTCCATTTTTAAATTAATGCCAAAAAGGTGAGGAATGGTAACCAGTGAAAAAAATCATAGATTTTGTATTCCATTTTTAAATAATAAAAAGATGTAGAATTAAGAAACTATTAAATAAGAAAATTATATACATGATAACATAAAAAACCCATAGACTAACCTACCATCCAACAAGTACTTCCTTGGGATTCACTTTTAGGTGAGACAAATACATGTTGCGATGGTAATCGACATCCAATGCAACCTGAGATCAAAAGTTGAAAAGCAATCATAAATGTAGAGGTTAAAAAAGAACATATAAATGTCTTTCTGCTAATACTTGAGATAAAATAATAATTGAAATCAATCAAAGCAACATGACAATCACATTTGTTATAGATTCTCAATGAGTCATTGAATCGGGATTTTGATATGGCCAATTACAAAGCAATAATATTCATTGAATTAAATTTGAAAAAGGTTATAGAATATTAGTTTGAGAAAATTAATAATGCTTACTCATGGATGTTACAGGAGGCAATTGACAGTTTATAATAGAGATAAATAAAACATAAGCTTGTATGATGTTTTTAATCATCAGATACATAATGGTAATAAGTCCATACTGAAAGTTCTTAATAAGACTCACTCACTCAGTTTGGGGTTGACTGAGTAGTGCATTTGTTTCAGCATAATAATAATGTATTTAAGTGGATTTGCTGTCAGGTTTAATTCCACATGTGCATTAGCTAAGTAGGTAAAATTGTCAATGTCAAGATAAGCTATGTTGCTGTACCTAAATTAAAACAGCTTATCTATAAGAAAAAAAATACAACAATGATAAACGAGCCAAAAGTCCCAACTATTGGGGGTTGGCTACAATAATATCTTATCCCTTATTAAGCTGCAGACAAAGTATGCAGCACAAAACAGTGGTTAATGTCCATGTAGTAGAAATGCAGCACAGGAGATTAAACAACATCACTCAGAGAATGAAATATGTCCAACTTATTTAAAAATACATAAAATATCCTAGAATGAAGTTCTCCTTGGTAGGGAACAATGATGCAGTTTATGAATAGAAAGATTCAGTTTGGAATTTCTAAAATAGGTATTAGATTTTATAAGTTTTATAAAATTCATAAGATTTATTTTGAGCTAGGAAAAAACCACATATCTTAGTAGGATAAATTCTTTTAGGAACTAGTTATTTTGTTTACCAAGAAATTAAGCAAGCGATTATTTCTTGCCTATTTTTTAGGAGAATAAATAAATGCAGGGATTTTAAAAGGGACCTCCACCCCCTCTGGATAATGGATTTTCTAATTACTGAAATTTCAAATTCTGTGTGCACTACATTCTCCATGTGAGCTTGTTTATCCCCTGTTCCATATCAAGTAGTTTGGACCACTTGTAACTAATAATGCACAGAGGCTCCTTGGTGAACTGCTTGAATAAATGTGTTTATTTACAGAAAATCAAAACATCTTTCTCTTGTCATTACCAGATTTATTTCATTTTCAACATTTTATATTAATCCGTTACCTATTTTTGAAGATCAAGCATCTTCGGTATTAAAAAAAATACACTTTATAACAAAATGGTGTCAAAAGGTTGATGAAATGTTTTTTTTCTAATTTCCATTTTTTTTTACCTTTTTGGAGAACATAAACAAGAAACGGCTTTCATGAACCAAAAATGCATATATTTTAGCCATATCCTAGTCTTCAAGGCTCAACCTCTTCTGCTAATAAATCTTGATGTATGCTTCAACAATAATATTATAATGGCTTTTGACATAGCAACTATACAGATATGAGAATATGCTGCCTTGTAGAACATATCATGCACTTGGAGGGTAACATAGCATTTCCTCTTCTGCAATTACATAAGGTCCATTCCAGAATAGTAATATGCAGCTAAAAAATTGAAAAACATCATCATCAATTTAGGAGTTAAGGCCATTATTGATACTTCTCAAGGAAAACTGAGGCCACTTAGAAGCATACTATTATTATCTACTTTGACTGCTAACAGTTAACTTATTTACAGACGATGTGGGAAGACCATAGCACATTTGATCATGCAGGAGAATTAAAGCGAGCAGAAGAAATAAATTGTGGTAGTCAGACACGAAACTATCTGACCACGTTAGAGCATAGAGAAGAAGAATTCGATACGTAATAACATAGCATCTGCCACAGTAAAGACATACATGGCTTAAGTAGCTAGTTGTTATCTAGCTAGGACATTGTATTTGATCGTATGGGTATAAAGTGATATTGATAAAGTAATAGTAGACAAATTATCAAGACAAACAGAAGAGCAACAAAAATCATCTCTTGCACGATATCCATTAATGCCAGATCTACCATAGCTTGTCCTCGGCATTGACGGTAAAAACGATAGCGAATTAAGGAGCGAACCTGGTCGGCGGATTCGTTGTGAGGAACCGCGTAGGAGTTTTTGATCTCGATGACGCCATCAGAAACAGAACCGAGGAGGGTTCCAATCACGCGGTCGGCCTGGTCGGGGCGGCGGACGTAGCAATCGCAGATGTTGAAGAGGACGACGGCGTGGAGCTTGGCGGAGACGACGGGCGAGGAAGGAGGGAAGAACTGCAGCACCGCCATGAGGTGAGGTCGAAGAGCAGGAAGGGAGATTGGTAGCGCAGCGGCGCAGCCTTCGGCTAGGGTTGTTTCTCTTGGAGAAGTAACGCAGAGAGAGGAGGAATGACGCTGGCTCTGTCTGCAATTATCAGTTATTTAAAGGGGTAGAAATGTAAAAATGACCAGACCGGACCAGGCAGGGCCCGAACCCGGTCGGCCCGTTTCTTAGAGAGTTAGACTGGCCTAATCTACTAGCACGAATCATACTAGGCATGGCATGGGCCTCGGCCAATCTATCACGGGTCGTGCAGGCTATATTGGGCTCGAGCCGCAACTCTAGGTCGGCGGCTTGGCATAGGATCGTCCTCCCTTTCTTTAACAAAAAGTAGAATTCATCATTTCAGCGGTCTCACACGATTAACTCTACGATCATCTATAAGGAAATAAATCAAAAAATGAAAAAATAAATCAAGAAATTATAATTGATCATTATGGAAGGACATTATCTCGATTTCGTCGAAATTCATCCCTCCCTTTTAATCATGACCAAGAATTCTTTTTATCTAATTGGGTCAGGTACATAGCGTCGCATCAAACTCATGACAATGCTATGTGTTGGGCCTAGCACGATCTCGGTACAACCTTGTCCAACCTAACCCTCGACACAAGTCAGGCCAAGTCCGAGGACACAATCAAGCCAAATTACCCTTGACAAAACATAACTAGAGGTGTAATTAAATCGAGCAAAATCAAACAATGAGAGATTCAAGCTCGACTCAGTTGATTTTTCTGTAAGCTCTAGCTCGGTTCAAGTTTCAATTATTAAGCTCGAGTTTAGTTCGAAAATAATTCATTTAAAAATTAAACAAACTTAATTTAAGCTCAGTTTGTTAATATATAATTTTTAAATCGTTAAACAAGCTCATGAAAATTAAACAACTTAAAGCGTCAATTACAAATCCTTAACACTTAATAGCTCTTAAAAATACATAACATAAAGATTACAATCAATGATATATTCACAAGATTACAATCAATAATAGTTCTTAACAATACATACAGATTACAATCAATGATATATTCACAAGTTTCTTAATGAACAAGTTTGCAAGTCTCTAGAATCTAAATGAATATTCACTAACTCCTGAACTAAATATTATTAAACTCGAACTCTACTTGTTAATTAAATCGAACAAAATCAAATAAATTTTTTTAGAACCAAGATCACAAGCAGTTTAGCATTTACACTAAGAGTGTCAAAAATTGATCTGACCCACCAACCCCAACCTGACCTAAGCCAAAACAAAAATCATATTAGAGTTGAGACTTTTAAGTTCGAGTTCAGGATTTTGAATTGGCTTAAATTCAAATCGAATTCATATCGGATCGATCAGGATTGATTGGGATTTAAAGTTTGAGTTGGCTTAAATTTTGAATTGGCTTAAATTGGAATCGGATTCAAGTCGGATTCGGATTCGAATCGGATCAGTAGAGAGTTTAACGATGCATCGAAAAAAAGTAACTTTGAGTTATTTGGAGATATACTATATGTGCATATACATGGGAGAACAACAAAATCTTACAAGTGCTTATTTATGAGTTGTCGACAGCATTTCTAACCGAAGGGAAACGATCGGCCCAATCGTAGTACCCTGCAAGTTGTTAACAGAAAAAAAAAAAAGATCTTTATAAGAAGCTGAAGCATCAAGTTGAGTAAAAGGCAGAAGCTGAACTAAATTGCTATAGCAACTATTTAACAAACCTGCAATAATAATTTGATGGAGATCTGAATGATCTTTCAAATACTCCTTCAGCTCACCCTACGCAAAGCCGAATATGATTTAAGAAATCAACCAGATGTCTGGAAATCAACAGAAGATAAGTCTACCTGATTTAAACTTCTGGCAATAAGATGAGACAACTTCTCGAGAGAACTTTGGTCGAAACTTGACTGGTTAAGAAGAGACTCCTCTGATGTTAAGTCCAACACCAAGCAGCAGATGCTTGAAGCCATCATCATAACCGATGGGTCCTTGCAGTTTTCTTATAGAACACAGAGCAAAAACAGCTTATTACTAAAACAAGTTCTAAATATAAAGCAAGCACTACTAAAACCAGGTGATAAATAAACACTACAAAAAGAAAGGATGAACATTGTGTGCTATGTTAGTGGAGGAGTTCAAATATCGAAGTTCCAACGATATTTAAACTTTTAAAAACATAACATCCCTTGAGAGTTTGACCCATTCAAAGAACATGCAACAAAAACCAACCTGTCTGACTATGATATTAATGTGCCATCATTAAATGACTGATAGTTAATCTCGAGTGTTAACTAAAGTTTTCTTGCTACATCGGATTTAACTGAAATGATTAAAATAACAGACGTTTTCACTTCAGATGGCATACCTTGAGAAAGGAAAATTTGCAAGGTCTCACAACCAAACAACAGCTGGCTGTTAAGGCCATTTACCAAAAAGAATAATCTGAATGTAAGAAAATATGAGACGGATAGGTGATTGGGTTTCTTCAAGATTCACTTTAAAACTTCACTATTCAAAAAATACAGCTAAGAGGAAACACAAAATTATACAAAAAAGAAAATCGTAGATGCTGCAATAAGCATATCTTTGGCTCATAGATAATTCATATTTAAGGGTTATTAAAATACTTGGAGATAAGAAAATTACCATTCCAAAAGATTAATGCATGTAATAGATTAACAAAATCGGACCACTCTATCCAATCTTTGAGTTCCTTTCTCTGTCAAAAAGTAATCCAGAAAATCAAATTAACTGAAAAAAAAAAAAGAAATTACCAGCTGCAAGCTGCAAATGATTTGGCCCTGACTTACATTTAATAAGAGATTCATGATGGTATCACAAGCCAAGAACACTGTATCCTTGTCATTGACTATTTGGCCATTACTTCCAACCATATTCACTAGACAATCCACAATCTGACAAGATGGAGAAACATATCTTATCTCAAAATGTACTGAATTGAAAAATAAAGCAAGGTGATATTAATCTTAAAGTTCAGATGATCAAACATAAGTCTGATGCAGTATAGCTATATTAGCGAGTATCATACAAAATAACAGGAATTTTGTGAACCAATATGACTTCAATGAAGAGGTTCCGAAGTTCAAAATGAGAACTAGAATGTTCATTTCATTGTCATGTCATTGCACAAAATACGGGTATGTCTTTTAATGTGTAAGCCTGCAAACTGAACTTCTCAAAAATCAGTAAATTTATTAATTCCATAATACAAAAGCGATGCAGAACTTTCTGCTGATGCAGGTCGAGAGAGAGGATCAATATATGGATTGTTATCATTGTACTGTGAACAATAAAGATGTGTGAACATTGGTCATCCAGTGGCTGAGTGGAAATGATGGAAGAATAAAATTGAGTCCAAGATGCATGCATCAACAAAAGAATCAAAGAAATGGCAGCCTCCAGTGGTAGAGGCAGGAAAATATATGAATAACATTTAAAGGTGCTACAAAAATATTGGATTGAAGTAGGAGTCCTGAACTGTAGTTAACTGGATCATAGTATAGTCAACAAACACAGTAAAACTAGAGAACCACTGAGTGTTCTTTGCACGTTGCAATAGAATAAGAACAATGAAAAAACCTAAACACACTTAATTGTATTCCCATAATATCCCAAGTAAACAAAATTAAAATTGTGCTTCCTTGTAGGCTTAGAGGATACTATAGAAAGAAGAGATCAGGATAGAAAATAGAAGGATGGGAAAGGAAGGGGGGGGGGGGAAATAATTTTTCTACAACTGTATTTCCTCAGGGATGGACATAAGGAAAAGTTAAATTCCGATCCTACCCTTATTATTTTGTGAATGTAGAAAATGTACAGCTGCAGCAAAGGCGACGAGCAGGCTCAAAGTCAAGGGTCAGAGGTCAAGGCAGCGACTAGGGAAAGGGTACATGGACACTTGATGAGAATTTCTTCTGATTGGATCTGTCCAATTTTGAGGAGAAAGAAAAGAATTATTCTCCCACTTTCTTTCCCTCCAATTTTCCTTCAACAAAGTAAAAATCTTATTTCTTCATTTATTCTTGTTTTCTTTCTAAGAAAGTAAACACGGCTGAATGAATAAGGAAAATAATAAAAATATTTTAACTAGTATAAAGAAACCAGTATACCTCTCTGTGCCCCCCAGCTGAAGCCAAGGCCTTGCACCCATCAATATGCATTGTTATTTGGCACAACCACGGAAGCAAGAAGCAGATGGAATAGAAGGGACTAAACCACAGTGGTAAAAGATAACAACTATCAGCAATGAAACTAAATAATTCTTAAGTTCACAACACGGTATAGCGAGAAGAGAGTTAAACCTTGCTTCATCTTGCCCTTCAACTGAAAGAAGATATCCCAACAAAGCTCGAGTCTTTTCCTTGCATGCAATGGGTACCTCAGCAAGGTAGCTGGAACACTCATCAAATTCAGAAACTTAATCTTGTGTGTGCACAGATATGTAGAAAATAAAGAGCTCTGGCAATAAAACTAAAAACATAACCACTCTAGCCATCCACACAATCTTTCTATAAGGTCCATAAAACTAAGGTTTAAAATCTCGACCCACACAGAGGTTTCAGTCCTAAACCAGAACAATACAGTTTTGGTACCGTATTGTGCCGTGTCAATATAATTTTGAATTTTTTAAATATATAATATATTAACTAAAAATAAAAATTTAATCTAAGTATTTAAAAATAATAAAATAAATTTTAAAAATATGGGATAATTTTATTAAACTTTAATTAAGCATATTATCTCAATCATAACTAAGAGTTGATTTAAATTATTAACCTGTTATTTAATTAACTTCGTCCCTATCCCCTTTTCCTCGCAAAGTGTCCGCAGCGGCCTCTGCCCCAATTCGACGCGTCCAGATGGGTTGTCAGGCTTGCACAATGCGTCCGGACGCATCGGTAGGCTCGCGTGACACGTCCGAATGCTTCGCCAGGCTCTCATGTCGCATCCAAATGTCGTTGGGTCAGTGCTACTCATCCAGGCACATCGTCAGGCTCACGCAACACATCCGGATGCATAACCAGGCTTGTGTGATGTGTCCACGACCTCGAGGCGCGCCGGCACTAGAGGCGTGCCTATGTCGCGTCGCCAAGCCATCCACGGGGCCTCGAGGCGTGTCGACACAAAAGGCGTGCATGTGCCGGTTCACGGGCAGAACAAAATATTTTGCTTATATCGGAAGAAAAGGCGCGAGATTTTAAATCTTGCATAAAACTATTGAAAAAAAATTATATTACCACCAGCATCAAGCAAATCACTAGGATAAGAAAAGGCATCAAATAAGACAGTAAGAGAAATTCTAACCTTGACCTACAAATGCATGAATGAGGTTAAGGTAACTTTTGAATGGCATCAACACCTCATACCAACAACGCTTGCATTTACATGACAACACAGATCCAATTTGCTTTCAAGTTTTCTAACTCAACATTCACTTGTTTGGTTATATCCTATGAGTCCCCAAACCAATATATCAATCATGGAGCATGCCAACTCGAAATTAAATATTTATTTATTTCTGAGAACACAACGACAACAACAATAAGAATATCTTTAAATCATAACATATAGATGTTAACTTTGTGGGAAGTTTATAACTTTCATCTTAGTACATTAAGATCCAACTAACATATTAGAGCAAAGAAGACAATACTCTGCTTTCTGAAAAAGAAGAAAACTAGAGTTGCTAAGATAATGAGAGATATATACGAAAGGTTAATCATACCTTCCTACTATCCTGACTGCTGCTAAAAGATCATCACCTTTTCTTTGACCATGATCCTATTGAAGATTAACCAAATTAAGGAAACCATAAAATTGAAGTCTCAAGCTAGGAAATATAAAGTGGATACTGAGATCAACCAAATTAAGGAGACCACAAAACTCAAGTCTCAGTCTAGGAAGCATATAAAATCAACCTTAGAGTCTTGTAAAAAGTCCAAAATCAAGTTAATTGTTTCCTCAAGTCCTGAAACCATCTTTGTCAAAGTGCTATCTTTGATAGGAGAATCTGCAAATACAAAAAAGAAGTGTGCTAAGAAATTTTGATCGTAGCACATAAAACATAAAGATTGATTATCACTTTGATAGATAGAGAGAGTGTAATCTAATGAAATTGTCATGGCATTTATCTACTCAAATGATAAATTATCATATTTGTTAACTAAGTCCTTAAGAGAGGTACTAGGATCGAGTATATTTGTAACATGATGGACTAACATGATATGTTTGAGCTAGGGGCAGTGCTAGGGACCTAAGGGTTTGCTCGTTTGGACAAATAAGTAAAAGAACAAGTGGATGAGTAGATGGATGGACTCAAATATTTGCATTTGTTCAGTTGTTCACTAAGCATGTTAGTTTGAAAAAATAAGTTACGAATGAATAAGTGGATGGGTGGATACATAAATTCGTCTCTTCAATTGATTAGTTGGAAGGATGTATCACTCAGGAGGGATAAGTCATCTGAAAAAACTCCAATTTATCCCTCATTTTTTACCCTTACAAATCAGGTGAACTGAGGGAAGGATATAAAGGAATGATTAACAAGTTATAAATATGCATATATTGATTATCTTCTTGTGGATTTCCTTACATGTAGCCGTAAACAATATATAAAGAATTTCCTCATGCATATCACCCATTACTAACATCATTTGCGAACCCACAACATCAACATTTATACACCCACAATTGTCGCCTCAACACCAATGTTCACCGCCTGAGCTAACATTCATTGTTCGTTGCACTAGCACAAATATACATTGTTTGTCACACTAACATTCATTGTGCGTCACACTAGCGTTCACTTTTCAAACAAAAATCTATTGATTAATTACATTACTTATTTTATTAAAAAATAGATGAATTACAATTTTATATAGATTATTGACTTTTCATGTCATTATTATGCCATATGAAACCTTTAAATTTATTTCTTTTTATCAAGTTGGTTTATACTTCAAGTTTGAATCATAGTTATGTCCGGGTTTAGGCCCATTTTTTTGTCCATCTAAAATGAAACAGAAAGAGTTTTCTTTCCTCAAGCCAAACTCTCCGACAAGCCAATAACCCCAAACATCCCCAACGGCGAGCTCGCAATCATGGCCTACCAGGCCGCAACTTGCAGCCTGGCCACGAATTGCGATTGCAACCTGGTCGACGTGAGTTCCTTTTCATCTTTTTCCTTTTATTTTCCTCCTTTACTCCCCTCTTTCTTTCCTTTTTTCCACAATTGATCCTTTTCCACAACTGTTCATTCTTTTCCCTCTTCTATCCACCCTCTAGGATAAACAGATCATTATTAAAATCTTATTTAAAAGAAACCTCAATAAACTAAATCCTTTTCACTAAAAATATGAAATAGAAGTTAGATGGACGGAATGAAAGAGAAAAGAGGGTGAGAGTTACAGAAAAAAATGGTATTTTATTTTTATCAAATTTAATTATCCACCCTTCAATGTATCCTTGCACATGAACAAGTGAAAGCATCAATAAATGGATGTATCATTCTATCCATCCATCTGTGCAATCATTCGAATGGAAGGATAAATCAATTTCCATTCATCTACTCATTAATTGATCCACACATCATCATTCCTTATGTGTAAAAACTACGGGCCTAGTTATAACTAACATATGTTACAAGGATTATAATGTAATATTGTGGTCATAAATAATACACGTTAGTAGAAAAATAACTTTGAGGTATTTGAACCCTAACTTTCCTTATTGCAAATAGAAAGCAATAATAAGGTAGGTAAAGATCAACAAGAGATTAACCTAAATCATCAATAACAATTAATAGGATGAACAGGTACTTGAGAAATACCATATAAGATTGAAACCAAGATAAGAAGCAAAGATAAAGGTACCTTTTGAATCACTAACATTTGACAAAAGTTTGATAATCTTTTCTATCAAGGAAAAAGATATAGCCAAATTTTGCTGCTTTTGAATAATTATTCCCAATGCATCAGAAGAGCTGCTAGAAGGTTCATATTTTAAGTAGGCTAGCTCATTAAGTAAAACAGCAACTTCTACCCTTGATGACTCCAGTACAAGAAAAACAAACCTACAAGGATGTGAATTTCATGTAAATATAAAGCAACCACTTAAAAGGGGTTCACCTAGAAAACCAAAAAAAAAAAAGTTCTTACTTGTCAACTGGAATAATTTCTTGGTCATGCTGCAACTGTATTTGATTCGACAACCAGTTTACCCCTAGTATAGACATCATTAAATCTGCCAGAAGAAGTGCTTGGAGCTTTTCAGCAGAAACTGCAAGATTTTAAACACATATTCAACTCCTCTATACCAGTCCTCAGTTATTCTTATTGATAAAGAAGAAAGAAATTTTGGGGTTAATTTTTTATGGATACCTAAAATCAGCTTGACTTTGTTTTAAGGAGCACAAAAAGTGCATGAGCTACAACCATGGTTTTGATTACCATGCAGCAGCAATAACTAACATAAAGAGGTAGAAAGAAGAGGAATCACAAAGTTCGAGCCCTTAAAGTAATGTGCACATATTAAATTGTATATAAGTAAAATAAGCATACCAACATGGTTTCGAAGTATTTCACTAATGCCAACATGTACTTGAGCTGCCCATTTATTACTTGGCATCGTCCTTAGAGCTTCATGAAACATCTAAAATATACATGTTCATACAATTAAAAGAGTAATTTACACAAATTTATAATCTCAAAATCAGAGAAATAGAAAGGCAACTCAATAGCAAATAGGCTAAACAAATGTTCTAATAAATGAATGATGAGATTGAAACAAAATTTAATGTGCTTCAAGTTAAGAAAAATAAAAAATCCAAACAAAATGTTTAAAAGAAAAACTAACGGTCCAGACATCCAGTATGTATCTACATTGTCCTTTGCATACACCCACTTTGCATGCAGACAATAGAGAAGAGGGGTGCAACAAATTTAAAAATAACTAGTGGTCATGGCCAGGTCACAAGAAGTAACAGCTTCATCATATAGGTATCAGCAATATAAAATTACAACCAGGTGCTACATGATAATCTAGATGCTATATTCCTTGTATAAGATGGGTATAAGAGGAGATAACCAAAATTTATGTTCTTTCATCTAATTTTTACTTGTTTTTACTTGCATTGTTGCACCCTTTTGTCAGGTGACTAAAGCTAAGAAGATGAACGAAGAAGGATAGAATTTTAGTTAATCAATTACATAGCTAAAGAAAACTAGTTGGCTTCACACGTGGAAAACATTGTTATCTATTAGGTTCAAACTGTCCTGGTAAAGGACTCAATGTCACTATAACTGAGGACATGCTCAGATGAACTGACTATCTCAAAGGAACATCATTAAGCTCATGAGGCATATGAATTCCTTTCTGCTAACTCCTACAGTTATAAATTGACCTTAATTATTAATGGAAGTGTTACAGTATTAAAGCTCATTGGTGAATGATACTAGTAGTACTTAATAGCATAGTTAACAAGATGGCTGATGGGAATTTGCTAAACAAGATTCTAGTTGTGAAAAAACTGATATAATAAAGAAATTCCAACAAAGTTGATATGTTTGACAAAATAGTGACTGGACCGTAGTTTCTATATCTAAGGTATTTCACAAACTAGAGATGGAAACACAACAGAATAGAAATGACTAGACAGGATATAATTTGATAGACAATGTCAGACTGTTCCTTATATTATTTGCATAAATTAATAAAATTTACCAATAACTTTGAATTTTGATTTAAGCATGATATTAATTCCATTTTTTCTGATGTCATATAGGTGTTGTTACAATATATTTCCAGTGTAATTTCTATGTAAGTATTAATCCTTCATATTCATTGTGCATTTACATATTATATTCAAGCAATCGAGAGAGGGTTGGAAAGAGCTATGAAAAAACATGACCAATAAAAAAAGTTGCACTAACTTATAACATAAGATAAGGAAAGCATGGTTGAAATCTTGTGTTGTGCCAGGTGACACTTGAAATGTATCATCCTAACAAAATTTTCAGAAACCTGATAATGATTACTAGATAACTTCTTAGGTTACACATGCCGACTAGTATCATACAGTGCCAACACTCAGCATGTATTAGCATGTTTCACACATGTCCTGATGAATTTAAGTAATATTTATTATATTTTATCTTTTTTTTCTAAAACTTTAATTTGATTAATTATCTAAGTACTATAATCTTATTTCTAAGAGTGAACAACTAAAGTGGAAGAAAATTATAGAATAAAACTTATAACTTAATTCACACAATAGCAAATAAATAAATAAAAATATTTTAACTCAACTTGATATCCATTTGAACTCATAATAGCATGATACGCTTTAACACATGCAAAAGCATGTGGAGTATCAGTACAATATCATATAATATAATATTAATTCAATTGATTATCTAATTACTATAGTTTTATTTTTAGTAGTAAATAAATAAAGTTAAAAAGTATTAAAAGAGTAAACCTCATCAAAATATATCTTAGCATGCTTCAACGTGTGTGTCGAGTGTAGGCACAACATGGTGTTGAACTGGATTGTCAACACAAGGACTAACACTCCATCATAAAACGATATTTTAAACTTTAGATGAGTATTTTAGAATGCATTTAGAGTTTCATTTGGATAAGAAAAATAAGAAACGATAAACAAAAATAATAATATTTGAAAGTAAAAGTGATTAGCGAACAATTTTATTTTTTCAATTTTCCAACACAATTTTGAGAAAAAAAAAACAAACTTTGTGATGAGAAAGTATTTATTGTAGAAAAACGTTTTGCAGTGCTCTACCAAGTTTAGCCTAACATACAAAGTTAATCGCACTATCTAATCTCATATACTTAACTTATTGCCAAGTTTTAGTACATCATCTTGCATAAGAGAACTACTGAAATTCAAGTTTATTGTTTTCCCCCATTTTCTAGCATTTACAGAAATGATGGAAATGTGAAACATCAAGTGCCACAATAAGAACTAGCACAAGAAATATCCTCTAGATGAATGGATACTGATTTAGTCATGCTTATAAAACCACATTTTTTAAGCATGATATTGAGTCTGAACTAGGAAGTTGCATCAGACAAAATTAGTGTTGACAACACATGGCAAGCAGGAAAACAACTAACACATATCTGACTCCTAGTTGCATCAGACAAAATTAGTGTTGACAACACATGGCAAGCAGGAAAACAACTAACACATATCTGACTCCCATAATGATTGACAAAAGATGGTGAATAGGGGAAGAGACAATTCACATACAGTATTATTTGATGATAGAAGTGAAGTGAGCATATGAAGAGCATCAAATTTGAAGGCATTCTGCAAAACAGCAAATTGCCTAGATATTAAAGTTACCTGCATCACCAAATTAACTGTGAGCGTGCATGTGGATGCTTCAATTATTACTGGAAAATCCATCCCAAAAAAGGGGAAAGAAAAATGCTAAAAGATCACTGCAGCATACCATAGATAATATGACAGGCAGGTTCTCACTAATTACAGAGCCAATAGATAGCCGATTCACCAATACTTGCAGGAGTTGCATGGCAAACTCAAGTGAGCGAGTACCTTGAAAGAAAGACACTACATAAGTAACAATATCATGCACAAGGGCTAAACAATTAAATATCACGATCAAGTTAATCATCAATTAGATACTAAGAATCACAGTTCAAAATATAACCATCTGACTTTTAACAGATCTAGAAGTACAATTGATGTATATGATAGACTTTAATAACAATCATACTAGGAACACATCTTGATGCAACCAAAAATAGAATGAAATAGACAATTGTCAGAATTAACTGATCGGATAAAAAAGATTCACTATCAAATTTTTTTAATTTTATTTTTTTTTGGGGG
>JBBMKF010000065.1:5423513-5435643 GCA_037834155.1 Curcuma caesia | reverse complement strand
AACCATGTACTCTCCGAGTACCACCCCTAACCGGTGTCGAGGTCAAATCATCGACTCGGCTGCGTACTGCCATACAGTCATCGACTGCGTACTGCCATACAGTCGCCATCATCATGATGGAAATAGGGTAAATGGGAAGTTCTACAAAACGACAGTTAGACCTGATACGTTATATGGAGTTGAATGTTGGGTTATGATTCAAGCACATGAACAGAAGATGCAAGTCACAAAGATGAGAATGTTAAGGTGAATGTGTGAATATACAAGGATGGACAAGATACGAAATGAGAATATTAGAGAGAAAGTCAAAGTTGCACCTAGTAAGGAAAAACTCATAAAGACATGTTTAAGATGATACATACATATACTTAGATGATTAATAAATGTTCTAGTTAGTTGATATGAAATTATGATAAATTCACATTAAACAAGAAAGAGGAAGATCAAAGAAGACTTTAATAACTGTAAAATAGGATAAAATTTATTTAAATATAGATATGATATAGTAGGGAATAGAGCCCGATGACGTAAAATGATTCATATAACCTACTTCACCTAGTGGAATAATGTTTGGTTGTTGTTGTTTGTTTCATCTCATGCCATTGTGTTATATTCCTATATTGTTATAGTGGGTTTGAACACTTGGCTAAAATTAGGTGAATTTTGTCTTAACAAATTAGATTAACTCAATATAGCTATCCAATTGAGAATAGGATTTAGTGGTTCGTCAAAACTAAATACATCTACCTTAACATGCATGGTCTTATATCTGTCGTTATTTTTGGAAAATAATATGATTCTCCTCTAAACATAGGATAATGGGATTGTGGATAAGGTGACTATTCTATTGAGGAATGTGTGTATAAAAATTAATTCATTAACACAATTTGTACAGTCCAATCTAGTTTCCATCAATCAAATCTTGACTTTTATATAAGCCTAGTTAGGTTTATGTCCCTTACTCTCAAAGGATTTCTATCTCAGATATCTAGTGGGGCAATAGTGGTGTTTCCTTTTATCATATTGACCTAAGCAGTGATGGTGTAAATTTTTACTGTGGACTAAAATTTAATGGAAGATGGTTAAATTAAACAAGAAACTATTTATATTATATTGTTTTTGTGATGATTTTTCAATTTGACAAATGTATGATAAACTAGGGTAAGATTGTATCTATGGAATTATACGAGGAAAATTAAATAATTTTTAAATTTGAACTAATCAACTAATTAAATTTAAGAAATCTTTAGAAGATAGATTATGATTTTATTGAGATATGCAAGCCTATTTTGATGTTGAAGTTACTATAAGATCAAGCCTTGATCGAAGAATAAAGGGATTGTTTTTGGTGTTTCTCCTCTCATACATTTTTTTAACTAGCTTTACACTAGATCTAAACCAACCTTGTTTTACTTTTCAATTTTTCCCTTTTGCAAGATTTGTTTGAAATTACCCTTGGATTAGATCCAAGAATTGGTATACTAGTGCAGGATCGTTTAGGAGCGTTAGAGGGGGAGGGGTGAATAGCACTTCTTTACGTTTTCACTCTTTACAAAAAAATCAAATCAGAACGTGCAGCGGAAAAGTATAACAAGAATGAACACACTTGGTTTTACTTGGTTCACAGCCACAGACTGCTACTCTAAGACCCATGATCAATGATTGTTTCCGACGGACAATCCATTAAGTAACTCCCCTCTTACGAAAAGGAGTTTGTCGCTTTTATAAATAATTTAGGATCGATAGAAGTATACCGCCCTAATAATGAAAGTACAAAAAGCGAAATGTAATTACCGATAGAGTAGTAATGAATCACAGAATCTGGTGTAGCTCTTCGGTGTGACGATAACATTCCGGATGAAAGAATTTCATGTAGACGATTGTCGTTGAGTCGTATTCAGTTGCTTCTAGGGTTTCCCCTTGAGGCTGCTTATATGGATTGATCCGGGCGCCTCCACGTCATCTCGTCGATCTACTTTTGACATTGACTCGGCATCTTCCGAGTGCCTGCATCCCTTCCGGGCGGCTGAATGCTGACGTGGAGGTTGTTGGATTAACTTTGACTCCGCAATGCCTTATCCAGATCCGGACGCTTGGAACCTTTCCAGGCGCTTTGGAGGCTGAGGTGTCTCAATCACCGGGACTTTGACACCTCACTTGCCTCGCTGGCTCGTTCCGCTGATGCTCAGTCGCCTGGAACCAATCCAGGTGCCTGGACGTCTAGTGGCCTGGATCCAAATAAGGGTGTTCGGAACATAAAGTTCTAGCCCCTCCTTTCTTGTATTACAAGTTAGTCTAAAATTCAAAGTACAGGAAGGACAAATTGTTTTGGTCTTGATTTCAGGTTTTCAGTGAAACCCTAAGTCAGACCGACGCTTACTGTTCCACTTATCGGGAACGCGTCTTTACCCACTCTATTCGGGAGAATTTACCTTGTGCCACCCAGGTCCTCCAAACCTGTTGGACTTTTACTTAGCCTCGATCCTCGGCCCTCAGGTCTTCCACCATTAGACGTCTGATCCTCTAGACTCGCCTAGACTTCCGTCTGATGCTTTTGATCCGCTAAGTCTTCTTGCCTAGTGCTCCTGACTAAGACTTCCTCGCTCAGTCCTCCAAATCAGATCTTCTACCTAATCTTCCAGATTAGGACTTCAATTGCCTAGCGTCCAGCTAGGACTTTCCTGTGTTTAGTCGCAACTAAGGCTTTCTTGTGCCTAGTCGCAACTAGGACTTTCTTGTGTTACTTGCATACTCAATTAAGTTCATTAGATCACTTCATACACTTAACTTAAACCCTTTACCATTATCAAAATTTAGGTTCGATCATCTGGTGCTTCCTGTACCAACAATCTCCTCCTTTTTAATTATGACAATCTAGGTTCCAAGTTGAATAAAAATATTTTCATTTAAAGTAAGTAAATTCAACAGCAATAATCAAGGCAAGTCATAACAAGAATATAAAACTTAAAACATTGACTCCCCCTTAATTCAGAACTCCTCCTGAAGTTAAGTTTTAGAGAAATTTTGAAAAAATTTTCTTTCTCTCCCCCTTAACTTGACATAGATTTTTGTTTGTTAACTTGATTAAACCATTCAAGTCATGTTTATATTTTTTTAAAAATATTTTGCAATAATTAAACCAATTTTGTAAAACTTTGAAAATTTTCAAGTTATATTTTTCAAGCCAAGAGTTAACCATTTTGAAAAATATTTAGCTTTTAAAAAATATTCTGCACAAGATTTTGAATTTTGAAAAATATTTTAACTTGATCTGATCTCTCTCTTCCTTTGACATAATAAAAAAATATTAAAAACACTTTGTTTTTGTAAAATTTTTTTTGTAATAACTCACTCACGTGAAAAATGGGTTTGAGTCCAAGTATATTATACAATATAAAAATACTTAAAAAAAATTTATCTTTTAGGCACATGTCCAACTTAGGTTTTGGCTAACTATCAAAAGATAGCAGCTTGACTAAGTTAGTCAAGTTTAAGTGTATCATTCCAGTTAGTTTATACTAAGCATAAACACTTAACTTGATCCATAGTTTTATTTTTAGTCCAAGTTTTGGTTTGATACACAAACATAAGCATCTGAAATTTAGGCTTTGATCCTATGCATCTCAGACCATTCTAGATTTCATAATACATAATTAAATTATCTAGTGTGCTTTGTGAGATGCATCAACCTAAGTCTATAGGTGCATGATCTTTATTGAAATACCTAGACTAGGGCCAAAAATTCATTTTACTTTTGAAAATACAAAATTTTAAACTAAATTTTTCAAAGATAATAAAATTTGAAAATATTTTTGAAAAACCTAAGTAGTAGTAGATTTGAAAACATGAGTTTTGAAATATAAAAAAATTTATACTTAGTCTATCAAACACATTCCTAAATATAATAAATAATGCAATAGGCAAGTGCAATAAGGAAATCCAATAATAAAATAGAAAAATGCAACAATTAGTCAATACATAGTAAAAGGATCAACACTGGAGTTAATAATACAAGTCAAAAGATAAAGTAGCTGGGTCTATTGGGGGTGAATAACACTTCTTTGCGTTTTCACTCTTTTTACGAAAAACTAAATCAGAACGTGTAGCAGAAAAGTATAACAAGAATGAAAACACTTAGTTTGACTTGGTTCACAACAACAGACTATTACTCCAAGGCTCACGATCAGTGAACGTTTTTGACGGGCAATCTACTAAGTAACTTTCCTCTTACAAAAGGGAGTTTGTCGCTTATACAAATAATTTAGGATCGGTAGAAGTATACTGTCCTAATAATGAAAGTACAAAAAGTGAAATTTAATTACCGATAGAGTAGTAATGAATTGCTGAATCTGGTGCAACTCCTCGGTGTGACGACAACATTCAGGATGGAAGGATTTCGTGCAGACAATCGTCGTTGAGTTGTATTCAGTTGCTTCTAGGGTTTCTTGTCACGTCCCGAGAGACGACTGCTCGAAAAAATTCGGACAATATCTCTCCTGTAATAATTTAAATTTCCTGAATACATTTTTGATATAGACCCACACGACCGTTAACTAGTACAACACATGTACTTAAAATACCAAACTATATGAATAAGGCCCACATGACCGCTCATTATTCCAACACATGCATTTAATATAGCAAACCACAACAACCGAGCTAACAATGTATAACCACAAAAATAAACCAACAACGTATAAGCACAACAACAAACCAATAATGTAAAATCACAACAACAAACCAACAACATATAAACGAAAACCCATATGAGGTAAAAATCCACAGATATAAACCCCACAACAAAAACAAAATAAAAACTCCACAAGGCAAAATAATAGAACTCTGTAACAGAATTATAACAACAACAAAGTAAACCAGAAACTCCATAGATATGAATACAAATCTAAACTCAATTCCAAAAACCATATGGAATAAATCAAACTTCTTCTGCTATGAAATGGGGGCAGTCTAGCAGAACTCCAAGCTTCACAGAATACATCCCTATCTGCTACCTGGGGAGGAAGAAAAGAAACCCCAGAGTCTGGGTGGTGAGTATAAAATATTCAATGGATAATCAGATAAATAGTGCATGCTCAAAAATATATATGTCAGAGCAAAGGATATACAAACGAATAACAGTAATCGATAGGTGATCAGGACCAACAGTGAACTACAAATAAAGGAATATTTGTAATAATTCTGCAGGTAGCATATGGTCTATAATGGATCTCATAAATGCAGTAATCAGTATGAATGACAATGTTATATGAATGCATCAACTAAGTAATAACCAAGTATACATCTCACATCCAAATGTAGTATATACAGTCCAATAATATATATATAGCAAGCACACAATACAACATATACATGATGCAACTGCCCACACTCGCCCCAGTACTCACGTGTATATGACGCTGGGGGTGTCCGACATCACACTGCTATAAATCCAACACCACATAAAGTAGTTTGGTGACAAATCGATAAGTAGCCATGTATAGCTATATCCTATGGCCAATGCCTGTACCCTATACTCGTCTCTGAGTACCACCCCTTTGGGGTGACCAGGGCACATGACATTGACTTAGCTGCGATCAGACCATACAACCACCATCCCTCAATGGTTCAATAAATAGAAAATTCCTAACCACTTATTTTATAACTTGGCACTACCAGACCAACTACCAATGACGATCTATTCACAACATTGGAAATTATAATCATCACATCGCACCCTGTATGATGTGATGATCCCTGTATGATGTGATGATCAAGCAACAATAATCAGCATTTTACTATGCTAATTCAACATGCATAAGTAATAGAATCTCAATTGATCACAGGTATTATAAATCAAAGATAATCAACAATATTCAATATAGATAGCAAAGTGCCCGTACAAGCAATAATATAGATGACACATGAGATCAATCGAATCAAGTACAAGCATAGAGTCAACAGGAGTATGACTAAGCTATCCAACCAACCATAATGGAATGATAATATGCACTAGAAAAGAATTTACTCTGTAATGACCAAATACAGAGATTACCCACCTGATAGAATGAATGTCGATAGAAGAACTCCAGAAAATATAAACCTCGTATGTAACAGGATCACCCAATCAAGATCCTGCAAATTACAACATATCCACTAAATACAATAATGCATTTAATTTTACAACAAAATAAATCCCATAATACACCATAATCTATCAACTCTAACTTCACTTATCTTACTCCAATTAACACAAGCTAAATTTCAGCATCAATACTAATCACATAAATCCATTCCCTACTTAACCATTAGCAAGCTAATTAGCAACCGAAAATTACTGATTGATCTCAAGCTAAACCACCAGAATCAAGATCAAACACGCAGGAATAGATCATAGCTAACCTACTGGAATTAATCAACAATTTCTCAATAGCAAGGAAAGACCTAACAGAATCCAACTCCATAACATATCAATAAAATCCTAATTCTATCGAAACCCAACAACAAATCCAAATCCTACTGGAATCAAGGGTGAAGCCTTCAACCATTGGAACAAATCCAACAGAAAACTAATCAACATGCAGGAACAACCTAGGTATTCAGATCAGCAATAACAACCAATTAATCTAACAGTTTCACAAGCTACAATAGATCAATCTCCACTGAACCCAATAGCAAAGAAATTCCTAACCGAAACAAACACGCAAGAACAAAATCCACACAACTTGTCACGGTAACAAGAATTTAACCGGATCAACAAGGAACTCACCTCAGATCTGATGCCTTAGAAACCCAGCTAGGCTTCGATTCTTCCTTCGGTCAAAGCCGCTGTCCTCCACCAAGCTGCTTCCACTGATAGGGGAAAACAAGGAAGGCGGCGACGGCTAGGTCGGTGCCTGGATCCACGCGGTGTAGGGTTCCGGTAGAAGAGAGCTCGGGAGGACGTTCCGACAGTGAGGTACGAGAGGTGGCCGTTGCTTCCTCTCCCAATCAAGCTGATCTTGGTGGTGGTGAGGCAAGCGGCGGCTGGCTCGCGACGAGGAGTGGGGAAGGCAGACAGAATCGGGCAGCACTCGGGGAAAAGGAAAATGCCGATCGTGAAGGAAGAAATGCTGATCGGGAGAGGAAGAGGAGAAGATCGTGAGCTCGGGAAGGAGATGATTGCGACTTTAAAATCTTCTTAACGGGGGTCGAGTTTTAAATCCAGATCCAATCCTGATTTAATGGGCCAGTTTTTTGGATTTGGGTTTTAACCCACTTAATCCGACCCAATTAAAACTTAAGCTTTAATTGGTTAATCCTAACCATACTTAATTAGAGATAATGGTTAAATTAAACATGGATTAATTCCCTCTAAATCCTTGTTAACCAATTAGAGCTAAATTATTTATAATTAACCCCAAACTTCAATTTACATCCTAAATTTTTTTTCATATCGTACATTCCCCCTCGATGCTGCTTATATGAACTGATCCAGGCGCCTGGAAGTCTTTCCGAGCGCCTTTATGTCATCCCGTCGATCCACTTTCGATGTTGACTTGGCATCTTCCGGGCGCCTGGATGCTGACGTGGAGGTTGCCAGATCAACTTTGACTCCACAACGCCTTATCCAGATCTGGGTGCTTAGAGGCTGAGATGCCCCGACTATTGGGACTTTGCCAGCTCACCTGCCTTGTTGACCCGTTCCGTTGACATCCGGGTGCCTTGAACCAATCCGGGCGCTTGGACGTTTGGTCGCCTGGATTCAAATAAGGACGTCCGGAACACAAAGTTCCAGCTCCTCCTTTCCTGCATTACAAGTTAGTCCAAAATCCAAAATACAGGAAGGTTACACTGTTTTGATCTTGATTTCATGTTTCTAGTGAAATCCTGAGTCAGACCGACGCCTATTATTCTCTTTACTTGGAATGCACCCTCACCCAATTCTATTCGGGATAATTAACCTTGTGCCACCTAGATCCACCAGACCTGTTGGACTTTTGCTTAGCCTCGATCCTCGGCCCCCAGACCTTCCACCGCTAGACGTCCAGTCCTCTAGACCCGCCTATACTTTAGCCTGATGCTCTTAATCCGTCAAGACTTCCTGTTTAGTCCTCCTGACTATGACTTCCTTGCCTAGTCTTCTAAATCAGGTCTCCACCTAATCTTCTAGATTAGAACTTCAGTTGCCTAGCCTCCAGGTAGGATTTCCACTGCCTAGTCGCAATTAGGGCTTTCCTGTACCTAGCCGCAACTAAGACTTTCCTCTGCTACTTGCACACTCAGTTAAATTCATCAGATCACTTCATATACTTAACTTGATTTTTTTTTTCCATTATTAAAACTTAAGTTCGATCATCTGATGCTCCCTGCACCAACAACTAGTATCCAATGATGAGCCACTGGTCCAATAACACTTATTTATTTTTATATTTTTTGTAGCTTTTTTTCACTTTCATAAAAAAAATTCATTTATTATCTCTTTATTTTATGCCAGTTTAACCGTAATCTATTACTAAAAAATGTATCATATTTTCTATGTTGTGGCTAGATTATCATAAAAACTTCTTTTTGTTGGGATCTACTAGGCTCATAATGGTGGTGCAATAGAAATATAAATTTTTTATTTGGCCTATTTAAGTCAACCTATAGATTTGAAAAGAAGTCACACATACAAAAAATAATTAGGTCTGTACTTTATGAGTCAAAACAATTCAAACATGTAGTCTCTACATTGTCCACGTGGTGCAATTCCCTTGAGTGTAGCATTGGAGGTGCTAGCTTATTGACATCCAATGCCTTTCAGAAGGAGGTCATCATTCAAGCCTAGAGCAATCACTAGAGGAGTTGATCAACTCTTGAGTTAAGGACTAGGACGAAGAAATCCACCATCACTTGATTTAGACGAGGGAGAGAAAGGGGGTTCAACTACCTTTGGTTATCAAAAGGAGTGGTCGATCACCCCTTTTTAATCGGGCTATTTGGCCAAGAGGAGAGAGAAAAAAGGTCTAACTTAAATCTTTCCAACTCCCTCAATTAATTGCATACCTCAATTACTCTTATAAGGTAAGATATATTCTTTTTCAATTAAGGAATAATTATTAATTAATTTAAGGAATAATCCCATTGAAATCCAATTCTACTTTTCAGATTTCTAGAACATTTAATGGGGCTTATAGAAAGTTAATAGACCATAGTTGAAAATTGATCCCTTTAATTAAAAGCCAATTAACTCTTAATTAATTTTTTAATATAGTCCTCTAATGTGTGAATATGATAGATTAACTACTTATTTTATCACAAAAGATTAATCACTCCAAGTAATAAATTGTTTTCCAACTAAATTCCTTGTTTTTTCTTCTTTTGATTAGTACTATGCAACAATGTGCATGCCACTCTATAGCTTGCTAGAATTATTAGAAGATCAAACTCTTAGGTCCCCACATGAAGAGCTTTTTTTTATTTATATACATAGGTAATGGATGATCTCTAGTAAAATATCATTAATTCCTAATATTCTAGAAGAACATATTAATCCCTAAAGCCTTTCTACACAGTTCGGTGCTTTTATTATTGCATGTCATGGTGTGGCATAAGATATGGAAAAGTGTCTATCCCTTCAACCCACGCCATATTGTCATTTAATTTCTTGATGATCCACTTGTTAGAAAGTGAATCTTGTCTCAATTCCACTTGTATTGTGCATAGAATCCTTAGATGATCTTCAATCAAATGGACAAGTAATATATCTCCTTCTACCAAGGGTTACCTTTGTAGAGTAAGCACACCCCCACCTCCATATAGCATCTAGTATTCCCAATGAATGTATATGTAATTCTTTGGATAAGACCCACCCACAAGTGGTAGAGCACATCGATCCTCATATGAGATAGGTGTGATAATCTTAAATCTAAGGACTAATTGCACCATTGTCGTATGAGATTTCTATAGACACTATGTAGATATCGTATTATTTCTCATTAAGAACCACTCTCACTAGCTTGTCCAACAATTCCACCTATATATTTGTCTAAGCATCAACATGCTATTTGCATGAGAATATCTACTTCTATCCTATAACAAAATTATAATATATAGTAGAACATCTGTAATACTTGATGTCCAATCTTGAGATTATTACTATCAAAGATTTTTAATAATGCTACATTTATGTATAAATTTTGTCTCACACCCGGTTGGATCAATATACTAATACATACTACATAAAATTTTATAATCATTGTTCAAATAAGCGCAAGAATACATAAAAGAATAATTTCATTAACAGTGCAATTACGTATTAGATGCCCATATTGTTAAAGTTAATTGGCCTATCACTCATCCCGAAGGCTACAGCTGTTAAGAAATTGATCAATTTCATATTCTTAATATTCCCCTTTATGCGTGTGTGGTATACTTTATTTGATTTAATAAAATATTAACACATGAATCGATGATTATTATTTTTGACACCCTTAGCATTCAAACTATAGACTATGTTAAAATTAATTAATTAATATTTATTCTTAAGCTTAAGCTGTAAAGAGACCAATTTTTTATTCTTAATATCTTAAAAAGTATTAAAAATGAGATAGATAGGAAAATTTCACTTCTTTAGTCCCAAATCTAAAAAATGAGGTTTCTTAAATATACTTAAATACACACTTAAGTTTGCTGGCATTTTGGATTGGATCAAACTCTCGTATTTTAAGATGATATTATAGGAACTCTCGTATTTTAAGAGGGACCCTAGTATAAGGAGCATTAGAATGTGATAGAGCCGAGGAAATGGACTACATAGGCAAAAGGCATGAAGAATGAGGAGTTGAGGGCTCAGGTACATCAGAGAGACATATTGCTCGATGGTAGATGACTTTAGTCCACAAGTATAACTCTTGTGAGTTGAGAGTAGATCTCAAAATAAGTGAACTCAACTTTAAAATTGGTCATAGTTGAGCATCTAGTTAATTGGTACTTGGAAAATTCAATACCCTAAAATCTGATTATGGATTGTGGGATTGTGGTTTTGTCTATGATGGACCTTAATTGATTGATGGTTGAAATACTTGACACCTCAAAATCTATTTAAGATTTGAGGATTGTGGTTATTTCAAGTCAACTGATGATGGACATCGTCCAACTAGTGGTAGCTAAGTTGACTAGGCAATCTCGAATGGATAACATAATATTTTTGTTTATGGATTAGTCGACTAGATCGGTTAATTGATGGAAGATCATCAATTGATGTTACAATGGACCATGTGGAAAGCATCATTGATAAAGCAACAACAGTCAAATGTGCTAAGAACTACAAAGGAATAGTTGACTGATGAATGTCACTAGTTGATTGATAGGTGTTGAACAATAATGGTAAGGATGAAGGCTTATAAAAGGACTTCAAGTAAATTTGAAACTAATGTTCCTAGACTCAATTCAAACATTCTCTGGCCTTTCTTGTATAAATTTGAGAACCTTCTCATGATCTTCGTTGTAATCCAATCAAGAGCATTGTAAGAGGTTTATCCACTTTGGTAATTGAACGAGAAGGAGAAAAGTAGTGGCTGATTCAGGGTTGATCCACTTGAAGGATTAATATTTCGTGAACTAGGTGCCATGGGCTGCTAAACCACTTACTTCATAGTGTGCTTGAGTTTGTTCTCTTTTCTTTATTTTGTTGTATTTTATTTTTTTAACTTTACTGAGTTATTAGCAAGAACTATTTAAGTTGTGAATTTAGGGACATTCACTATGCCCCCTCGAGCTTGATCGTCACAGTCCTAACAAAAAATAACGTTCCACCTCCTTAGTCACACATCCAAAAATAAAATGGATTCTTAAATACAAGGTTTAAAATATCGAGCCGTGTCGAGATTTCGATCCTGGATTGGAACGATACAATTTCGGCACCGTATCGTACCGTGCTGGTATAGTTTAGGTATTTTTTAAAATATAAAATATATTAACAAAAATAAAAAATTTAATCTAAAAATTTAAAAATAAAAAATAAAATATTTTTTAAAAAATAATAAGATAATTTTATAGATTTTAATAAAGCCTATTTAAATTATCTCAACTATAGTTAGGAATTGATTATTAAAATCTCAATTAAAACCCTAAGTTAAAAACACAAAAAAAAATCGCGAGTCGCAACTGC
>JBBMKF010000065.1:5366773-5383447 GCA_037834155.1 Curcuma caesia | reverse complement strand
CTCGTCGCGAAGCCTTCCTTGGAGGAGATCGTGCACTACGATCTGTGGGCTCGGGAGTACGCCGCCGGTTTGCAGCCTTCGTCTGACTTGAGTACTCCTGTTGCCGTTTGAGCTGATCACCTAAAGTAGTCGCCATTGATGCCATTCCAAGAGTTAATGTTCTTGTCACAATAATGTGTTGCATTGGTTTATCCCCTCGATCATATATGAAATTTTACTTGTATCGTATTGCTATTGCAACTATCTCATCGAGCATTTAGTAGATGGTTTAGGTATCTCTAATTTTTACGATCTAATTAATCTTTAAAGTAATCGTATCAGGGTAAATCAGGAAGTATATATGAGTCTTGACGGATGACTCACAAACTCCTAGTACTTAGATTGGTCATTTGATATTTCTATGAACACTAACTCGAGAACTCTTTTCGTTTGATTTCCACTATACTTTAGATTTGATTTAAATGATCATGAGTAGAACAAGCAATATGATGTGTGTTCCCTTTTACTACGAGTGATAATTCCTCTCTATCTATTACCCATTCTTTTTATAAGACTAACAATGCACCTAATAACAAGTGTATACTTAGTTAGGGGAGCAAATGAACTAAATCAAGTTGAATAGTATAAAAATATTGATACAAGTTCAAGTTTGAAAAATATGTGATATTCAAATTTAATTTAAAGTTTAAAAATGTAAATAATTTTGATTTGAGTTTGGTGACTTAGGTACCTTCTAAAGTTGGAAAGCCCCAATAAGACAAATCATTAATAATAATTGTATAACAATGTTATCAAGTTTTTAAATCTAGGTTCCTTGGGCTTTAACTCATCTAAACCAACTCTTTAATTTGACTTTGGGCTTAAGTGACGGCAAACATAATAGTACTTATTTTAGTGGTGAAAAATTAAAGGGAACTATAGAGGAAATAAGTATAAGAAATTAGAAACGAAGAGAAGCTATTGCTGTCTGTCTTTGTCGAAAATGAAAAATTTATTCAATAATCAAAAGTCCCCAAAATAAATTCTAACTTGCAAAAGATAAAAATACCTTTAAAATATAAAATTATAAAAAAATATTCAGAGCATCCGAAAATGACTAAATGATGTCTGATGGATCCAAAACTAAGCTAATACGGGTTTCACTCTGTATGGATTAGAAATATCTAAAAGAGCTTCGATTAACAACCAACTGTGCCTCATTTTGATACTTGAGTAAAAAATTATGACCCGTTAAAATTCGACTCTTCCTGCATTAGCATACATCACTAAAGTTACCACGTTTAGAGCTATCAAACGGGTCAACCCATAGGGAGTGAGGTAACTCACTCGTTATATGATGGGCGAGGGGGGGGGGTCGACCCATCAACTTGACGACTTAGGACATCTCCTACACAACCCAATCCAAGACAGGTTGCGGATTAGGTGGGGTCAACTTACGGGCCTCAAAAATTAAAAAAAGTATATAAAATATTAAAAATTTTAAATTTAGATTGCAGTTTAAACGGATCAAGTTGAAAATTTTAAGTTTGAATTATGATTTAGACGGGTTAAGCCCATTAATCCATTGGATTTTAAATTTTGAAAAAAAAAATAATTTTTCTTAATCCGCAGATCAACCCAATCTCGCCATAGCCTGACCCATGCGGGGTCACAGACCTAGCTAGGTTAGTCCATCTAAACCTACCTTAACTGGGTTGATAAAATTTCATCTACCTTAGATAGGACAATCCAATGGGTTCAATCTAAATTAATGGTTCTAACCACATTCTTTCTCGATTTAGGCTCTTTTGTGCTTGAGTACTTTGACTCATTTTTAATCTAAACCATCTACTTTTGATTGCTCAATCCAAAGTTACCTTGTCTCGAGCATCAACTCCTTTGGACGCGACTAAACCCTAAATCAATCGCTCTTGATGTATCAATGTCAAATATATAAATCATATTATCATCTACATCGACCATAAGATATCAATTCCTTAACAATTTTACCCTTTTTAATACTTGATAATATATTTAAGTAATAAATATAAACATATAATACTTCTTCACAGATGGTCGTGAGACCGATCGCGTAGAACTATTAGGATGATGGATTCCATCTTCATTTACTGAATCATAAACATACGATAAGAAAATTAGAAATAAAAACTCTCTCCGTCACACATAACTCACTACAATTTAGATATCCTATAGAACCCTACGCTCTTAAGTCGAGTTAGCTTGAATCGACAACTTTATTTCTCGATTATGAGAAAAATTACTAACTAAAATCTAATATTTCTCCCTCTTTTTGACATATCAAAATAACACCAATATGCAATAAATGAACACATAAAAACATATCACAATAAAACACACCATTTATTTTTTATTATGCGAAATTTTAAATATAATCTATATTTAATTAGTTAAGATCATAAACAATTATTATTTTTTAATAATAAAAATGTATTTAACTTAATTTTAATTATGTATCAAAATTAAGGGTTTCTTGTGCGAGTTTAAAGCACAGGGAAGATAAACCCTACTTCATACGCATCGCTCCTCGCTCGTGGAAGGGCGAGAAAAGAATGGCGGCTTCCAAGGTCAACAAATCTCAGCAGAAGTCCGGCGACCTCGAAGCCCTCAAATCCGACGTCGCCTCCTTCGCTGCTTCGCTTGGGCTTGCTGCTCCCACAGCTACATCCTCCTATGGCTTCGACGATTCCGATTTCCGGAAATCCGGGCCAATCAAGCCCTCCAAGTCCCAGGATTCCAAATCCCCAAAATCGGCCGCCGACCTCGGTGCGGAGGTCACCGCCAAGAAGGGATCCGGTTCCAAGCCCGTCGCTAAACCCCATCCTCTGCAGCTCGGTTCATTCGACAGTAGCTATCAGGGCGAGCGCGGACCGCACTTGCCGTTGATGAAAGCGAGTGCTCTGTCGGGGCGTTGGTACGACGGCGTTGATGAATTGGAGGCCAAGGTCTTGGGACCTGATGGGAGTAAGAAGGTGACGGCTTTGGGAATTGAGGAGTTTAAGAAGCTGGGTGAGAAGAAAAAGGAGCTGGCCGTCAAGCTGATGGCCCAATACACTAAGGATTATGATTCCTCGAGGAGGAAGACTGGGGATATGAGGATGCTGGATGTGACAGCAAGGTCAGGGACATCAGCAGATAAAGTCTCAGCTTTCACTTGCTTGGTCGAGGATAACCCCATCGCAAATCTTAGGGCATTCGATTCCCTTTTGTGTGAGTTATTCTGCTTTCCTTTCATTGCATCAACACACTGTTCAAGTTAAATCCATTATCTTTGGTAAAAGATCGTACTTTAGTTTATGGACGTTTGAATAATGTGTATGGTCTAGCTTAACTTTCGTAACATTATTTACTATCTTTTTTTTACAAGTATTAAACTGTACAGTATCTTCATGCTAATCATTTACTTGACAACTGAACATCATGAGCTTAATCAACACTTATAGTCACTTGTAGCCAAGAAATCTCTTACTATAATTGATTTATTATCACCACAAGTAAGCTTCTAAGTGGTTAACTTTCTTTAAATTTTTTTCAAGGCCTGGGAATCCTTCTAGTATACCTTGGATTAGTAGTTGAAAATGAAGAGTGCAGGAATTTGATTTTTCTCATTGGTGTATGATTCATCAGCTATTTGTATTCATATGAAGAGTGCATTAAATGCTTCTCTCAACTTATAGCTACCTTGATATGACCCATTAGAGATTTGCTAATCTGATTGGAAGAAGAGGGAGCTTTTGTTTACTATACGTTAATGATTTGGGAATTTATGCTTGAGATGGGAACTGAAAATGAATAATTTTGTTAAGATATAAATTGGAGCAGCAATATTCATATCCTCATACTTCTTATGGAAAATACTTAATATTTATTCCTAGTGATAGTTTTTAGGCTTTTATGCAAATTCACTAACGAACCACAAATGGTATGGCACACCTAGTCTCTGTAATATCAGGGTTCCCTTAAATCTTTGGTAGCAAACTTGAGTTTGAGACATTATATATTTTTTATTATGGTGTCCTTAATCTTTGGTAGCAAACTTGAGTTTTAGAGATGTATGAAAGGCAGATGACTATAGTTGAGAGATGGATGGAGCCTATGGAGGAAGCAACGTGAATATAATAAAAAATTCAAGAAATTAGAGGTGTTCTTAGATCCGAATGCATGAATAAAACACAACAAACACGACAACAAAATAAGGAAATGTAGTTTACTAGGAAAGGCACAAGAAGCATAGTTCATTGGGTTGATATTGGTATCAATATGAGTTTGGCAAAAATTTATGTATCATCCTTATTGGAAAGGAATGATAGAATTGGTAAAGTCATAATTTGATATAAAAACTGAAAGGTAAAAAAATTGTTTAATGTATGAAATTATATAAAATTGTAATGAGAGGATTTAGATCTAAGTTTGCCCTGTTTAGATTCAAGTGCATGAATAAAACACAACAACAACTTTCAATGGAAAAAGGAAACATAGTTTACTAGAAACCAAGGATTTAAATCATGAGTCGTGCTGAAGTTTGAGTTTCTATCTAGAATGATATAATTTTGGTATTGCATTATGCTGTGTTATATAGTTGCGATGATGATACTAGTCGTGTTTGTTTGTTCTTGAGTGAATCAATGACCTTGATTGATTAAATTGTAATTGATCATGCAATTGATTGGATTATTTAATAAATTAATTAGATATATAATTCTATCAATACCTTATAACTTTATCTACTATCTACTAAAATATTATATAATTGATTCAATGCAATTCTAGAAAGCAACGTACAATAGAATCATTCATGGACCTCTGATCTAGACTAGGTAGATTGATTAAACATAAGAAGACCAAAAAGAAGAATTGGAGAGGGGACTAAATTTGATGAGGAACACGAAGCAACATCACAAGTTGCTAGTAGTTGTAGGAGGAAGCTTGCTGGTGATAGAGTGCTCAGGTTCTTCTTTTGCTTATCAGACTCATCCATCCTCCCTCTCATCTCTCTGTCAACACGAACCCCAAGTAGTGTTGGTGTAAGGAGCACTAGTCTGTCCCTAGAGTTTCGATGTTTGACAACACATCTAAGTCTGGTTAGTTTGACCAAGGGTTGATCCAAATAGGACCTAATGTTTGGATGTGAGTGAAGTCTAGTCAGGTCAGTTTGATCAGAAGACTAGCGAGAAGTCCTAATCAATTGGACTGGGCAAGGAAGTCCTAGTCAATTGGACCAGGCAAGGAAGTCCTAGTCAAGTTGATTGGGCAAGGAAAGTCCTAGCTGGAGGCTAGACAGAGGAAGTTCTAGTTGAGGCTAGATAGGGAAAGTTCTAGCTGAAGGCTAGACAGAGGAAGTTCTGGTTGGAGGCTGGGCAAGGAAGACTTGGTGAGTGAAGCTAGACAGGAAGTCCTAGTTGGAGGCAAATAAGACTTGGTGAGTGAAACTGGGCAGGAAGTCCTAGTTGGAGGCTAAGAGAAGTCCTGGTGAGTGAAGTTGGGCAAGAAACCCTAACTGGAGGTTAGACAAGGGAAAGTCTAAGCAGGTGAAGGGTGATCGGATGTTTGGCAGGTGAGAAGTCTACCTATGGAAATGACTAGTCCTAATTAGAGGTTAGGCAAAGGAAAGTCCAAACAGGTCAAGGCTGACATGATGTTTGACAGGTGAGAAGTTTACCTATGGAAGTGACTAGTCCTAACGAGAAGTTAGGCACGGGTGAGTCTAGTAGGTTAGACCTATAGGGAAGCCTAGTAGGTCAGACGGACTACAGGTAGACTTAGGTTGCTTTGTTTGTGTGTATGCTTATCTTGTAGGAACTAGGAGCTGGAAACAAGATTGAAGAAGTATAGGAGGAGCAAACAGAAGCAGTCGAACCAAGTCTGGAGTCAACTCAGATCAAACTTGAGTTGACTAGATTTGGGCGCTCGGATGTTACTCCAGGCGCTTGGACGGTTCAAGCGTCCCTAGATGGTCCAGACACTTTGATCAAGAAGAATCCACCCCGATAGACCGACAGAACCGGATTAGGATAAGATCGGTTCCAGGCGCCCGGAAGAATCTATATAAGGGTCTCAACGTGTACCACAAGGTGTAACCCTGATTCTCCAAATCTTTCGTCCTGCGGTGTTGCTAAACGCGAATGTCTTCCGACTTATGCAATCGGAGAAGCTCCAGGAAAGGTGCGCTGTGCTCAAAGACTTTCAAATTGGCTACACGGGTGATTTTATTTTAAGTCTTACGTTCTGTACTTCTGCTTATTATATTTTGGATTGTAAGACGGGTATCTCCGCCTCTGAAAAAGTTTCGGAAAGGAAACCATTAGTGGACGAGCGTCTTTCTGTGTATAGACTTTGGACGTACTAACTCTGGGGGATTAGGAAGCAAGTAAATCCGCGAGTCCTTTACTTATTTTTCTAATATCTGCTGTCAGTCTTTGTGTTAGTAACGAATGAATGAACGACGAAATCGCTATTCACCCTCCCTCCTCTAGCGCGTCCACTAGTCCTACAAGTAGAACTACAAGTCCGATGAGCTCATTTGGTATTCAAATTGATTTGTTCACACCTGCCCAAAAATATGTCTCAGGTAATCACAGTTGGACTCGGACTCACAAGATACATCCTAGATTCTGTCTCTATGTCATTCCTTTTTGCTGCTGCCGCTGATTCACCTTTTCCCCTTCTCTTTTTATATTTTTCATCTCCACATGATTGACACACAGAATCAAAGGATGCGTCACTTGAAAAATATCTTATTTTGGCTAGTTCTTAATGCTATCGGCTAAGGCAGGCTTTGCCTCAATCAATCCTATCAAAACTGTGTGGCATGTGGCACAGTAATACTTACCCATGTCTTGATTGGCAATTGGAACGATACGTTTTCTGCAGTCTGATACTGATTGACAATTAAAACCATTTATGAAATGAATGTATTGCTATTATTATTATTATTATTAAGGTATATATTGTGATTGTTAGCAATACTATTATATTCTGAGGCAGAAATTGCAATCATAATTCATAACAACCAATATAGTTGATTGCTGCAAAATGTTGAATCAGATGATTTGGTGAAAATATTGGTACTATTTGCAATATTATTAGTATTATTGGGGTATCTATTGTGCTATTAATATTATATCCTAAGGTTGAGACTGCAAATATGACAACCATGATGGTTGGTCTTTTCTGCAAAATTTGCGTCAGGTGATTTGGTTAAAATCTTTGTTCTAGTTCCAACTGTTTATCAGTTTGCAGCTCTTGAATCCACCAAATGACTAGTTTGCTATCATACTGTTGAAGCATGTGATTTGATGCATTCTATACCAATTGTCTGTGCCCAGTACCATTCAAGAGCCTTACCGTTGTGTACTTTTGGTACTGAAATAACTAAAAAATTTCTTCATTGATTGGCAGCTATGGTGACATCCAAGGTAGGGAAACGCTATGCATTTACTGGCTTTGAAGCACTGAAAGAGTTGTTCCTATTGAGGTAAGATGTGCTCCCTAAATGCACTTCTTTCTACTGTTTCATTCTCATGTTTCCATTAATTGGATTTGTGGGTATAGACTCTAGATTTATGTTAATATTCTAAAGACCAGCTCCAGTTTGCAGATAGACCAGATACCACATTATGCACACATTTTGAATTTACATGTGCTAACATATAAATAGTTAGTTAATATTTATGACTTGCATTTCATAACTTGGAATTATATAAGTCAAAGATTCATAATAATTGTGTGAACAACTTCATGTTAATGACGACTCATGGTAGGTAAGAGAATTCCTATAAAATCACAGCTCGATATACATGCATATGTTATGCATCCCAACCCATGATTTGTTAAAGTTTTTCATGTTTATCAGGAGAATAGACTCAAGAGTTTTCCATTCTCATAGATCTTAATTGCCACTTACAATTTTTAGGTTTGTTTCATAAGTTAGTTGGGATATATAAACTAAAAGGTTGGGATTTATATATTAGATGATTGTTTCATAAATTGCATCTTTAGTCTCATTGCATATTGGATTTCCTGCACCGTGCCTAGGAGAAATGTGGCACATAACATCAATATATATATAAATTACTTCTGCATTATATAATTGTATGCCATTAACACTAAGTCACATTGATCTAACTTTCGAAATTTTTTATTTGCAAGTAAATCAATCTAAAAAAATTCATTTGCATAAGGTCAACAAATGTAATGTTATTAATCCTATGGCAAGCGAAATCATGATATCTTGAGTCATGCAGTAGGCCCCGTAGTTTTGCCTCATGCTTGCAGATGTTGACGTTTGATACCTTTAGGTTTAAGGGAAGGTTGGATAGGGAAGGGTAAAGGATCAAGGATGGAAAAGGAACCCTGGTGGAAAAGGAAAAGAGGGACAGAGAATAAGCGGGAAGGAAGAAAAGAGGAAACAAAAAAGGAAAGTGGAGGAGATTGATAGTGATCTCGCAGTGGCCAAGGCGATGGTAGTGTGGCAGCTTGGCCTTAAGTTCGTGGCGGTCTAGCTACAAGCTTGCAATGGCTAGGATTAGTGTTTTGATCACAGTGGGCCTCAAGTGCTCCTTGAACAATCATGTACAAATAATGCTCTGTTTATCGCGAAGGGCGAAGGAGGTCACTTGATAGAAGAGTCATGTCGTGTACCTTGTGTCCATCCGTCTCATAGGAGGAAGAGTAGTGTACCTCGCATCACTGTGCCTCATAGGAGGTAGAAGATGTGAACTAGGAGAAGGAGGCAGAGCTCTGTGTGAACCATTGCAAGGCAAAGTTTTGAAGCCTAAGTACAATCCTAGAGGAGAACTAAGCGGAGGAGAAAGAGGTATTCCATGAGCCTCATGTCATCGTGATCTTTACGCGTTTCACATCTTGAGAGGTCCACATGGATCATTGCTTTCTTCGCGTGAAGCCATATGCCATCATGAGGAATGAAAGAAGTTCTGTCATGTCAGAGAGTTCTGTGTATCGATCAATAGATAAAATTCGATGCTCTATAATCTCCGCTGTCATAGAAAGATATTTTAATCCATGATGGCAATTTGTAATCTATTGATGTCACAACCAATGTCAGGTCATGTTATTGATTTCCTCACAATTCTATTATAAGTGAATCAATCTTAAAAAATCAAGTACATAGCCAAAGTTTCAAATTATGACTCTATATAATATCATATATTATTTATCATTATTATACGAAAGAAAAAAAATATCCCTATTACCAACATTTAAGATTTTAGAAATTTAAATTATTTAAAGTACATAATTGCATGCCTTATCCTCTTTTGTGTGCCTAGATAAAGTTGCATCACTTCAACTACTAAAAATTTGATTATGATAAAAATTAGGGCCGTAAAGGAACCAAATGTTAAAATTTTATGATCCTAAATTATTTATAATATGTTAAAAATAACATTTAACTTAATTTTATGGGCAACAATGAGGTTAGTTGAGCTTGATAAAAAGCTTGAGCTCGATAAGATTTTTAATAAACAAGTTTGAAAATGGTCGATAGCTTGAACACAACCAATCTTGCTTGTCTTGTTTACACCCCCTAATAAAAATAGGCTTTGATTATTCATGTGGTTGCAAACAAGAATTGTCCCTATAGAGTGGATTATGATTTATTGACTTGAAGTTATGAACAAGATGAGAATGGAAAAGTGAGAAATTCAACTTTGTAAATTCTTTTATGAGTTTTGGTGCAAAAATGCGTCCCACTCTCTTATGATCTCTTTAGAATTCCAGGAAACAACAAATATGTGAGTTTCCAAGTTCTTTTATCTTACAATTTTAGAAAGTTGCTGTAAATTTGTTTAGGTTAGTATTCATATTGAAGCTGAAAGAGAGAAATTCAACTGTATAAATTCTTTTATAAGTTTTGGTGCCGAAGATGCATTCCACTTTCTTATGATCTCTTTAAAATTCCAAGTAACAACAAATATGTGAATTTCTAAGTTCTCTTATCTCACATTTTAAAAAAAGGACAGCCCGATACACGAAGTCTCGCCAATGTGGGATCCCAGGGAAGGGCCAGACTATACTAGGTCTTTTGTATGCAATCTTATTTTTTATTGCAAGAGGTTGTTTCCACGACTCGAACCTGTGACCACTAGATCATACGACAACAACTTTATCGTTGCGCCAAGGTTCTAGAAAGTCGCTGCAAATTTGTTTAGTTTAGTGTTCTATTTGTCACTGAAATTTGAAGATCTTGTTTAATGTCATATGTTAGTTTGATTAATTGTTCATTTTCTAAGGTTTTGATATCTTGATTTTCGCTTGAAGTTACAACTGCCTACATTTTTGTTATGCATTTAGACTATTTGCTTACATGTTTTTACAATTTTTTCTTCAGAATGTTGCCTGATCGCAAGTTGAAATGTCTATATGAACGTCCCCTTGATAGTTTGCCTGAAACAAAAGATGGTTTCTCCCTCTTACTTTTTTGGTATTGGGAGGAATGCCTAAAGCAAAGGTATGTCCTGCATTTCAACTTCTTTAGTTTTCTTCATTATTGGACTTCAATGGGTTTCAGTGTGAATGTATCATGCTAAAATTGTCTAATATGTAAGCATGTTACCAATCATTTTTTTTAGGTTGGGCTCAAATTGTTAGAGCTTAATCCACCATAGAAATTAGTGTAAAATGAGCAGGAGAAGAAAACACTTACTATCTGACTCATCCAAATTGAATTTATCTTATTTACAAGCAAAATTTTTCAATGTTCACCGAGATTAAAATTCTTGAAAAAAATTCATCTGTAGATAGTGTGATCAGGATCTGTCTCTCACTGAAGATTATATTAAACATGACTTTTTAAATTGTTTTTGAACCAACTGATATATCGTCGTCCTATTGATGCTAGTTAAAAAATAGCATTTTCATCTACTACTTCATGTTTTATGAAGAAAAATGTTGCTTTTAGGTATGAACGGTTTGTAACTGCACTTGAGGAAGCAATAAAAGATATGCTACCAAATCTTAAAGACAAGGCAATGAAGGTTGGTCCCTAGTCATATTTCTTTCATTCAATTACTGAATGGCATTGCATCTCACTCTTCTGTGCTTATTAGATCTGCTAGTTGAGAACTGAGAAATGAGCACAGAGGGCTACACTAACTGCGAACATATAAACTATTTCATGCTAGTTTCAACTTCCAACGCATAAAATTGTGAAAATTTTCTTCCATTTGTTGTATGTGTTAATTTCATTCGGTTTGTATTTGCTATCAAGACAAGTGTAAGATGGTGCTTCCTAATTACATGTTTTTGAGTAAGTGCCCATCAATCAAATTAAACATGGTGCCATAATAACCGGTTGTGTTTCAATCTTACTAATCTCAGTAACTAAAATTTATTCTGTCCAGGTGTTGGGCTTGGTTTAGTCTTCTATTTGACAGTCACATATTTTTCTATGTACATAGCAATGGTTAGTCTAGCCCAGGTTGCTGTAATTTAGGTGGAAGTGTTGAGCATATGAAAATATAGGCTGACCTCTTTCCTAGCAGTTTTAACATAACAACATTTTTGGTGGCAATCTTGAAATGAGTTGCTTTCATTTATCCTGTTCCTAAAATAACATGTGCTGAACATAATCCATGTTGACCTTATATGGATTTATTCTTTTGATGTCCTAGTGTCACTTGCACTTGTGACCTTGTAGAGACTACAGCAAAAGCTTCCATGTCTGAGATTGATCACATATTTGCTGGAATTTATTAATGATTATCACCTATCTTCCCAGCAAAACTATGATTCATCTTCTTGAAAGTATGTGTTTTCTATGGATAGAGGAAGTGTTCAATAATTGTTCCTTGCAGACAGTGTTCATTCTTTTGAAGAGCAAACCGGAACAAGAACGAAAACTGCTTACAGCTCTTGTAAATAAAGTATGAGATCTGATTTGTATTTCCTTTTGCAAATCTTATTCTTAGTTTGAGATCCATTCTTTACATGTTTGTTTTTCCCAAGTGTCATATGAATGATACAAGACTTGTTTGCAATCTGTAGCTTGGGGATCCAGACAGGAAAGCAGCATCTGGTGCTTTGTATCACTTGTCATGCCTGTTGTCTGCACATCGTAACATGACGGCAAGTTTTGGATTACAACTTTCTGCTTACTGTTGGTTTGAAAGCATTTTTTGTCTGTGGTATTATGATGTATTGAGCCCTTTATTTGTAATTTGCATCCATCATACACTAATTAATAATTTTCTTCAGATGGGATTGCTGGGTGCAATCTTTTTTTTTTTCAATTTTTTTATGCTTGCTGAAAATAGGCATTGAGGGTTAAAATCACACTCATCCTACACAGTAAATTAAATTGGACGTTGAAGCTTATCTTTATCTCCTTTACACCTTTGGCTAATGATGTGTCAATCTGATTGCGCTGATATTTTATAATGGACAACACTGAAGAAGTAATGGAACTCCCTGTCGTTGAAAGGAATTATGTGTTTTTACTTCTTCAATTATTTAAGAAACCCTGTCTTGCAGGTTTAAGAAAATTCATGTCAGCAAGATTCAATTCTTAAACATTGTTACAATTTGAAAAAGTAGATTCTTTACTTTTGTTCTTTTGTTTTGGACTCATTCCTTTGGTCTACTTTCCAGGCAGCGGTGATTGATGAAGTGGATTCCTTAATCTTCAGACCATCTATCGGACTACGTGCAAAATATCAAGCTGTATGTTTCATCTGTACCATTCTTGTTATTAAACTTGCCACATTATGAGTCACAGATTGTTTATTATGATATCTTCAAAATATTTCTTCCTGATATTGTTAATTTCAATTTGTACGTGTGATTTTGTTCCTATAGTTTCTTATTTAACAATCTTTTGAAAATATCTAGATTGTTATCATTTGTCATTTTTTCTTGCCAAATTGTGAGAATTAACAGAAAAAACTTAACAATTTTTGAAAGAAAGAAATGTGTTTACTGGCAACCGGAGTCGATTGAATTAGTAAAAAATCTGCTTTGGATAGAATTTATCAAGGTTTAAGAACGCATTTGAATGTTGGGTTTTGATTGCTACTCAAAACGAGACCATATTTTGGTGCTGATTGGTGTACTATGTATTAGTATGACTTGCGGGCAGCCAACATCAATCAAAGGAGAAGGGTAGGAAGGGGAAGAAGAAGAGGTGGAAGAGGAATAACAAGCCTCTTCCAATTTTATCTCCTTGAGTGAGCTACACCTCTTTTGTCGGTCATCAGTTGTGGTGACAACAGTGTGATATCACATAAGCTAGAGTTAATTTATAGGAGGATTTGGTTCACTTATTCCCTAGCTATGTCATGTAACCACAGGCCAAAATCGATTAGCAGTAGGAGGAGAGGGAGAGGAAAAGGCCAAAATGGAAGAATAAGGGGAGCTGGAAGAAGAGAACTCTCTTGCTCTCGTCGACTGCAACCAATGAAAAACATAGTTTGGTTTTCTCTGAGAATACTATTGTTTGCCCTTTCTGGTCCATGGATTTTCGATGTTTGGTTGGAACAAAATGGTGTCGGTGTCAGTGTTGTGTCAATACAGGATGGTGGTTGTCGGCTCTGATTAGGAGGGGCAGGGAGGAGGAGTGAAAGATGAAAAAAGGAAGAAAGAGACTCACTGGTTTTGCTAGATTCTAGTGCTGCTCAACTTGAAGAGGAAGATCTGGAAAAGGCTGTGGGCTGAGCATGTGTAGCAGTGTGCCGGTGCTAATTTTGGTTGGGCTGCAGAACCAGATATTTTGGCTGTGCAAACCAAAACATCTGTGCGTTAAGAACTATGCTCTTTTCTGCTTACAGAATAACCAGCATCTTATAGTCAATCAATAATTAGCAGATCACAAATTTAACTAGATCTAATATTTGGCTGATAGGTGTCAAAAGCACATAAACAGTTCTGTTTCGGAAAGGATTTATTGATTGTTGAGTTCATTTCTTTCCAATCTTATTTTTGAATGATTCCGTAATACAACCTGACTTTGTTAATCATGCTGTTGAACAATCAGATTTTTTGCTTGAGCAAACATCCAGATATGGATGCCAATATTCATGGAAAAGAAACTTTAAACTATATAACATACACAATATATTTTCCCATGATCCTAACTAATTAGAAAGCATTAGACCTATTAAAAATCAAAGCACTATGGATATTGAAGCAGCGACACGCCATCAGTTTCTGGTAGTCCATTGCTGATGCTATCTATTTCATGAAGAATGCATGGTATGCTCACTCTCTGAAAAAATAAATAAACTTTAGTTTCCATGACCAATTATATTAAATTTATCAGAAGTTTGAAAAACATTAGAAAGTGGATTTCTTTTTTTATCTTACAGTTCAATCTTTGCTTTCTATTTTTAAATTCTTTTCCCCCGTTATATTACATCTTACAGAGCTTCAACAAGATGCTTTCAATGGTTATATCGTACATTTTATCTACACAAAACTATTTCTTTATGCCACTAACCTATTTTCTGATGCTTTTGTAGGTTAATTTCTTAAGTCAGATTTTTCTCAGCAAAAAAGGGAATGGGCCTAAAGTTGCGAGACGGTTGATTGATATATACTTTGCACTTTTTAAGGTGGAGTAATAAAATTGATCTGTGGTACTTGATTTAGAACATTTGCATGCCATTAATCTGATTCATTTGTTTGGTTCGGTAATTGCCTTCTGTTTCCAGACAAAAAAAATTGTCATGTCCGTTATCTGTTTTCACAACATTTTAGATGCACTATAGGATAGACCACATGTAATTCTCTTGAATACTGCATATATATTTTTAAGACCGCCAAACTTGAACATTCTAATTACATTAGACCTTACAAATTTTCATCTGATCATACCTCTTACTACCTTAGCACTTGTGCATGCCGCAGCTAACAAGTATCCGAGTACCTTTCATGCTCATTTTTCTGTGGAAAGAAATGCAAAATTCGTAAATTTGTAGTTTAAATTCTTCTCATAGTGGAATATTTCCTGAGGTTCATGTGAGGGCCTATGGAAGTTCTCTTCATTGCAGAACAAGCTGTGATTTAAAAATAAGCCATATGCTTAAGCTCTTTTTTTTCTTCAGAAATCAGGAGTTTATGGAAGAGATTTTTACTTCACATCTTTCATTTCGGCTATGCATTATAATTCTTTGTCTGGTACCATGTAAAACACTGATATATGAATGGTTCTCTATAGGTACTAATGTCAGAGGCAAAAGATGGCAAGAACAACAAGAATGACAAAAAAAGTGGTTTAGATGCAAAGGGAAAGCGCAAAAGCAGAAAGAGTGGCTCTCTGAAAACATTCAAGAATAATAATGATGAGGAGGCTTCAGAGTCCAATATTGAGATGGATTCCCGTCTTCTATCTGTACTGCTTACTGTAAGTATGCTAATCAGTCAAAGATCGATATTTCACCTTCTCTTTGTACTGCTCACAATTAATCAAGGCTTGAAATTTTGCTTTCTATGTTCATTGCTTTGTTTGTTGTAAGTGTTTCGATTAAGGTTGCCAAATTGAGGTTATTATGTTTTGATGAATTATCAAATCTTGAATCATCTGGAGCTATGAATTGTAAGGTTTTGATTAAAAAAAATAAAAAACATGTTAAAAAATCTGTACTTTATTTAGAATAGTTTTGATATCTAAAGTATAATATTTCATTTAACAACATAATAGAATAATGGGAGGCTCGATTTATTGTTCTATTTGTTGGGATTGGTCTCCTGCTTTTGTGCTCTTATACCTTCCTTTTCTCTGTCATTGTTAATTTTAAATGATTTGCATGCATGTGAAATCTTATGATATATGTTCATGTAATTATATACTGATGACATGTTATTTTTATATCATGCTAGTCTGTTATACGCATAGCTATTTATGTGGGTTATAGTGTAGTGTATATGTGACCTTTTACATTGATTAATTTCATATGCTGATATCATTTCACATGGTTTAGACGTGGTAGTGTAGGTTGATGTAGGTTGATGGTGTTTAACATGAAATAAACTTTTTAAACTGTAGAGGTAAAGCCTTTAAAACAGATTTTTTGCACAGTTGGATTTCACTTATTATTTCAACAAATATATCCTCTGAGAGCAGAAGGGGTACAAGTACTTGGATCAGAATGTTTTTTTTCAAGTGTATACCTCTTGATTGAATATTAAAGCATGAATTAAAATTTCGACCCATTTCGCCCGATACGGGCGAAACATCTCGTTTCGCTAGCAGATCGGCACCGACACAAGTAGTCCTGCCGGAACACCGTTTAGAGGCATCATGTGGGATCGACGATCTCCGGAAGTGTTGCATTGGGTCGCTGACGCCTCTCGAGGTGTCGCATGGGTTGTGTTCTTGCGGTCGCACAGAACAGCATGGAACAAGGCAGGCGACAGAACAACGGGTGACGGAACAGGTGATAAACTTCAGTTTTTAATAAATAACTTAGGTTAATAGTTTTAATCAAATCGTAACTATGATAGAGATAATTTAAGAGAAATGATATACTACATGAAAACACAACATGAAAATGCAACATGACACACTACACTGCATGGATGTGAGACCCATTACATGGATGTGGGACCCAAGTCTATAGTGTGTCATATTGCATTTTCATGTTGTGTTTTTCATGTAGTGTATCATTGCTCATAATTTAAATAGGTTTCATTAAAGCTTAATAA
>JBBMKF010000065.1:5323362-5334526 GCA_037834155.1 Curcuma caesia | reverse complement strand
ATACTGTATTTGAAGTAGTTGTTTGAATTCTTTATGATAAACAACTAAAATAAATTCTTGTTGATGGAATAAAAAGGAGGGTTTGAATATTTCTTCCGAATTGAAAGAAGATCGTAATTTTAATTTAGGCACGAGTCAACTAGTCCTCACTAATAGCCTAAAGTTGACTAATAACATCTGTTAGAGCAAACTATAATTTAAATACTAGTCACCTAATAATGGTTTACTTGCCTAGTCTAGTTTTGCTAATCACAATACCAATCAACCTAAAGTTTGGAGACATATTTTAGCTATGTTTGATCAACCACAAAACCTAAACCACCAAATAAGGCACCTTTAAGACTCCTAAAGTATTTTAGGAAGTCTCAAGAAATCCAAGACAAGATCACTAGTTTGAATTAAGTCACTTAAAATTATTATCAAATATCAAAACTACATGACCAACTTAACTACAATGGAAGAACCAAGATTATCATTTTAGCACATGGATTAAGCCATATTTAAACTGTTAACCTCCACTGATTAGTCTACCACTAGTTCAACCATCATCACCTTCTCATGTTGGAATGCAGATGAAATTGGAGAAAAGGATAAATATGATTCTAAGTCAACATGGCCTTAGTAATAAAGGGAACCAATTTGAGGGGAAAGTGCAGGAACTTTTTACCTTCTGTTTATTGTTCAACTATTCAAGTAACAAAATGACTATAGTCATGAATATTCACCAACAAGAACCTAAGTTTAACCCGAAGGAGAAGAAAACAAACCTGCAAAATTATGTCGGATGCCTGTTTGAACGGAGTGACTGCAAATGAGCGACAACGGTATCATAGTCAGGAAGTTTGGGATGAACATGGGAGGCCCTTTTGAGAGACATATGACGTGAAGTCAGATTTTCCACTGAGGTTGATGTGTTTGGTTCACCATTTCTTTGAACTGAAGATATTCCCAACCCATGAATCGGTGAACTTTGACTTCGCTTAATTGGCAGAACTTCCTCGTCCAGTAAACAAGGTTCTTCAGATGATAAGTCTAACTGAACGAACTTGGAAATTACACTATCATTATGGTCTTTATCTGTTGTTCTATCTGAAAAACATTTGTATGGAGTTCCACTTGATGGTTGAGACATGGTTCTTGAGATGGTATCTTCTTCAGAAACTGATGTTATGCTTCTTGTTCTTTGAGAAAGATTACCATCCCTAGTGGCTCTCCTTGACATTGTAAGGGAGGATACAACCTCTGTATTTATCGAATCTTCGGTCTTTACTAATGTGATGGCAGTGACCTCCCTTTGAAGCTGGTCTTCTTCCTTCTCACAGTGTCTGTCTGCATAAGATTTTGAAGCTCTTAATCTGAATGCATAAGGAGGTGTATGTGAATCATCATTAGATGAATCTTCTTTCTTATTGATAGGAGATGAGTTGTGTGATGACAATCTTGATTGAGGTACAGAACCTGTTACATGTGGAAGATGACGATAGCTCCTGTTTCTAAGTCCACCTTTTAGTGGTCTTAAGTTTAATCCTCCAGTCTCATAAGTTTCATCAGTAGCTGCAGAATGTGTTAATTCACCATTTAGATCATCAATATTTCTACAAGATGATTGATTTCTTGGAATTTGCTGCATAGTTTGCATGCTTAAACTAGAAAAAATTTTCTCACCATTGCTTGAACTGAGGGCTGCTTTTTCAACTCGTTTCTTGAACCCGAAAGAGGTTCCTTTATCAGATGCTGCTGCATATGGACCATTTTCAAAGTTGTTATCCATTGGCAGAAAAATTGTCTTTACAGCTTCCTTATCCTCAAAATTTTCTATGCAATGCTTTCTGTTGGTGCTATGGTCGTTTGTTTCATAATTCAGTACTAAATCTGTGCAAGGGTCAGAAAGAAGTTTACCTTTTGCATTTGTTAAATCCTTAAGTTGGTGTGTTGCTGATAGAAAATGTAGCTCATCCACCTGCTGCTTAGGGCTCCAAGAATTTGCATCTGAAGTTGAACCACTATGTTTTCCTTTTCCTTGCCCCAATTTTGAAGAACTTCCTTTAGTAGATCTCCCACTCACAGAATTCTCATCAATATAAGAATTATTCTGATCAGAAATTATGATAGAGGAATCAACTTCTTTTCTACTCACAACATCCCAACCCGTGCAGCCACGAGAAGAGTCAGAGAATGAGGAGGAGGATTCACTAAATCCACAATAAAAGTACTCATGTACATCATTCTTCTCAGTTTTCTGATTTTTTATCATTCCTTCTCCATCTTTCAGTTTCTTAGGTAATTCTTGAAACCAAACTACTTCCGGCTTCGAGTCTTGCAATGATTCAGACACTTCATCTTTGATAACATAGGCAGACGATTCATGTGATGGAAAATGTTGAACAGAATAATTTCCACGGCTTGCCAATTCAGCTGCAGCTCTAGCTGCCAAGCTAGCCTTTTCGGCAGCTTCAGCAGCAACCTCAGCAGCAGAGGCTGCATCTTTAAACTCCAAGCTCCAGTTGTTGCTATTAAAAGAAGCATTCCTTTTGCTGCAATTGGTGCAACTCACTTCTTCCTCCACAGATCTTCTTTCTTTTTGCAATATCAGAGCATACCATTAATTAGAAAAGGATAGCAGTAAATTAGAAAAATACAAATAGTAGGGGATTTACTACTTAATGCATGCCTCATACCTGAACCTAGGGGATTGAACGATATATTTGGACTGTATATGTTTGCACTAGGAGCTTTATTTAAACCAATTGAATTTACTCTGACATCGTTCTCGGAGAACAATTTAACTTGTTCGCCCATGATATTTGAAGATGAAAGCACCAGATCAGAGGATTGCATCAACATCGAATTGGTGCTAGTAAACTTGATTGGATCATACTGCTGAAGTTTGAACTCAAAGCTCAGAAACAATTGGCCATACATTACAGATGGAGGATCAGATGTATACGAAGTACAAAATTTACCAGAAGATCATCTGTCGGTTTCTTAATTTCGTCTACAAATGACTTTGGTTCCCACTTGACATTATGTTCTTCAGCAACTTCAGTTAAGACTTTTAATTTGAACTCTACTTCAGGAGCTCTTGTTGATAGTTTCTCAATCATCTGCAATTTTAGCAAGTAAAACAATAGTATAAGAAAAAAATTTCAGAAGACTGAACCATGTGAGAACTCATACGAAAACATAACGAATAATTTAAAAGTTCTTTCCTTCTACAGAACTTATCGAGGAATCATACACTAGAGGTCCTTACCATTCTGCTAACCCCACAATCTGGTCTAACTTCAAGAATATTGGAAACAAATTCTTTGCCATATTTAGCTGTAAATTGCTTTTTAATATCCTTAAGCTCTGGAATGTCTGCGCACCTTGGAGATGCAAATATCACACTACAAATAGCTTCCTTCAGATCTATAGGGCAGCTCCTATTAGATGAGAAAAATATAAAGAATGCTGAAAAGAGAGCTGATCAGGAAAAAAAACAACAACAAAATCTAATGTATACTATGAGTTACCACTTTCAAAAAAAAATCTAATGTTATAGTGTCAATAGAACATGTGAGAAATCCCTAATTAACGGAAAAGCAGCCATAGGAACTATATCATATTTTATTTTCTCATATAAGACGTTATATGTTAGTTAATCAGAAAAAGTGAGAAATCCTTATTCTGAGCACTCACAAACACATCTTCCAATGACTTTATCAACTTGGTAGCAGGCACCTTCTAGACATGAGAAATCCTAGATAAGCAGAAAAATCTGTGATAAGATGGAGAAATATATATGATCTTTAGATGCTGGTTTTTCTACTTATATGGCATAAAGATGCATTAACCAAATTGCACCTTCATTTGGATAGGAGCCATTGTTTTTAATCTCCGAAACTGATTTTGCATATAGATTAATTTACCAGACATGCACCTTAACATGGAGGTTCTTCTGATTGTAACACAAATCATAGCGCAATCTGACAGTTATGGTGTGTAGTACTAGAAAAGCAACGCCTTAATAATTGCTTGTTTAGAAATAGTATATGCATCAAAGTGATCCAAAAACAATATCAACAGACTCCGTACAAATATTTGGAGCACACAAGCAATTTTTTTTTTCATTTTATGCATTATCAGGACTTATGCTAAACACATTTTTATCCTACACTGCATATGCGAGTTTCAGCATTCTCAATTGGAATATGGAAAGCCGATTGCACCATGAAATGTTTTTGATTTAATAAAACCTTTTAGATCCAACCCATCAGGAGTATGAATTTCAAATATGGTATGCCAAACAAATTGTTTAGATATGAATTGTGTAATTAAAATATGCAGAAAACATGTATCCATTAACGAAACAACCAATTGAATAAGAAAATCAAATAAAATCAGCAAAAGAAAAAGAAAAGAACTTAAATGGTTTCCTGTTGCAAGAATATCTACCGTAGGGCCTTACTTGTGTAGAAAAGTACTGTTAATGAAATAATTGTTTAATAAAATAATCCCTTCAAGTAGGAAAATCATAGATAACAAATTAACATACTTTTGTGACTCAATTATTGGCAAGAATTCAACAATTAATTCACAATAGGTTTCAATGAGATCATATGCTGACATCATCTTCTCTTCCTTAATCACATGCTGAACCTGAAAACAAAATATAAATTCAAATGACAAGTTACTAGTGAAATCAGTTGCAAGGTAGATTACAATTCTTTCATTATCAGAAGTTATCAGCGATATCGCAGTTTAATGAAATGTTTCACCAATTATAACAAAAGAAATCACCAATAATTTCTTCAACACTATGAGATTACAAGAAAAAACATAAACAATGTGGATATGTCACATGGCACATTGTTGATAGAAGCAGCCAGTTAATTGCTGAGTAAGTTTCATTAGACATTGCAAAATATGTTAGCTACAATCCTAAGGTCATCATATTATGGCTAGCATGATAAATATGAAGAAAAACCATTAGGTGAAATGGAGGATGAGGTTGGGATTGTATTTTCAGTAGTAACTGTGATAGTGCAGAATTGTGCAGACATAAATAGCCAAATAACTTTTCCTATTCCTCCATTATGGAAGCAACACAAATTCAGCTGCAATAATTGTTCAGCACGCTATACAAAAAGGTTCAGTCACAGAGAAGGAACTAAAATGACAGTATAACTGAACAAATCAATTAGAAACTTTGAAAGATCATTACAGAGATCCAATTCTCGCTATATATATGAATTTTGATATAATTAATTTAAAATATGGATACGAATAACAATTTTTTCCCCATTTTTGGTGAAATGAAAGATGGTAAGCAAGCTCACAATGTTTGATTTCAAAACCAAGTTCAGCTTTGTGATCAAATACAAACAATGCTCAAATATACATGTTCGCAGACAAAATAAAACACCAGGAAAACAGATGGGAATCTGGAGATAAGGGATTTCCACTGGAAATACATAGCTTCGAAACAAGTGGAACTAAAGGCATGCATGATCTTGCTATACAACCTAATATAGTTCACTAGTCAAATGGAACTAAAGCAACTCAAGGTATGCCTTGGTATCATCAGTTCTTATCAATTAATCTTACACAAACACAGTATATCACGATCTAAATTCTAAAACATTGTTAATCTACTTTCTACTTGAAAACAGACACTGTGACAGGACATATCAAAATCCTAGTAGATTTTGCTTATGAAGCTAATAGAATTAATGTTGTTTTCTATTTCTCTAGTAACAAAGCCTTGCATAGATCTTAACAAAAGGATAATATTCATTCAGCCAACCCGAATCATCGACAGACAAAGCTTGTCGATGATAACTGTAATAGCTGATATTAAACTCGAATGAAGAAAAATGGCGTATTCAGATCTAAAAAAACAGTAGTTGGCACAAACAAAAAACTGGATAAAGCAAGGCGACAAGAACGAGGGTAAAGTCAACCAACCCGGATCCGCGCGATTTCATCTTGCCCCGTCTGGAGGAGCTGCGCCAAATCCCGCCTCATCGTCCGCACCTGAGCCTCCCCCTTGTTCTTCAGGAGCTTTACTCGTGACACCGCAAGCTTCAGCGTGGTCTTGCTACACACCGATCAAGAAACCGAATGAACTAATTCGAATCAGCCATGAGGGTGTTGATTTAAGCGTACCATTTGGCGGCCTTGAAGCTTTTGGAGAACATGCCGGCGAGGACAAAGGAGGGCCGATGACTTAGTTATTGGGCGGCGCGAAGCGGCAAATCGCGCGCTCCGGCGGAGCTCGCGCCGGCTCCGGCCATGTTGGTTTGAGCGCTCGGTACCTGGGAGGGTAATTTAAGCAGCTGGAGGGAGAGGTGGATGGTGGGGTCCACGAAGTGGGAACTGCTGGACCGTATTTTAGGTTTCAATTTGGACGTGGCGTTGGAGCGAATCCTCTTGTACTTGAGAACAGATTGTTTTTTAAATTTAATATTTTTCATCAATTTTTTATTTAATATATTCATATCTTTTTATTCTATTTTTTTAATTATTATTAGTTAATTTACAAAATCATTCATTAAATTGGATCAAATTAATTTTTTATTTTTATTTTTAATTTATCTGGTTGAATTTTATAGTAATTCCAACAACTAGAAAACAAAAGTGTGTTTTAGGATCTTTGCTAGGCATTTCAAGTTGTTTATCAATTTTAAAATAAAATATATAAATAAAAGTAAAGAGGGTTATTTCCTTTTATTTATTTTAAAAGTATATATATTTAAATTCATTTAATAATTTTATCTGAAACTACTAAATGATATTTTAAGACTCAAAGAATACATTTTAACTAAATAAGGCATGACAAACTATAGAATTTTCTAAAATAAGTAGCAACAATAAATTTATTTATTGTTATTTTTTAAATTTTATATAAAGATTTATATAGTAATTTTGAGCATAAATCTAGTGGTTAGAATTCCTCTCAATTAATAAGATCGATCTAACATGTCAAGTTCGATCATATAGCTCATTGACAAGTCAACGATTTGGATCGTTAGAGTGTTAGTACGACAATGTTGATCATGTCTTGTTTAGATTCTTGACACACTCTTTTAGTTGTCAAAGCCCCCTTCAAGTATTAAGACTCTCGAGGAGTGTGTCTGGTTTGACCGATTGGGCTCTTAGTTGAGCTTAGTAGAGTTTTAAATAAGTTTAATATTTTTTTCCTGATCGAGATGAAAATGTTCTTCAAGTAAAACAAAAGCTTAAGGTACTCATATATGAATAGTCAAATGGTTGGTCTACAACATGTCAATCACTAAATCATATTGAAAGACAGAATGCATTCTCAAACAATCAGAGTTTAATTCCTACGTAAGACACACTTTAATGATTGAACTACTGATGATGTTAGATTACTACATCAAGAGTCACCACATTTTTTAAATTTATTTGGTAGCGAAATGTGAGATTAGACCGTTCATCTCGAGACTAATCAGCCCGCAAGAACTAGTAATCCAATAAAAAAAGTTGACTCACGGTGATGGCTATTGCTTGTAAAGGAAGACTAAGTAAACAACAAAGAGATGAAATAAAATAAAATTTTAAACAAAGAACAAGATGAAATCTTTAAATGCATAAACCAGTAACAACAAACAAAGGTGCCAAGATTGACTTGGAAATTCAATCAAGAAAAGTATCATCCATACTAATTATAATTAATCAGTGTGAAATTAAGAAGAACATTGTGACTATTGCCCCCAACATTTTTGGCATATCTCTATGGAAGAAAAACTCTAAAGATACTAATACGTCAACGTCAATTTCACTTTGGGTCTAAATCAGCATACGTCTGTGTCACTATGTGACTTTGCTTTAGGTTAGTTCAAACTCTCGATGTTATGGGTTAGTATGACCCAGTCAAAAAGGTCGAGATTTGGCCTAACTCAATGACATGTCAGATCATAGACAAGCTCTCAGAGCTGATTGAATAGGTCCTCGGCTTGGCAACCTTAACTCAGTACTCAGCTAAGTCGGGCAGACAATTCCAAATCAAGGAACTACCCCGGTCAAGGTCCAATAACCATTCGGCAGACGACTCAGTTCAAAATTGTGCTAGCTTGGGCTCTCACGTCCGACTCGACATTAGGCTTTACGCCCGGCTCAGCCTTTCTCTCTCTCTCTCTCTCAGCTGAGTATTTTGCTCAACTCGAGCGCCCAAGTCTGACTCAGAAGACAGCTCAGGTCGGGGTCAAACACTCGACTCGGCATTAGGCTCACCTTCGGATTGCACACTCGACCTCTTTCAAGGTTCGACTCTGATTCGAGTTCCCTTTGCCGACCATGTTTCACTCCCTCGATGCCCTACTATGCTCAGTCAGCTTTATTCTCCTAAGCAGCTAGGCAAGCCGTCAGAGAGACACAAACAATCATTATACAGAGGGGTTTACCCCCTTTAATTTAATGCAGTGTAATGATGTAATATGATACCGTATTAAGATGAATGATATGACTTTTCGCTACTGCGGTGGTGATGGAACACTCTCCTTACTTAGATGAGACACCTCCTTTGACAGAATCTTCACTCAGGAATATTCTCCTTAATCACGATATAACATTTCTATCTTGTAAGTCTATATAACTCCCGCTCCTTGCAGATACAGGTATGCGCAATCATCGTATGCACTCAATTAACATCCTTACTGATTTTCTTCCTCCTCCTTTGGACCGGTGACTGACTTGAGCGTCGAAGCGGTTACACCAGGGCACCCTTGGCCTCTGTCCTCACTCTCTTCTTGTTCTTGCAGCCTTTTGGAGCTCGTGCGGACCGTGGAGCCCGTCGTCTTCCTCTCTTCTTCCTTCACGGTCAACTTGCTTGCTAGGTGGCTGGTGATGTATTCAAAAGGCGATCTCAATAGGAACACTTGAGTACTCTGTGTCGAATTCCTGAGTTTTTCATCTCATTCAATTTCTCAAGTCCTCCACATACATTGGCCTTTAGAAATACCTTGTGCGACTCGGTACCCAAGTCTCTAACCAATTGTCCTCTCCAAGCACTTTGAGCTCCTTATATTGAGTTTGATTTCTTGAGTTTCTCATTCTCCTGATAATTGAAATGCCTCCCATTCGTGATAGAATTCCTAGATAGACTTATTCAAATAACCTCTTTAAAATATTATTTATTAGAATATATTATTAGATTTGTTATTAATTTAGATAAGGTCATTTAGATTTATTAAAAATTATCTTTTAATAGGTCATTAGATTTATTAGATTTATTATATTGACTTCGTATTGTTTTAGGGTATATAGAGTCATTATGTAATCTTTTGATAAAACAATGAAACAATTTGTTTTGATTAATCAATTCTATTGATTATTGGAAGTTAGATCCATTCAAAGTGATCATTTCTCCCCTTTCATCTATCCTTTTTTATTTTTCATAAGTTAGGATACGGATTCCTATCAATTCACAATCCATAATTCTCATAAGATTTTTAATAAACAACTTTAAAGAAACTCGAGAAGAGAACTTAGGGTTTGAGGAGATCAAGAGATACTTCTACATGCCGATAATTAAGGTCGTAAAGGAGATGACTGTAGAGTTGATGATGTTGAAGAAGCAGTGCCGAGAGCTAGGGATTGTTAGGTGGCCCTCATCGGAAGATGAAGAAGCTTCAAGTGTCTCGTCCACAATGCGAAGGTAGGTTAGATATCTCATAGCCAACTTCAAATAGTTGAGAATCCTAATGACTACGATTTCGAATAGCTACAGCTAATTACAAAGGGAGGAGAGATTAATGAATGAACAAACCCTAATTTGATATTTAATTATTATGCTCGACAACGTCTTATATCTCATATGATTTGAAATCTCTATCAAACACATCGAAAAGTCATGGTCAAATTAGTCATTTAGGATTTAATTACGCCAATAAATTATGATAAATAATAAATTAATTTAAAATCATTTGAGTAGATAATAATAATATTATTAGATTCAATAATATTTTTAAATGTTAAGTTGACCCGACATGATAATTCAATAAACAATTATAACTTAGCCAATGGAAAGAAGTGAGGCGGACTCTCATGCAACTAGAGCTGTCAATTTAGATTGGGTCATTAGATTAGTCCGTCCCATCAAACAATTTAAACGGATTGTAGTTGAAATTTTATCAATCCATTTAAGGTGGATTCAGAATGATTGATCTCTTAGATCCGTGATCTGTGTGGGTCGGCTAGTGATGGACTTGAGTTGATCCGCAGATTCAAAAAATTTATTTTTTTAAATTTAAAATTAAAATAAAAAACTCAATGGACTATGAGTTTGACCCGACTAAATCATAATTCAAATTTAAAAACTTCAATTTTATATATTTTAAATTGTAATTGAAACTTAAAAATTTTAATATTTTCTGTACTTTTTATTTTTTGACATGTCTGTGCACTGATTCGCCTAACCTACAATCCACCTTAGATTGCGTTGGATTGGAGATTTTCAAATTCATAAAGTTGGTGGGTTGATTCGTTTCAGTCTATCATATCATATGATGGATTTTTGATAGAATGACTCACTCCATCATAGATTGGTCTGTTTGACAATTCTATGTACAACGAAAATTCAATTCTCAGGATAATTTACATGCTTACGATGTCGAATCACTTGTGATATTGGATCGTCTATCATGACTCATTTGTCCAATCAATCACCTTCGTGATAGTTTGGATACTTTGATTAAGTCCCCAGGACAATGGTGCCGCGGTAAGACATCCGAGTTGTACCTGCGGTTCAATCTCCAACTACGACGTATTTGTAGAAATTTTCCTCCAAATGGGAAGCGCACTCAAAGGATGTTGGGCGTCTGAGCTGGCCGCGACGTGCACTTCCTGATTTACCCTAATGATTGATGAAAAACTTTAGTAGAACCGGATCGATCACCCCAGTGATAATCAATGACTCAGAGATAGTCAATAGGGCTAATTGAGATACTGCGATTAATAAAAATAATCAATTAGAATTTGTGCTTCACGGGCTCTTTCTTTGTTCGACTGCGGTTTCTCCCTCCATATAAATAGGCCACGCCTAACCCTCGCTTCATTTCTCCACACCTTTTCGGTCTATCTCTTTTGGCCGTTCGGAACCATGAGGAGCTTCTTGGTCAGATCCGCCGAGTCCGCGCTCCGACGCAGCGGCAACGGCCCC
>JBBMKF010000065.1:5309476-5320410 GCA_037834155.1 Curcuma caesia | reverse complement strand
TTTGTGAGTTGATTTCCCACGACTCTACAGTGGGGTAAAAAAAAAGATGTAGACATCCTTGATATCCTTCAAGTCAAGGCAAGCTCCTCTTGTTGTTCAGCAATTTGAACTTCCTGGTACGGATTGAGAGCTCGTTTAATCTCATTGGCGCTGAGGGTTTCATATTCGAGAAGTGCATTTGCTAGCGCATGGAGTGCAATTTCATGCTGCAAAGAATTGTTACGAATCAAGTGAGAACTATAATCACAAAAGCAAGGAACCAGTAAAGCAATTGGTCAGGAGTCTATATTTATTACTGAATTGAGACACTACTTTTTATTATTTTGAGAGTTGAAAGTTATAAATTCCAATTAGTCCCATTGACTATCTATGGGGTGACCAGTCCGGCTCCACGAAAATTTCCCACCGACCACCAGGATAAATCGGGAAGTACATACAGCGGCCAACCCAAACACCCAGCATCCTTTGATTGCGCTCCCCATTTAGAGGAAAATTCCTACAAATATGTCGTAGCTGGGAATCGAACTGCAGGTGCCTGGGTGACAACCTAGATGTCCTACCACCGCACCATTGCCCCGGGGATAAGTGTTGAAAGTTACAATGATAAATAAGTGGATTCCTGTAAAGGCTATAACAAGGTAGGAACCTTTTGCAGTAATGCATGCAATCTTGAAGCTTGCAAGGGACAAAATAAATAAATTTATCTGACATATGAAGGCAAAGTAAAAGGACCGATGATCTAGAAAAAGGCCAAAAAAGCAAAGTTGATGATGCTACCGATCCATTGGTCTCGTGATAGAACACAATGCCACATGGTACAAACATGTCACTGTCTGTCTGCACATGCCAAACAAAATCACCAGCCTGTTGTCCTACTCTTCCTTGTTGATAAGATACTTAGTATGACCAAAGAATGAATACTCGAGTATTGAAGATTGTATGATATTGTCAACGTGGATTTGAATAGGCAGAATCCTACAATCTACTTAAATTTGCATGGCATGATCATGGAGATCAATAAGATCATGATAGACATAAAATAAAGGATATATTCAAAGAAAACCATAGATTAACATACCCTTTTTAGTAGCCGTTTAACACGCTCATAAGCCTCTCGTAAGAGTTTGACAACCTACAATCAAACAGAAATAAGATATCATGAGAAAAATTCAAGTATTCAACAACTAAAAGAAGGTAAACTTTTAAGTGCTAGAAAACATACTTCTGCATCTATTCGTGACTGCATCTCAGAACCTGGCCGTTCTTTGACATGCACTGGGCCAATTGCATCACTCATTCCACAGGTTGACACCTGCTAAGCAACTTCAAATGTAGGTATTCAAAACTACTAATGCGTGTGGAAATATCAAAACACAATACCATGTAATGGGCAAGTTCTGTAGCTGTGTGGAGATCATCACTAGCGCCAGTTGTAATACTATCTTCACCAAAGATGAGTTCTTCAGCTACCCTCCCTCCCATGCAGACATCTAGGCGAGCTAATAGTTGTTTCTTGCTAATGGATGTTTCATCTTGAGAAGGGAGCTGAGTCACCATCCCAAGTGCAGAACCTCGGGGTATAATGGTTGCTTTGTGTATGGGATGAGCACCATCAGTATTGAGTGCAACAATTGCATGACCACTCTCATGGTAAGCAGTGAGCTGAATCAGAAGGTATCATACCACAGTTACCTCCTTTGTTTTTATACAGGGAAGAATTTATCTAGACTGTCAATTGTATTAATACAACATATGACAGCAATAGCAATATGGGTACCTTCTTTGATTCTTCAGATATAAACATAGTTTTCCTCTCTGTGCCCATGACTATCCTGTCCTTGGCAAATTCCAATTGTGCTGCATTTATTTTCTCAGCACCTTCTACTGCAGCTTTAATAGCAGCAACATTTACCAAGTTTGCAAGCTCTATAATTATACAAAAAAGTATATTATTTTCTTTTAGAAAAGTTTCACATAGATGCTTCAGAAGCACAATTAGAGAAGTATTCAATTTCCTTGCGGTAGATAAGACTTCACACAGTAAGAAGCCAAACTTCACAAACCTGCACCATTGAATCCAGGAGTCCCACGTGCAAGTGCATTAACATTTACATCGTCAGCTAATGGCTTATCCTGCAAGTAAAGCTCCAGAATCTCCTGCCGACCACGCACATCGGGACTTGGAACAACAATCTAAAAAGTGGGCATTGGAGATTGTCAATATTCAAACCCAGAAATGAATCTAGGTGCATAAAGGATTCATGGAAGTATACACCGATTATATATCTCCCCTTTGTGCATGGAGACAATAGTTTCTTTTCTTCTTTGATGATTAAACACATGATATTAAAACACAATTACTCAAGAAGTAACATGAGTAACATGTTACTAAAGAGATTACATCTCAAAAAACAGTAGATAAATTTAGTGCCATGGAAACCCATAGATACTAAGGAGATTATGCTACATTGTTTCCTGTTATCCATTTGCATTATTTTCTTTTCTTTCATGATTATAGTACTTGCTATAGCTGACCTTATTGTTTAAAAGACTAATTTCTTGGATAATACAGTGTTTTCCCATTTCTTTTATGGAAACCCTTGTGTCTTGTGAATGCTAAAATGCATGAGCTATGTGTGTTCTCTTGCATCCACAATCCTATGACCAGTCTGAGAGACTTGCTGATAAAATTGTACCACCATAGAAGTGGTCATTCCCAGACATGGGAAAGGGCACTTGGAGTGTAACATTACCATCATGACTGAGAACTTAAGCTACCAAACATAGCAGCTTCTATCAAGTCAAACAAGTAACTACACCAATGTCTTTAGTCTAATTGAGCACCCAAGCGGCCAGAGGCAAAGATGTTGCGTGAGGAAAATTAGGCACTCCACCTGAGTTGATAACCTTGGCATTTAGACAAGCAATCAGGAACATTTAAATAACAATGATAATAACCTTTGAGTTATGGTTGCAATAGTTAAATCTCACAAAATGGTGGTATCATTTGTAGGGTTTAAAGCAAGAAGGAAATTGTCTCTACTCTTTTTAAGACAACTGTTATAACAAAAACCTACCAACTTCATCTTATACTCACAATTCTACACAATTCAACCCAAAACAGTCAATTCCCAAACACAGTTCCCACTAGCTTGTTTCATTGGATATTAGGTAATTTATGTTGACATAGGTGAATCCTTCGACTGAACCAAACATGAAAGTTAGAGAGAAGGGAAACAGTTATGGTTACACAATATACTGATGCTAAGATTTGATGTTCCAGGTTTAAAGAAATGCTTCTTTCCTGAGAACAAAGGTAAAGAAAAAAAAATTTCTTGGATATCCCCCATTAATTTCCAATCCTATCAACATGTCAGCAATAAGCAACATAACAGAAAGATAAAAATGAATCACTTGAATTGATCAACACATCTACAGATTCCAGTACTAGAATTTGTTAATTGATTCTTAGTATAGAAAAATAGTAAATGGGACTACAGTACCACATCAATGAACCATGCAGAAGAAATGGAAGAACTTACGTGCCTATCAAATCTACCAGGTCTAATCAATGCTGGGTCAAGTATATCTGGCAAATTTGTAGCAGCCATCAGTATTATTCCCTGACAAGGATGTATTCAAGGTTAAGAAGCATAATCATCACTTAGAAAGCAATAGCAATTTTATCCATCTGATTTACCTCATTCTGCTCAAAGCCATCCATTTCCACAAGCAGCTGATGCAATGTTTTTTTGGTATGTCCTTCCCACTGCTTTCTAGTGGAACCAACTGAATCTATTTCATCAATGAAAATGATGCATGGTGCCTATTGACGGGAAAACAAATCAATAGCGCTAAATTAAAGAAGTTTGAATTCACTAGCAAATAAGGAAGGCTGAAGCCTACTTTTAATCTGAATAACAAATTTCAACAGATGGGTGACCTAAAGAACTAAGTGATTTTGGAGATCTTGAATAGGTCCCAAAGTTTTTGGTTTCGATCACACAAAACAAAAACAATTAGCAAGAGCATAATAGCCAATGACTTGAGTAAAAGAAGTGATATACTATAGGTTACTGGAATAAACTATGAAATAGTACTAGAAGACAACTGGAAACTAAAAAATTTTCAGAACTTGCAAGATATAAAACTTGCAGATAGAATATATTATTCAGTACTCAAAACTATGTTATCAGAATTGGTCATCTACATAATTGAAGTATAAATAAATTCAATTAGGAATCAATCAGTTAATATTAGAAATTTTATATATTTAATGTTACATAAAATAGAATGTTGTATTCTGGGGTACCCACAAGAAGCAGAAAAATTTATGTTTCCCTAAGTAGAGATCCAACTTTCCATAATTATTGAAAAAAAACCTTCAAAAGATGCCATGTTTCTGTTTTATCTATGTTTTACACACCCATCATCATCGTTATTTGTGTTAATCCCAACTTTTTTTTTTCCCTTCAAAAGATGCCATTTTTTTTCCTTCAAAAGATGCCAGAGCACTTAAGGGCCCGAGCTTGAGCACTCAAGAGTTCGAGTCTGAATAATGGATGGCGAATTGGAAAATATTATCTTACGTGGGACCCACGTGTGAGTAGTAACGGGTATATAATGAACAGAGGGAGTGCAGTTATGGAACGGCGATTATGACTATTACGCTACAACGGTTACAAAAAGAGGATCGGTGGTTATGAAAAAAAGGCATATGGTAGCCAGGGACAGGGAGCTGGACTACGACTTTGGCTATTCTCTTCATGTTGGGTTCACTTTTCTATTTAGCATATCTTCTTTTAACTCCAGAGGGTGTCTTAAATATCGGAGGAGCCTCGCTAGATCACTTTGACGTCCTCTGAATTGTGTTAATTTTGGATAGGACATTGTCATCGAGGCTACACATGAAGTGGGAGCGCTCGGCTAAAGGGGATCAGAATTCAACTGTAACAAGGAACAATCTAATTATCATAGTCATACACCATAGAAAATAATAAATTATTCAGCATGTTCAAAATATAGGTAACTAACAAGTCCAAGTATCAAATAAATATCAGATTATCCATTAGCACCTTTTTTTTAGCTGCTTGAAATAGTAACCTTACGCGCCGAGCTCCAACTCCAACAAACCTGGTATGAAAAGCAAGACACAAAAGAATTTCTTATAATATAGCTCTCACATAAACCAAACTAGGTGATGATAATTCATGTGGTTAATACAAATCCATGATATCACGAATGACATTAAAGCAATGGCATGCTTCTTTGAAATTGCACCAATAAACTATCTAGAATAGAAAAGGTTAGACCAATAATAAAGATTTAAAGGTAGCCAAGAGTAGTAGTTACAGGAAAAAAATAAAAACATGATACTTGTGGTTGAAACAATAGATCAGATAGGAACAAGTTTTTTTACTTGCCATAATGTCTTCTAGTGAACATTTAAACCAAGAAGAAGAACTATCTCCCAAGCGTCATTAGTGTGGAGAGCATCTATTTTATTGAAGATAATCTGCCGCTAACCTAGAGATAAAGTGCAGACATACTTAGGGATTGACTGTGAGAATAAAGAAGACAGAAAGGGAGACTATCTCAGTGATAGGGATGTAAAGGATATAAAAGGAGAAAGTCTAGCTTATGTGAAATATTAAGTTATAGATGCCTGCTATTGTCAACAAAGAAATCTTCGATAACAAGATTGTTTAGGCCATGCATGTGTCAAGTGACACTAAACAGTAGCATCCAGAGACATGCTCCGGCTCAAGACATAGATGAGAGCTCATCAGAGAGCAATAAAGACGGGCATCAAGACAGAGGAGGGCTAATAAAAGCCTGGCTGCAAGTTCAAGGGCAGGAAAGGAAGGGCATTCATAGTTCTCTAGGAAGAAAAAAAAATCCTAGGTAAAGCAATCTCTTCCTCCTCCACTTTCTTCATCTTCCTCCCCTTTTTCCTAATCAATGCCAACCATGAACCAACACCATCTCATACCAAAACAATGCATTGATCAACAGCAAAATGATACTGTTCCAGCATCCATTCAAACTCGGAAAATGAACTAGATTTTAAACCTTGAACTTGGGTACAGCATACACAAGTAATTAAGGAAAGTATTGATTCGCTATTATTCTTCACTATTATTCTCCAAGTCCTTCCCCTACCACTACTACCAGGCAGAAGAAAAATATGAAAAGCTCACAATTTTAGCGACAACTACTAAGATTTCCAGAAATCCACTCAAAACTGGTCAAATGCAAATCACAACTGAACATTAACCTAGAATAAAACACGGTGCCAAATTTTAGATTATTAGTTGAACATTAATCCAGTCAGCACTGGACATTTGTAAATCTGCATGCTCTAATGCTACTAAACTTTGGAGAAAGAAATCAAAATTATTTCTTTGATTGGAAAATATTATGTATGTAGTTTCTCTTACATTTCCTCAAACTCAGAACCTGCTTTGTAGAAGAATGGCACGCCAGCTTCTCCAGCAATAGCCTGCAGAAACCAGATGTAGTCATGAAGTTGGAAGAATAGAATGCACATTAGCTTTGATTCAGAAAGGCTAAACTCCTAGCATGAAATACTTTTGGCCAACATATACTGCGTAAGCTTCTTTCATCCACAAAACAAGATTGACTCCCAATAGCACCATTTGATCTATTACATTAATGAAAATGTTAACTACAGGATAGAATTGAAGAGATTGGTAATAGTTGTTGAACAACAAAGTTAATCTATAATGTTAATGCTGAAAAACTATATAACTATGAACTAAAAATCAACCACTTAATTCTTTCTATTAGAATTTCATATTTCATCCACAAAATAAGATTGACTCCCAATAGCACCATTTGATCTATTACATCAATGAAATTGATAAATGAAGATATTAGCAATAGTTGTTGAACAACATAGTTAATCTATAATGTTAATGCTGGAAAACTATATAACAATGAACTAAAAATCAAACACTTAATTCTTTCTATTAAAATTTCATATTTCATCCACCTTGATTGTTGTCAATGACCTACAGTAAAGAAACTGTCCATGGAATCCCCTTTCCCTTGAACGACAAAATACTATATACATTTATAATGATTAGTCATGTAAGGATGCACATGCACTCATGAACTGGTCTAATAATAAGAGAAGTATTCTCACCTTTGCAAGCAAAGTCTTTCCAGTGCCAGGCGCACCAGTCAAGAGAATTCCCTACAAAAGAGCATGTTACAAATTTATAATATTGTAAAATACAAATAAATGAAGTCTTCAAAATTCTGAATGTAACAGGAATTTATGGCATCACAGATGTAATGCTCATGCTGTTTTTTGGAAAAATGAATGAGACGCATTGCTCCAAAAAATAACTCCATACCAGTACAAAGTGGCATGGGCAAATACCTAACATTTTGCTTGTGTCACCCAATACAAAAAGGTACAAGTAATACGGAACTCGATACAAGATATTGAGCTTCATACTAAGCTCAGTACAAGTAATCTGATACAGAAAGATATAATACAATATCAAGTAGAAAAGAGATTAATTTTGTTACGTGTATACTTGCATACATATTGTATTATATCTTTCTTAATTTAATTTAATTTTCTTCTCTTCTCTATAGTATTGTTATCATTATTTTAATGTCAACCGCCTAGGTGCTAACGGGGGGGGGTCGACCACCTACCACTTGAAACCATATTTTGATCCCTCACTATTAAGAAGATGAATAAACTTGTCAAAACCAGTCTATAAGATCACCTGAATGGATCAGTATCAGCAAAGACACTAGATCAGATCTTTTCAAAGACATCAATCAACTCATACACAACAATGGTTAAGTTTTTTAAAAAATAGAGATTAGAATAAATTATCTAAAAATAAATTAACTCCACTAGGAATTAGAAAGGATTGAAAGCTCATCAAATCATAACGGAAAAGATAGAATAGGTTGAAATTTTGTCAAGCTCAAATAGCCTATGTAACTCCTTCCCAACCTTAGCTTGAATACTAGCGAAGGCATACAAGAGAAGAAGATAGTCCTTGTTACACTCATGAATTCCAACTAAAATCAATCACTGATTTGTCATAAGATCAACATAATAACTTTGTTTTCGTATATAAGCTAACAATAAATCAACAACTACATCCATCTATTCTTCATTCAATGCTGATCTATGTTACTTTGACTTGGGTACAAGTATGCGACATGGGAGTGAATCCAAGTGTCTAACATGACTATTTTTTAAAAAAATTATAAGTGATCAGTAGAAAAATCGAGTGCCCACTCGAAGAGTCAGTGTCCTAGTGTCAATATCCAACATGAATACGAAATGGGTAGATAAAGAATCCAAGTATTAGAGGTGAGTTACACTACATTTCTCAACCAATATTGCATCCAAATTGTGTTGTCAATTAGACTAATATTGAATATTAAATAATAATATCTATTTTAGTAAATAATATATTAATTTTTAATTTTGTTTAATTACTTTATCTTAATAAGTACATTAATATTAAATTTAATTTGATTCTATTAATAAAATATAATTTATTATCTCACAGAAACATAAAGGATAGGCATTCAATTCAATAATGTATATTTTATTAGAATGTTATTTCATGAGGCATATTATTATGATTGAATTTTGCGATTTTTTTCATTTCACCAGTCTATTAATATGATAATCCGTACTCAAATTTTAAGACAATATGATTGTGAAACCAACTTCAACAACCATGCACATGAGTGCAAACTCACATTGACAAATTTTCAAGGTTAAACTTATAATCCCTTCGATGGAATATTTAATAATAAGAATATTCTTGAAAATAAATAAGAGGTTGCATCACTAAGCTACAAAGCAAAAGGCAACATAGTTTTTTGACAATAAATATAAACTGTTATATTTCCTCATATTTGTAGTCTATAGAGGTAAGATCAATACCAAAGTCACCAAGATACTTCTTGTAGAAAGCCAGGTGAAGTTGACTGAGATAAGTAGTCATAAGATGGTGTTGCCAGAAGAATGTAGCAATTTGGTAGGATAACCAAGAATATGAAACTAAGTTCAGTGTTATAATCTTATCCAAACAAACTATAGAATAAAATTTGTAAGGGGTTGACAGTTTGATTGATAAGAGTCACCATATTATGTTGATAAGAATTTATAAACTGTTTACAAATTCTTGCAAATTGAAACGATCAGATAGTGTCTATACAGGAAGGCTAGAACAAAAACTAATACCTAAATGGAGATTTAAACCCTTTTATGCAATTATTTAGGTTTTTGAATTACACAAACGGTAAAGGTCTTCACTTCAGTACCATAAACCATTAGATCTTCTAGAACAATGAAATATTAAAGCAACACAATTAAATATCATTCCTGTGCATTCTCTAGCATAGCATTTAGGTTTGGTAAATACAATAGCATCAATAATTATACAGGAAGTTGCAGGATAGATAAGAAGAATCAAGATAGCATTCTATCTAAAACCTTGATATGTCTAAAAACAAAACTTAAAGATACAAATGAACTATGGAAGTGAAGTTGTAGCAGCAAATGTTTAAAATAAATATTGAAAGTACAGATGAACAAGATCTGCAAAAGTACCAAAAGAAAGTGCACCTACCTTTGGTAATTTCCCCCCAAGACGAGTGAATTTTGCTGGGTTCTTAAGATACTCAACTACTTCCTCAAGCTCTAGCTTCGCATCATCACAACCTTTAACATCCTTAAAGGTTTTCACATTCTGCACAAGAATTACAAGAATATCAGACCATTTGTTCATTATGTACTTGTACTAGGAACTGAGATAGAGATGCAAGCAAGGATAATAGAATTGATCATATGTCAATTAGCATCAAAAAGATTTAAACACTAAAATTTATTGACCAAAGAACAGGGTTAGACATAACTACAAAATTGATTGACCAAAAATATAAAGTTTTAGATAGCAATCAGAATCAGAATCCACATAAAGATATGAAATGCATCCAAGTTCAAAATCACTCAACCTTTCATGGTGAGATCTCAACAAATAAGTCTGCTTACTATCTTAGTATGGTACAACCTCAATTGGAGAAGTTAGCTGAAAACCTAAATAGATTGAATTTTGTCAGATTGAAGTTGGTTTGTTAGTTAACTTGGGCTCGGATTAGGTGGATGGGTTTGACTGAGGTGAACCTGGATTGGCTGACCACTTGGTCCTAGAAACCACACTAAGTTTCACCAAAATGAGATGTTTGAGTGGTTAGGTTATGTGGGCCAAAATGCGTTGTGGAGAATTAGATTGATTAAGTCAAGGTGGAGAAAGTGGGATTGAACTAAGATGAACTCAGATTGAAAATGGTTGTTAAAGGTAGTGGGTTTATTAGGTATCAAAGTGCCATGGATTTAGCCCTACATTGGTACGATCTAAATTTAGAGTCTTATCATGAATCTAATAGTTATCTCATTAAAAAGCATTACAATATTTTCTCTCTCTAAAATTCTACATAGTATTAGAGACACTCATTTTAAATTAGAATTTTCAAAGAGGAATATTTCCCTAGGAGGGAGGCAGACGTCCTCCCCTCTCATCCATGTGTTCTCTCTTTTACTTTCACAAGCAAGCAATAGTGTTCTTCCGTAACATGTTCTACCGGTGAGCATTATCTCGCTAACACCACCTCTAGTATTCGTATGCATTCACCCGCAAGCGCAATCCGTAGACACTACCTGTAGTACCTTGCCTGGCACCACCTGCACACTGAGGCTCACATCCAATGCATGATGTAGGAAGCATCCACTTCCTCATCTCGATCAGCGCTAAGGTCCTTGAAGAAAACATATCTTGTAACCTTGATTCAAACCCCCCCCCCCTTCTAAAGTCACCAGTCTCTCTCGATCATAACATCATCCCAAGAAGGCTAGCAACACCAAA
>JBBMKF010000065.1:5286682-5306017 GCA_037834155.1 Curcuma caesia | reverse complement strand
ATGAGTTGCAAGTGATGTGGGTAAAATGAACCACTGATCTCAGGAACCATTGGATCTGATTCACAGTGTAAATAGGCTTCAATGCTTGTTCATTATATTCGATCAATCAGAGCTTAACCATGTCCCAGGTGGTTAAAACCGTGGCTGAGACATGGTCTATCTATTGAGTGTGCACTCAAGGCCTACAAAGGCGGGTTCAAGGCCGTCATAAGGGCATTTTGTAGCTTGTCTATGATGTAGCCAACTTTTCTTCATCTCAGATACCTCCAACCAGACTTTAGCTCATTAGATTTCAACTTACATAGACTAGTAAATTCCCACTGCTGCATCCAAGGACACTCACTTTGATCCCACTCCATTCACTTTCATCAAACTGGGCTTAGCTTGGCGAACCTAACCCCAGTTGAACTCAACTTATTGACATTCTCTCCACTACATCTCCTTTGGCTACATTTCCAATTGAATCCAAGGTAGATTCCTGAAGCTAGTGGACTTATGAATTCTTTTATTTTTAAAATAACATGCAGAAAAGGGGTTCAGAGGAAATCACCAATACATTTTCTTACTATTTAGAATTATCTAGCTTTATTAAATACTATTAAATCTTCTATAATTTCTATTATGCAATCTGAACTGCAAACATGAATCATATTCGTCATTGAGGATTTGAGGAATCACTAAAATGATAGGCAATTGTAATCATAATCAATCTCCTCATTTGAGCTTTTAACAAGTATATATTTGAATAATGGCCTTTATGCGACACTAAGGATTCACAAGAGATTATGAGAGAAAACAATCACATAGAGATCCAAGTCACACATACATATGCCCATGCATTCTTAATCTTAATAATCTTTTTCAGCAGCCTATGCTTGCTTACTCACTTTAAATTAGCTCATTTTGATTGTTCTTGACATAGTCTTCATGGTACTTATCATACTTTGCAAAAATGCCTAAGATCTTGAATTGTGGTATCTTAAACCGTAGGATACAAATTACCTTTGATATTAATTGAGCTATTATTTAGGCAGTCAAGCACTATAACATCAAGAGATAGTGATTATCTTTGTCATGAAAATTATTTTTCTTCTCTTGCAAAATTATTTATCCTTTTACTATTATGTAGATTGTACTTGAGTGCAAAGTAGTTAGGCACTGACATTGCAAATTTGCATTACTTTAACATGACAAGTCATAATCAGTGTTCTTTAGTATACAAATAATGCAATATAGCTTTGATAAGTAGTATCTTCTATAAGATGTATAACACCGACAAAACATTAAAAAGAATCTTTCTATTTGAAAGTTAAAAATCTCATATAATTGATCAAAAAAATTCTTAGATGATTTTGTTGGATATTATTTAGTGCCCTTCTGACATTTCTCCTCTCAAAATCAAAGCAGGTTATTAGAACCTTATTCTCAGGAACATCTGCAATCTCAATCTTTATATCAAGTTTAACTTTGAAAAGATTTATTAGCCTCGTCTCTCTTCAAGTATTCTCATTCCCTCAATGAGCTATCAAAACTTTTCTCAGTTCCTCTATTCCTCTACGGCATATTCACTGCTTGTATTGATATTGGACTTCATAGTCTCCTAAATATCAACTCCACAAGAGGAACCCTAATCTATCATTTTTTTTTCATTCCACAACCCATCACAATCTATTTATCCACATTCAAAACCTTCAAAGTCCTGTGGTATATTCAGTTTTAGAGGGAGATTAAAAAATTTTATATTCATTGATCAAAGTTATCATTCTTATTTAACTTCATGCATGACTTTATATATTTTGACTATAGATTGATCAAAGTTGTACTCGTGTTCATTACTTTGTTACCCTATATATACATCACACTCAAATTGCATCTACTATCTACTAGGACTGACACATATAGCTAAGATGCATGCTCTAAGTTTAGAGATTTCCAACATCCTGTCAGAACCTGCCACAATATTCAACCTTTTTAATCTAGACTTGGTACTAGCTAGAACATTTATATGCTCATGCGATTCCTTTAAGTTCACATATAGTGTGCTAGGTTCGTTTATGCACATTCCTTGCAATATTCAACTATGGCAAACATTCCTTTAACCATGTAGATCCACATTCGTTGCAGCCATATAGATTCTTTTTTATTTTACTTCTGATACATATTGCACTTACATCTATTTGATCTACTCGCTGTCTTGTAGGTGTGCTGGTCGTTTTCCATATTTTTGGAAGCAGTTGCAATACTTCCACAATTGGTTTTGCTGCAAAGAAGTGGAAATGTTGACAATTTGACTAGCCAATATGTCTTTTTCCTAGGGTATTATTTCCTATACATGCCTTTTCTTGCACTAGTAAGCCTTATCAAATTCCTTCTCTGTTAAAAAAGGTTATTTGTTTTACTCTCTGAAGTTTCAATTCATTCCTAACTTGCTTCTGAGTCGCCCTTAATCTATTTTCCTCAGGGCTTACCGTGCATTTTATATTCTCAACTGGATATATCGTTATGCGACGGAACATCACATTTCCTGGATATGTAAGGCTTTATCATGAATGCTTGCCATTTCAACTTGTTTCTAGTTTCTTTCCCCTGACCCCGTTGCATTTTCCCAGCTTGGATTTGTGGTCTGGTCCAGACGGTTCTTTATGCTGATTTCTTTTACTACTACTTCATAAGGTAAGATACTGAATCTTCTACTTCCTAGGGGAAAATTTCATTTCACTCCCTAAGCTTTTACTTGCATTTTCAAAATGCCTTCAAAAGTGTTTAAGATCGTCAAAATGCCCCATAGAATTTGAAATGTGTTATAATTTTATCCCTAAACCACTAACACCGTGAAGTAACTCGACCGAATGATGGAGGCTGTTAACAGTATTACTGATTGGAGGATTGGTAGGTAAAATGATAAACTTTTTAAACTCTTATGGGGAAATTTGATGATCTTAAAACCCTGAAGGACGTCTCACATTGTATGAGATTTGCAGCTGGAAGAACAACGCAAAGCTTCAACTTCCTGCTTGAGGTCTGCTTCTTGTTGTTCCATTCTAATATTTGATACCTAAGTTGTGACTTAGAGACCCAAGAACTATCATATAAGATGCCAAAAACAAAAACAAAATCAAAGAACATGATCTACCATCAAATTATTTCAACTATGGCACTAGATACTTAAAACTCTATAGCGCATAGCCTTCTAAAACTAACAAGTGAGTAGTGGTTCGATAATATTTTTGTGACAGTTTTCTTTGTTAATGTATTTTATTAAGAAACCTAAATTTTGTAATGTATTCGGGAACGGTTATTTTTGCATGTATCAGGAGAATCTGATTGATATATTGAATTGATCCGGCAAATTAGTTCATTGTTTCATCTGCTTTTTGAAGTCCCAAAAATATTATTTGATTGCTGATGTTACGATTCTCTCGTAAAATAGAAAAAAAGGGGCAAAAGTTAAAGAGCACACATTTTTCTAAACCGTTAAAAGGGTGTTTTATTTTGATTTTTTTATTAACAGTCCGACTTAGTTAAAATGATGCAATTGTTTTTTTAGTATTGTTCTTATTATTATCTTGTGTATATTTTTCGTTTAAATTTTAAATTGATTAGGTATGTTATAGTAATTACGAATCTTGTAACAGTAAAAAATTATAGTTGCTACAACTATAATAGTTATAATTTATAGTAGTAGTAGTTACAATTTTATAATTATTATAATATAAAAAATAATTTTAATAAAAAGATTAAAATTTTTTGGTAGTTTTTGAAAAGGTTTTAAATGATTTTTTTGTCTAAGATTGTGTTGTTATAGGTGATATTTGATAATAAATATAGATTTTTAAATAAGTTTTGATTTGATATATTATGCGTTTTGTGGTTTAATTTGAATTAAAAATTTTAGTTTGTAATTGTAATAACCTACTTTTAATTTAGGATATAAGCGGTAAATACAATAAAAAGATAATAATGAGAATGGTATAGTAGAGGATAGTTGGAATAAGGATAAGATGTCTTTTTCATAAAAAAATTAAAGTGAGATATCATTTTGATGATTCAAAAAATGGGGAGATTTTTATTTTAAAAAAAAACAAATGCTTAGTATGAACATTTTCTTCAAGAATTTGTCTATTCACCGTTGCACTATATATGAAAGAATTGTTCAAAGATACCGATTTTGTTGCTACATTATATTTCTTTTAACTGGATGGTCGTATTTGATTGCTAGAATATGAAAGGCATTTTTATGAATTATTATTTGAAGGAGGACCTTTTTAATTTTAATAAGTAGTTCACGACAAGTTTGACTATTGAAAAATCTGACTAGTTTGACTAATCGTCATATCTCAATCAGCAACTTGGCTATGTAACCATGGATGGGTCTGAGTTTGACCAAGAATGTAAGGCAATAACTGCTCAAACATTGTTGAATAAAGAGACATAATTGTGCCCGAGTAAGAATTCAAACAATACAATACGTTAAACATTGTTGTGCATTAATTGCTGTCTGACTAAGAATTCAAACAATACAATCGGCATTTCAGAAAAGGATTTTGCCACCCAACGGTTCTATACGATCGATCTCATGATCATCTATGAAGAAGTAAATCAGAAAACTATAGTTAACCACCACATAGGAGGTACAATCAACATTAAATCATATGGAATGTGTAGCAAGTGAAATAATTGTGTTTTACAAGATAGGGAGCAATAAGATGATGTTAAGGGTTTAGGGGGTACGAAGCTCCCAATACATAGTTGAGTTGGTTACGATGAAGTAGTTTGTTAAAGTGGACAAGGATTGAATCTTGACGAAATCGAGACAATACTCATCTCGTAGTGATCAACTGTAGCTTTTCGATTTACCTTCTAAGTCATGGGGGCGACCATGTGGGACTGTTATCTTTTGCTGAAGAAGGGTCTAAAATTTTTTGAATTTATTCTGATGGTCGATGAAATTTTTTATGAGTTGAATTGATTATTTTAAAGATTTAATTGATTTAAAGAATTGAATATGTTAATGAAATCCTAAATCCTAAAATGAAAGAGATAAAAAGAATTTTGAAATCAATTAGCATTTCTATTATTTTAGTGTGTATTTATGTATTTAGATTTAATATTGAGTAGAAAATATCAGATTTATTTAAAAGTTTTTAAATTTAATTAAAGCTATTTTAATTTGATTATAGTTGTCTTAAGGTCATTTTCAGAATAACCAATATTGAAAGAATATTATAGTATTTTCAGAATAAAAAATAAGATAATTTTAATATTTTTTTAAAAATAATTGTTTATTATTTCCTCTTGTATTGGGATGAAGTCCGTGCAAGTACAAAGGAATTTTTTCCCGTAAATAAATGCTGCACGAGTCTCTGTCTCACGGTGTGAACGCAGCCAACCAGTCAATCGACGAGTAGAAAGTGAAAGGTACACACGGGCCCCACAAATTAATAATAGACTGCATGGATAATACATAAAGGTACACACGGGCCCCACAAATTAATAATAGACTGCATGGATAATACATATCGTCGTCCTCTGCTAATCATTTCTTTTTAGGGGAAAAAAAATAATCGTAGAACGCGTTGTTTGCGGGTCCACATGGCGCGTACAATCTAGTCCAACCAGACCGTCGACTTTGACTCGTGGATCGTCAACTCAGACAGATGGTTACCCGAACAAATTTAATTTTGAACAAAAATGACACCCTGTGATTTTTAAATCATTCCAAGAGCTATCTATTTTGATTTTTATCAAAAATTTTTTTTATCTCATTAATTTTTTATATAAAATTAAATATTCTTTGATACATTATTTATTTTTACACAAAATTATATTATAATAGTTATGATTTCGTAATTACTTGTAGTATAGTTGATACAATCTATGAAATTATAATCGTACAATATAAATATTTTTTATAAAAGATAATAATATAGAATAGTATTTGAGGGTATTTGAATAAGTATACATGATAGAATAGTGAAGTGAGATGTTTTTTAATTAAAAAAATTAAAATGAAAAATGTGATTTAGAAATAAATGAACGTTTTTTTCTATCTGTGCCCTTTAATTTTATCACTCTCATTTTAAATATCAGCGGCACTCTTAGTGATATCTTAAATGATTAAAATAAAAAATGAATATATATTTTTTTAAATTTATAATTTATATAACAATGTTAATTAAAATTACAACCAAAACTACTAGATAGACCGATTGGATAGTTGTTTTTTTATAATTTAGATATTCAATATTTACGATTCCTAAAACGATCGATCTTATTTTACACAAAATTTTTTTATCTACCATCAAAATAAATAAAAAAACATAGATGGATAATCATAGATAATCCAACGCGTCATAAATTTTTTAAACTCCTCAAATATAATATATTTTGGATGAGATTTAAGTTATCATTGTCTAAAATGTACAACCCATCTTTTATCATCTTCAGTAAAAGATGAAATCCGCCACCCTAACAACTCCACACGGTTGACTTTATGATCATATGTAAAGAAATAAATCGAGAAGTTGTAGTTGACCACAATGGGAAAGATATTTCATCGAGATTCGATCCTTACCTACTTCAGTAAATCTATTCTATCGTAATCAATTCAACTATGCTCCGAAAATATCTTTATCATCGTATCATCATCTAGGGAGAATGATTGGACAATTAAGTATAATATCTTCAGGGTAAATTAAAAAGAAAACATTGAGAATAATATCTAAAAAAGATTATTCTTTTTTGACTACTCTTTTGACTTTTACCTAAACGCTGACAATGAAATATATGAGGTATTTTGATGTAGAGATAAAATCACAAGAGAAACTATAAGCCACATTTAAAAAAATATATCTTTAAAAATAAAAGAAATAAAGTGATCTAAATTCTACCATATACTTTATAATGTATACGTAATTTATTAATTTAAAAACATATAACAATTTTATGTAAAATTATTTCACGATTTAAAACTATTATAATTTCACAAATAAATATTTTTATATGCATATCTTCCTTTAGTAATTTAGATAAGTTTAGCTATATAACAATTTTGAATAAAATCCATCAATCTAAACCATTTTAAATTCGTAAATAAATCATATAGCAATTTCGAATAAAATTATTATATGAATATATTTAAACTACTGTAAATTAAAAATATAAACTTAATTTTATAATTTTAAATAAAAGTTGTTGAAATTTAAGTCTAATTAAACAAGTGATGGTGACAAGAATATTCTGTAAGAGTAGAAATGCAAACTTAATTGGAATGGTAACAAATGTCAACACATGACAACTCAGCTCATTATTGTGCATGGAATTTGACAGAAAAGACAAATTAGACTTTTATTTTCAGATTTAAAAGTATAGACAAACAAAAAACATTGTTATTATAAAATATTTTTAAAATAAATATTTATGTTTTTTAAAATATAAATTGCTTTGAATACTTTGAGTTTAGAGTGGCCTCTGGATGAGATGATAAAATGACCATGTAAATTGAGGGGTATCACTTAGTTGTTTTAGCATGCTATACTCTGAGGGCCGTTAGATTGGGTCATCATTTATATTTTTCTAAATTATTTTATTGGTCGGTGAAAAACTTTTATAGGATAGGATCAATTATCTCAAAATTAATCAATCCAAAAAATTCGATAGATACATGACGCCAATTAAAAATAATAACTAAAAATTAGACTGTAGTTGAACTTATGTGTTTCTAGTAAGGCTAAGAAAGGAAGTCATGAAGGAGTGTTTTATTTTTTTTAATTTAAATATTTTTAAAGATGATTTATTTGACTCCATTGAAATTTTTTATAGTAAATCTAAAAGTATAAATGATACGTTGTTTCACAATTAATGTTTTAAGGTTGTCTAATCACTATGAAATAATTACAGGACGTCTCAATTATATTTGAGGTCTCAGGAAAAAAATCTTTAATATTTTTTTAAAAAAATTTAAATATTCATCCCCATCCTTTTTTATTTGAACTCGAGAGAAGAAGACTAGAAGGATAAAAAAGATGAAAGAGAAGAAAGACGATAAAAGAGAAAAAGGATGTGGGGACACTAATGAAAGAGAAATATACGAGATCATCAACAACTAAGAGATCGTATGTTTTTTAGAGATCAATGTGGGAAAAAAACGATTAAGCTTTAAAAAAATGAGATATATAATTTAAAATTTTAAAATAATTAAAAATTAATATGAAAATTCATTGACCCTAATTTGACACTTATAAAACACAAACAGTTAATGCCCTTGCTCGTGCACATAGAATGTACATATTAAGATAAAAAGCTTGACCTATTACTTTGATGACGACGCACTCGACAAGTTGACCCATGTATTGGCATAGTAGCTGAATATGACTCGACTCGAGGTAAGGCTGAGTCGACCTCCAATAGAACATTGACGATAAAGCTGAGTCGACCTCATATAGAACATAGACGAACGTATTAAGATAAGTCAGGACCTGGTCCGATTGGAGACGACACGTCAGACATAAAATCCGATTCCAGAGCTGACTAGCTTGGCCCCACACTCTAGCTCCATGTCCGAATGCTACCCTGGCAAGGTGGTTGAGCTCTCGGCAACCAGCTCAACTCCAACTCTCCGACTCGGGAACCAGCTTGACTTCAACTCTTTGACACAGCAACCAGCTCGACTCAAAACACAATACCCAACTGCTCCACTCGGGTTCAACACCAAGCTTCGAGTCCGGGCCTCCCAACCAAGTCTCCATTCGGCCCTGAGCTCCATCTCGGACCGTGTCTCAACTCCCAATTTCAGACAGCTTCAGCCTAGACTCTCTTTGTCGTTTAAGCTCCACTCACCCAATGTCCTACTCAGTGCTTCATTGACTCTGTTCCCGTTACTCCATCATTCAGCTTATCAGACCGCCGCTAGAATGACATGTGCTATGATATAATATATATATGCCCACGGAGATAATATAATTTATGATGACATAGTCTAATGTTGTATTAGGTATGGATGATAATATCCTTCATTACAACGTGCGGCGGCAATGAGATATTCTCCTTACCTCTGATAGGATATTTCCATTGATGTGACATTTCTTTTATCGAAGATGAGATATTTCCTTCCTTGATAATCTTATATAATAGCTTCTCCTGGCATTGGTATAGGTACGCATGAATACGAAGACATACTTCTTTCTCCCTTCTTGGTCTTTCTTCACTATATATGGGCAACTGTTTGATTTGGACGTCGGAGTGACTGATCAGCTAAGACACCCCTGATTTCCGTTCTCATCCTCATCCTTTTCCTTGCAGTTTGACACTCGACGGCACGTCAGATCCTAATGTCTTTCTCCTCAAAGTGGGTCATGGGTACTACGTAACTCTGTCAATATATAAACCAAGTGTTCAATGACTTATCCGGAGATGATTTCAAACAGAAATAAATAATTTATATCAATTCGTATCATATGAGAAAGCTTGACTTATTTTGTGCCGACATCGTTTTTTTTATGGACCCTAATTTATGGTTCCCCTCCATAAAGTAGATGGAGGGGAACCATAATTTCAAAAACACTGAAGTCTACGATCCATACAAAAATACAATTCTATATTCATCTAATGTGGACCTACTCATTTTATTATATATTTTTATTTTATTTTTGAGAGATTGATATTTAAATTTTTTTATATTAAATGTTCTAATGCTCATAAAAAGTATATTATGTAGTTTTTAAAGTTTTTTATATTGTTATTATTTAAAAAAAAACCAAAATCAACAATTCTTTTGAATTCTCATTCTTTTTTTTTATAATTTACTATATTATGTATTAAGTTTTTTAAATTATTAAATTATTCATCAAATTTTTAAAATATCTTCCTATCCTTTTTTGGTCGACTTTTCTAAACCAATCGATCGTGCAACTGCTAGACGACACTACTAAGAAACTACAATCAAGACGATAATTGTCTTCAAATTTAATGAAAGATTTAATATTCCGGAGAATTTTTTTTTAAAACTTGATTAAATAATCAGATATTTAGATATAAATTTTTTTGAATTTGAATATAAAGATGAATCTGATAAAATTTCACTCGTATCTGACCAAATACTCGATTAAATAATATATAATACACTAACTTGCGACTAATTAAAGACAAAATAAAAATAAATTAATTTGATCTTTTTTTTTTGAATTATATATATATTGATATCATGTTAATTCTAATATATGAATGATGGTAGTAGTCAGTTTGATAAAATGGGGAAAAAAATATTAGTATAGAGAATATCTATGGGTATGAAAATGAAGATGGATATTCGATTATCTGATGGCATGGAGATGATGATAAAAATTGAATACCCGATGAAGATGAGGAGAATAAACCACAGTACAACCTCCTAAATTGAAAAAAATATAAATATCAAAAGAATGAACTCTATGAGAATCGATCCTTATCAAATACAGTAACTTTGTTACTCGAGTACCAATTCTCTTATAAAAAAAGTGAAATTCGCCATCTCAATGACCCCATATGGTCGATCCCACGATCCATCTATATGGATATCATAAATGAGAATGAGAAGGATATCCTAATCCAATCAATTACATCTCTATTATGCAAGAAGGTGGAATCCGCCATCCCAGCGACTCCACACGGTCGGTTCCATGATCATTTATGAAGAGGTAAATCGAAAAACTATAGTTGATCGTGACGGAGAAGTGTATTACTCGACTTCATCGAGATTCAAATTCTTGTTCTCTTCTGGAAGTCTACTCCGTCGTACCTAACTTAGTTATGTTCCGGAAACAATCAATTACATCTCTAATTATTTGACTAGGGTGGTCTCTCGGCCCCAAGAGACATATCATAACTGACTGTAATTTCACAGCCGCTCAATCAGCCGACTGCTCAATTGAACGGTCATGATTTTACGGCTAGCTCGATTGAGTGTATGCGTACTTTTCAAATTACTAAATGTATTTTTTAAATTCTAAAATACCCACCGCCAACTTAACTGGACGGTGGGTATTTTGGGAAACTGATTCATTAATTCTAAAAAAGTAAGCCACGTGGTGTGTTTTGGATATTTTGGAAATTTAGGTGCTAATTCAGTAAAGTCGGTTCGAACTCGGACCGGTTCGATCGAACCGGAAAAGTAGTTGCCATAATTATCCAACTGTTTCCTGAACCGTACCTTTTCCACGAGCCAGCGATTTCCCAGCATTCCTTTCTTTTCGATGCAGTTTATCGCCACACTGTTCTGCGGGCGATTGAACCCGCGAAAGCGACAAGAAGCTCACCAAATCGCAGCCATGTCGCGATAAAGAGGCCGACACTGATAGGACTGATGACTGTCTCCACTCCATCGATCGCAAGCCATTGTTTTGCAGAACAGATTCACTGAATAGGAGCTCGGTCCAGCAGCGAGAAAAAGGAGCTCTTTTTTGCTATAGATTTGTTTGTTCTTGTTCTTGTTCTTCTTGTTCTTGTTCTTCTTCTTCCGATGCGGTTCTAGCAGCTCATTGCTAGTCTTAGAGATGAAGAAGTCGCCAGCTGTGATCTGCTTCAAGCTGCAATTGCTGGCTTACTGCTTGCTGTTTTCTAGTGTATTTCCTGTCGCATTTGGGGCGAAAGCTCCCAGGATTCACCCGAATGAGAGTACGCGACCTGTTTGCTAGCTTGTCTCTTGCTCTCTCCTCGGAAGATTTAATTTTGTTTTGTTTTGTTTGTAATGGCAGAGAATTTGCTGAAGCGGATTTCTACCAAACTGAATATAGAATGGAACTTCGACTCAGACCCCTGCAGCAGAATGGGAAACTGGAGTTTTCAGGGAGAAAAAAGCGTCGAGAGAAAGGTCGACTGCGACTGCTCCTTCAATGACAACTCCGTGTGCCACGTTGTTAACATGTAATCTTGGCTTCCATCGTTTTGTTTTCTTTGGTTCAGCTTTTTGTTCTCGGGATTAGGGTTTAGGAATGAGGTTTTTATGGTTGTTGCAGTTCGCTGAAGTCCCAGAATCTTTTTGGCGCCATCCCCAAAGAGTTTGGTAGTCTTCGCTACCTCCAACAACTGTGAGTCCAAGGGAGCTCTGTCCTGTCCAAAGGGGGAAAAAATGGGGGAAAAAATGGATAGATGTTAGATTGCATGCTTTTCTGATGATTAATTTGGTCTCAGGGATTTGAGTCGCAATGTCCTCAATGGCACCGTTCCTGATGAATGGGAGAATATGCGGCTGCAAGGCTTGTATGCCTCCTTATTATCATTTTAAAAAACATTCCTGAAATGCGTCTCTTCTTCTTTATGTTGAGCAGGAAAAACAAAAGCTTATCAAAAAATTTCTTTTTTAGTTTTCTTGAAAAATATAACCATTTATTGTGTAATAATTAGCTGAAAATTTGCAGGTCCTTCATGGGGAACCGACTCTCTGGGCCATTTCCGCTAGTCCTCACAAAGATTACCACTTTGACTAATCTGTATGTCTTCCTGATTCAAAAACATATAGCTCTTGCTTTGCTGGTTCATTTAGTTTGCTGAGGAGAATGGCTGATAATTTCACTGAAAGAAAATTTTATGCAGAAGCATTGAGGGGAATCTCTTTCATGGGCTACTGCCACCGGATATCGGAAACCTTGTTCACATGGAGAAATTGTGAGATTTCTCAGACTTCATTGTTACTTACTCTATCAAAGTTGGAAAACACACAAAGTTAATGGCAACTAGTTTTTTGTTTTCCTCTGCCAATATGGACTCAGTGTTATATCCTCCAATAACTTCACTGGAGAAATTCCCAGAGCACTTGCCAAGATGACAAACTTAACTGATCTGTGAGTTAAAATTTTCCCCTGATTTCATGTTAGAGTGAAGCTTGGATCATGTTTCATGTAATTATATTTGATGGTTTTAACATGGGCATCATAAAATTAGGAGAATCTCCGATACCAATTTAACTGGCAGACTACCTGATTTTGTAAAGGTCTTGAAGAAGCTTGAAAAGTTGTAAGACATTTTTTGGTTATATTTGTTGTGAATTCTGGCAATGATCTGTGCATGATCCCTAACTGAGTTGTTCTTTAGGCACATCCAAGGCAGCCGTTTGGAAGGACCCATACCCCCTGGAATTTCATATTTAACGAGCCTAAATGATCTGTATGAGTTTGAATACATTCATCTGGTTTTCTTCTTTTGTATCATTTTTTTCTATGTTGCTGAGTAATTCTTTTTGTTGATAATTAGGAGGATTAGTGACTTGAGAGGAAATATTTCATCTGTGTTCCCAGATTTGAGACAAATGGAAACATTGAAAACTTTGTGAGAAATTCACTTGAAAGAAATCTTAATTTGCTGTCTGTTAGTGGATTATTAAATTTGAGTAATGGCGCTTTGTATGCACAGGATACTAAGGAATTGCTCTATTCATGGAAATATACCGTCTTACATTGGGGATATGGAGAAGCTTAAAAACTTGTAAGTTTTTTTTTTCTTCATCACGTTTCTAATTATATGCATTAAAAAATAGAGAACTAAAAGATAGTTACAATTTTTTTAGGTTTGGACTATTAGAAAAGTTATGGACATCGAGTAGGAGTTATTTTGATTGCCAAAGAAAATGAGTTCTGCTATCATCTTTTTTTTTTCTTTTTAAAATTTACCTTTTTTTTTTGGTGATTCTGTTTTTTTTAAATATCTGTTTTTGGTGATCAGTTTTGTTTTGCTTATTTGTTGACATAATAATGGCTAAAATGTTGAAGGTTGAGTTAGGCCTAGAAACCCAACATCAAACTTTATCTAATCCTCTGAACATGAATCTTAATCCCATTTTTCAGATATCATGGATTTATTTGTCAACAAGAAGAGGATATTTATGAAGATATTTTTAATAGGATAAACAATGATTAGTCAAGATGGAGAGGAGCTTATAAAGTTTTGTGTGATTGACTTACCACTTAATGCTAAAAGGAAAAGCTTATAACACTATGGTACAACTTGCTATATTTTATTGGGTAGTTTAGGAAGTAAAGCTTGAAGTATTGAGATGAGAATGCTAAGATAAATATGTGAAATTGTTGGGATATAATCAAAAGTCCCACATTGGAAATACATGAAAAAGATCATTGGTTTATAAGATGAAAAATATTTCCATTGATGTGGGGCCTTTTGGGTTGAGCCCAAAAACAAAATCATGAGGGCTTAAGTCCAAAGTGGACAATATCATACTATTGTGAAGATATTTTGATTCTATCTGTACTAACAGATGACTGATAGATTTGTTAAGATGGTATTAATTTGTATAAAGATGACTGATAGATTCTATAATTATTTGTGTTGAATCTGAATACTAGTACTAATATAGTCTTCATAGATTTAGTGGATGTATAGGATTTAGAAAACCAACCCTGATTGGCAAATCATTGTCATCAAGAGATATGTTAATTTGATTTACTTATTTAAAATCCTTGAACTACAAATCACTGTCATGCAGATATAGTCTTCATTTCCTTATAACTCCAAACAGGAATTTTGTACATTCTTGAATTGTTTTTTGTTCTTATATCCTTAATTTCTGAGAATGATATCTTTTCATCATGGTTTGCTCCCACTGATTGTGCTTTCTTGATTCAGAGATTTAAGCTTTAACCAATTATCTGGAGAGATCCCAAGCTCCTTTTCACAGTTGCAAAAAGTGGATTTCATGTATGATGCAATTGTTCTTGAAATTTATTTTAATAAAATCGTTTGTAGTTATTGGTTGTAAACCACTTGTTATATTTCTATATTTAGTCATTCTCATTCCTTATTTTGGTATTGCAGTTATTTGACTGGTAATTTGCTTACTGGTAATATCCCTGGTTGGATCCTGAACAGAAACAAGAATGCGTAAGTATATCATATGTTCTTTCCATTAGCAACGGGCATATTCAGCATTGAAGATCTGAATCTACTGCACTTACATTAAAGTGTGTTTGCTTTTAGCATAGTGGCTAATACAGGACTTTGTTTATGCTTGATGTATAGATATTGCTAAACTTTTCCTATATGATATTCTTGGAAAATGAAAACGAGACAAAATTTATAAAGGAGAAAGGACTGCTGTGTGGAAGGGAATTTTTGCTAATGCACAAAAACTGAAGGTTACATAAAATGACATATGCTTTGCAAAGGGTGAGCCCTTATTGATAAAATGGAAGAATCACTTTTACCTTCAATGTCTAACATATTGAAGAGAAATTCAATGTTAGACATGCAAAACCTGATGATGCAATCCAAGAAAAAAATACAACACCAACCAAGCTTTTATCTAAGTGAGGTCCGTTATATTGCTTTTATTCCTATTAGGCTTGGTCCCCTAGTATATCTTCACATTTATTTAAAGGACAATCTATTTTTATATTTAAATGAATTTTATTCCATGTTATCGTTGCTAACTAAGCTTTTTTGGTCTCTATCTTCCTTGATTATTGTGCACATTTGTTATGGTTTCACATTACCTAATTGAGACTTTGATTGGTTGCTTAAGTACATGTCTATATTATGTTAAACACATCTCTTGAAGTTTTTCCTCAATAGACACAAGCTCGGCTTTCTCTCTAATGTTCTAATTTTTTATATTGTCCTTCCTTATATGTCCACACATTCATCTTAACGTCCTCATCTTTGCGACTCTCATCTTTTGCTCATGTATTTGATTCATAACCTAATATTTAGCTCCATATAATAAAGTAGCTCTAACCGCCATTTTATAAAACATTCATTTAAATTTTAGAGGCACCTTACGAACCTCTAATGACCTCCTCTATTTTAACCATCTTGCTTGTATTGTATGTAAAATATCTTTATCAACTCTCTATCCTTTTACAAAAATGATCCTAGATATTTAAATTCTCAATTACAGATAACTTATTTTCTTCTATCTTAACAATTGTCTTGCTAGATTTACTATTCCTAAACTTAAATTCATATATTCTATCTTTACTCTACTAAGCCTAAAATATTTTACTTCTTGTGTTTCTCACCAAAATTTGAGCTTCACATTTACTGCTTCACGCATTTTATTTACTAAAATAATGTCATCGAAAAATAATATACACCATGGTAACATATTTTGGATGTGCCCAATGAGTTCATCCATGACTAGTATAAAAATATATAAACTTAGAATTGATCATTGTTGTAACCCTATCATTATAGAAATACTTTAGTTAATACGTCTGGAGTCTTCACTTTTGTCATTAAATGTTCATACAAATCCTTAATTGTTTCAATCCAAGAAAAAATATTTTTCAAAAAATGAATTAGTTTAATAAAATAAATTAGCGCACAATATAAAATTTTAACATATTAATCCTTTTTTTTACTAGTTTGATCCCTTATTATCAGTTTATTCCCTCAATAAATTCATTGAACTAATAATATAACAATTTCTACTTTAAATATTCTTTCTTCGTTCATGTGTGGTCATTGATTAAGGTACAAAGCATAAGGCTAGTTAACTGAGCACACAAAAATATCTAAGGCTTGCAGATGTCACCCACTATATAGTAATAGGGACAATGAAAACTAAACGAAAAAATGCTATTTTAACCAACGGTCGAAGTGTTGAGTCATGCTTATTATCAGAGGCAAATTTATTGTTCTACCCATTGATCACAACCGATTCCTCAAGTGACTATGCTATTAGGCGACTATCTCATCTGTCTAATCTCCCTAACTAGTTCATTCGACTGGTCTCTCTAATCAATCGACTAGTCATGCCTCAGTCGATTGTCTAGTTGAGCTAAGACATATTTTGTTTATTAACATTTCAGCCGGAGTCTACTGCTTAGATAACATGACTATCAGTCAATTGAAACTATATATCAGTCAACTTGACTAACATTTTGTTCATTGACATTTCTATTCTTAATAAGAATATGACAATGGGTAATTAGATTTTAAAAAAATTATATATATATTTTTTATTTCAATACATGTCAACATGAATTCAATACTATTTGTCTTATAATAATTGCATAATCAATTAAATTTTAATTTTAAAGAAGTTAAAAGAAAAAACATTACTTGTGTTCATCTTGACTTGTGTTGTATTGCAAGGCGATTGACACAATTGGTACTAGAGAATTATCTATACTAATTTATTGACTTTTGATAATTTGTCGAAACAATATGTTTTGGCTGTATTGCCTAGCACATACTAGATTGCAAAACATGCTACAAAGTACAGTATATAATCGAGAAATTAAGTTGTCATTTACATTCCATGTTGATGATGATTAGAAAATTTATTTGAATTTGATCAACCATTTATGGGTTTCTATTCACTGATTTGTATACTTGCAAATTCAAGGGATATCTCATTCAATAGCTTCACTTTTGAAGGCTCAGGTCCTATGCAATGTCCTCAAGGGAGTGTGTGAGTCTGATTTTGGCTTTGGTGTATGGCTTCAATGATATTTTTTTAACGATCACCTATAACAAGTTTGTTGTTTTATTCTTTTCAGCAACCTGGCGGAGAGCTACTCACATTCTGCTGACAACGTGTAGGATCCCGAACACTTAGTCAAGTTAATTTCTGCTTATTAGATCAATTTGAATAGCCATTGTTTGTTCCATCTATTGTTGTCATCTTAAATATCTATCTTTTAGTGCAGGAATACAGTTCAGCCATGCTTGAAAAAGAATTTCCCCTGCAGTTCATCCAGTAAGACGTGTCCGTTCAACTTGGATTCTACTTGACTTCATAATTATATTAGCTCCCTGCTCACCAACTATATATAATCTTGGTTGAATAAGTATTTCACACAACTTCCTACATGATATCAATTTAGGGATTACTTTACAATGTATCTGCTTGAGTTAATCTTGTTAAAGTTAATTGGTTAACTGCTTAACCCAAAAGTTCAAGCTGTTAGGAAAGATGTTAGGAAAGTGTTTAATTTATATATTTATATGAACCACCACACTTGTCCATGTGGGATTAGTGGATAGGAAGCTTTCTAACTTCAACACACCCGTTCACGTCCATCATGACTCAGATGTATAAATTTATTTTGACACGTACAAAATTCAAACTCCAAACCTCTTGTTTTGATACCATGTTAATTCCCAAGAGAGCCCAATTCAAACTAAAATGCTAAGGCCCTAGGTGAGGGTCTATTGGTATTTAAGTATATTTAAGAGCTCCCATTTTTAGTATGTTAGATTAAAAGGGTGAAGTTTTCCTCTCAGTCTCACTTTTCCTTCTTTTAATATGCCCCTTAGACTCAATATCATTTTTAAAGGGGAAGATCTAACTCAGATAATGGGTTAAAGTTGAGCGTTTAGAATAAGTGGTTAGACAATGCAATCTAATAAATGTAAGTTAAATAAAAATCTCCATACAAACTTTTGCATAATATCATATAGGCATTTCATTACCATGTAGTTGCCCAAGTCAATCTTAGTTGAATATTGATCAAGCAACTTTGATACTATCAAAATAGTCACTACATTACTATGCAACTTCTAGTTTAATCTTATTTTAACATATTTCTAAAGTGTTGGCACAAAGGGGCAAAAATATGGTTCAGTTATGTGTTAATAACTGATATGCCATCACCAAGGCAATAGTGTCGATGCTCCTTCACATGTATTTCAATGCATTGACAACTAAGCTTGTGGGTTGAACTTTTAACAAAGTTTAACATCTCAAGCCAAGCTTTAGCCTTTGATCAAAATGATACGGTTTTGATACCATGCTAATGTGTCGACACGAATTTATATAAGTTTAACTGTTATAATCTTCTTCTAGTTAACTTATTTACTTACAAAAATAAATTATCAGAGTTGATAACCAATTGAATTAAAATTTTAAGAGAAATAAAGTAACCATAATAAATATTCCTTGAAGTGTCATAACCAATGCTTAAAATGTCAAGATTTGCAAATCGTCATGGGTGAAATTTACTGTTCCACTAGTTGATCAACACTCGAAACATTTGACATTAGCACCGAGGCTACAAGAAGAGAGGGAGAAAGGAGAAAGACAGAGGAAGAGGTTATCAAAGAGAGGGTGTGATCATGGAGTGCAACAGGTGCAGGGCACGGTGGTGCTACAAGCGACATATGCACCAAGCACGACAATAACTGTAGGTGGTGGACGCTTTGAGTATCAAGCGATTGTAGGACTGTGGGCAGGACGTGACATATGCGAGTCGAACAAGATTGGGAAGAGAAGTGAAGTAAAAGAAATAACTTAAATAACTAAATAATTTCTAACCTTATTAAAATACAACCAACAACAACAACAACAACCAAGCCTTATCCCACTAAGTGGGGTCGGCTATATGGATCCTTTTACGCCATTGAGCT
>JBBMKF010000065.1:5251629-5272107 GCA_037834155.1 Curcuma caesia | reverse complement strand
CGCTTCTTTTGATTCTTTGTCAGCTTCCGATATGCATTCTCATCCATATTTTAAGTCCATTTATACCATCTTCTTTTCTCCTCTTCCCCTCCTTGTAACAGACTACATGATTCCGAGCTTCATAGGTTGGATTGTGATGAATTTATTTGATCTCTGTTTGTGCTGATTGAGACAACCTTTAGTATCATTTGTCCCTACTTAACATGAGAGACAATGTTTTGTCATGAAAACACAGTGAATCCATCTTATGCTGATCGAGACAACCTTTAGTACCTGTTTGTGTTTCAATCAAAATTATTGGGCATGCTGCTCAGTGCAGTGAATTCATCCTTAATCTCTTCACGGGATTTTTTTTTGGAATTTTTCTACTTTTGCTGCAAGAATGTCACTCTCTTCTCCTAACCTTTTCGTGATGGTCTTCTTGGCAATATATTTTCTACCATTTGTCTACCAATTTAGTAGTATGGTGCATCCTTAATTGAAGAAATTTCTATTTCCTGTATGACGCATGCCCATGGGTTGAATACATAATTCAAGATTTTAGAGCTTCTGAGCATGTCTGGTGATATGTAACTCTTTCTAGCTTTACACCTCATCTCATCCTATTGGTATTACTCCAGCAAATGATTATCTCATGAGCTAAGGGCTTTTTATAGATCATTGATACTCCATCTTTATGATTGTTTTCGATCCTTTACATGCTTGAATTTTCTTTACCAAACTAAATCACTAATTTGCTCAGTATTCTTTATTTGTGAACTGGAAATGTGCTTTGTACAAGCATGAGTCTTGAGGATTGTGCTGTTGACAATTACTATTTTATCTACTCTAATAGCTGACTCATCTTTCTAAACATACAATCACTTAGGATTCCTAGCCTGTGGAACCAAAAGGAGATATGGTTCCAGTTTGCTGAATCTATAATGTTAAGAGTATGAATTCTGTCAATTAGATAAAAAAATTTCAGTTCTTGTTCCCAAGTTGAGTTACTAAAGTTGCTTCTTTGATTGGAATTATTATTTTCATATTATACCTCTTTGATTATTCATAACACACCATGTGTTCAATCTTTTGAAATGTCCTAGATCGCCACTATGAGTGGTCTCTTGACATTCCTATTAATCCCATGTAAAAAAAACATTTTTTAAAACAATCATATTTGACATTTAGATTTACACGACACTTATGTTAGATATTTATACCAAAATCTGAATAACATATGTTCCAAAATACAAATACTGATCACAACAGACCGCCTGAACAATCTGCCTAATGGTCCATCGCTTGCACATTGACCATATTAGTGGTAAATTAAAATCTTTAGACTATACCTTGTACTGATCTTCTATTGGGCTTTTGGGGTTACAAATGGACTATATGAACTTGTGTTGACTTGACTGAGTTCCTGCATATCAACTTCAGGCATACTTTGAACATCTGAATCTGTGCTCTTTGTTCTATTTATGCTTTTAATTCTATGCTTCTTTGACTTTTTGACTTACAGGTTTGCACTTCAGTATCATACATCAGTAAAATCATGTCTCATTTCTTAGATTTTGACTAAGTACAATCTATACAGGATGGATTTACGTATTGGAGATGGCTTTGAAAATCTTTTCCTTTGGGTTTGATGCTTATTGGATGGATGGACAAAATCAATTTGATTTTGTGGTTACATGGACAATTGGTAAGTGTATTCATTAAGAAAGTTCACCTATTATTATATTTTTAATTTTTTTGATTTTGTTGGGTCTTAAAGGCGACCCACTGCACGAAGCTCCTGCCAATGTTGAGTTCCGGGGAAGGGTCGGATCATATTAGATTTATTGTACGCAGCCTTACCTTGCATTTTGCAAGAGGCTGTTTCGGCAACTTGGCCCCGTGACCTTAAAGTCACATGACAGTAACTTTACCGTTGCGTCTATACTCTCTTTCATTTGTTCGGTCTTACTTTTAATAAAATATCACATTGTTGAAATGCCCATGTATATATAGGCATGAACTTTATTTGAAATTTTACAATCATGGTTTAGCCATTTTGCTCTTGTCAATGTGAGGACGGGTGATCAAGATCAACAGATCACGATATTCCAACCCAAGGCTTGTAGTCCTTGTCCAGTGCCAATTTTTGTCCCAAGAGGACAATGCTTTATCAGTGCTGACTTGTGCTGACACAGTCCTTGTTGAACAGTTAACCACACTGACCTAGTGCAACACTTAATTTATTGAGACTCGAAGATCTTAAGTTGAAAGATGATATAAGGAAGAAAATATTGTATGATGTGAAAAGGGCTATGAAAGCAGGAGAGGAAGGAAATGTCAAACTACACCAATAATATATACTATTTGTTCCTTAGTTAAATTTTGGATTATAAGTATCATCTCATTTCCAACCATGCAGCTTCTATATGGATGTCTTATGGGTAATCAAACTCTTCAGAGGCAATCACATCAATTTCTTGCTTGACATGACACCTTGTATTCATTTCCATCATCATCATCAATCATCATCAAACTATGTTTCTCAAGACTCCCATGAACTTAGGATTGGTTACATGAATTAATTAAATCATTTTTTGTATTCATTTTCTAACTAGAATCTATAAAATGTTTTTTAAGTTTTAACAAGTTTATCCTATGTCAACTTATTTTCTCTCATTTTATCATCTATTTCTGTTAAATTTATATTTTTCTATTTAAATATAGGGATCACCCTTATCACTGTTAACAAGTTAAATTTATATGACTAAGGCAGTGATTTTAATGACAACAAAATGCCAAGTAGGTTTCTCTTCTTCCCTCATGCTGCTAGGGTTCTGCAGCCTATCTCCCTTCCTTTTTTCTCGCCTTCTTCACTGATGACCTACACCATAATCAGTAGTTGGCAGGATATCAATACAATTTTGTTCATTTCAGCTGAAGACCAATATTGATTCTCATCTATCCTACATTAACTTTTTGTACATCTTTCCTAATAGCCCAACACATCAATCCATGACATCTTATAAAATTTTGTTTGAGCCTAAAGGGAACACAATGATTGACCACCTATTTGTTATAAAGTATGGCAAGTTCTTCATTTCAATCAACTTATATCCATGTCCATTCATTATAATAACAATATGAAATTTGTCTTGTGGTTCTTTTGTGAATTATCATTTCGTACAATGTACCAAATGTATATGATTGGTAACAAGACATGGTAAAAGGCCCTCTTTGTTGTGGTTCCTATCAACAATGCAGCATACACATCGTATGAATGCAAACAATGTGTAAATGCATGGTTGCACAACTAATACAACCACATAACTGATAAAAGTCTAATTATTATAATAATTACATTGTATCTAACATCTTTATCACGTGCATTACAACACTAACTATTATGCATCATACCCAACAAGTGTATGATCAAAGAAATGTAAATGAAAATTCAAACACCTCATACCCAATACCCACAGGCTATGTACATTATAAGATGACATTGTTTCATCATATTAAATGTGAAAGTGATAAGTCAATTAATTTGGTGAGCTTTTTACCTCTATATTATCTAGATGACATACATGTGTTGGCCCTTATACACCATGTATTTACAAGTCAGTCCTCTCCCTTCCACCTCAGTTTATACAACCTAGCTTGTTATAAATATATTCACATTTGGCCACTTTTAGACTTGCTAGCTAGTCATTAGAATTAACAAAATATGCATTTGTTTCTTTGAACTTTTCTCTAGCAATATGACAACTATCTCTGTGTTTTATCTTTATAAAAAATCAATTTGAAACAATGTCCATGACAACTTGATCATTGCAACAATGTAGATTCATTAGATTAGAATGACCAATACCTAGCTTTGTCATTAATTGTTTGTTTGAAACAAGCTTGTATGTGGCAAAGGCCATAACCTTGTATTTTATACCGTTGCACTTGATCTACCACTACACTCTACATGTTTGTTTTCTAAGTTATCCTAAAACCTTGTAAAAATTACAATAACATGATGTCTTGATATGGATCATCTAATGCTGGGATTGCCAGCACAACACATCTGCGTTACAACTCAGAGGTGGAGCTTTCTCTTGATTTTGGAAAGAAAAACACACAAACAGCCCTTTCTTATCTGATCCCATTCCTGCAACTTGTCACTTCCCAATTTATCTTCTAACTCAGCAGTCTTACCCCTAACAAAGGGGCGCAGATCCTACCATGATAAGAAGGCTTGTCAGTGATGAAAGAGTGATCCAAGGATGTTGTTTCTCTCCCTCTAAGTTGGTACCTTGAAACAAATTGGAAGGAATCTTAGGGAAATTACAATGAATGAAGGGAGAAAGCACCAACTTTCAATACCTCGACAACCTACCAAGTGATAGCTTAGCCAGAGAAGGGAAAGCACAATTAATTCACAACATGCTGCTGAACACAAGCAAAAAGGGTTGGTCTTCTATCTGCCAAAACCACTGCACCACTACCAGTGAGTGACTGATGTCACTCACAAGACATCAACACCTTAAGGGAGAGATCAGTGCATGTTCTTGGCTTTGAAAGGAGGAAGAATTTTGCATGATCTTTTAAGCTAGGGGAAGATGATTATAGAGGGAAAAAAAGGATTTGGATGATGGCAATCTCAATCTCCTCGGAATCATGGGCCCTGATGACTATGCTTCCGAATTCACACAATCTTCCCAAATCAAGAGATATGATTATAACTTTCCAAATCAAGCCAAAATCAGGCAAAGGGAATTAGCTTTCCAAGATAGGATGTGATGACAAATTGCACCAGGATCTAATTCACTTCACGATGAACTCAATTATAAAAACTTTCCAAATGAAATTGAATTTACCTTAAATTAAGAAAATTAATATTATGTCTAGGTTAATTTACAATTATAAACAAAGATATAAAATGTATACTCTCCAAAAGCCTATGCTATTAGAAAAGATTCAAATGTAGTATTTTACCAGTTTAGGTTTGTTTTCTTCTCATTTTGTATTAATTTCCTCAAATATTGAGAATGATTGGTTTCTTTGTCATAGGTGTTTTTTTGAACTCTCTAAATTAATGTGCAAGCTGCTATTTTGACTAAATTCTCATGTCAATTGTAATGCAATAATTTTTTGTTATTCATCTCTGGAAAATTTTATCCCCCCTAAAAGTTTCTCTTTTTTTTAAAAAATGCTTCCATGTAGTTTTTGAATCACCATAATAGCCCCTCAGATTGTCAAACTCATCTCATTCTTAACTGTTAACACCATTAATTTCTCTAACATAATAATGATGTGGCAAGAATGCCATGTATGTGCCACTTTTGGTCAATTGTATTAGTGGATGGGGAGTGAAATGACAAGAGTTTGAAAAATTCAAGGAATATTTTGATGAGTTTGAAATTTTGGCAATATTTTGTGGGATATTTTTAAAGTGGATGAACTTTGGGGTACGAAATGAAAATTTCCTTCTAATATTTTTACAATTGGTATTTACCTATGTTGAACATCATACAAATTGAAAATCCATGGAGATTTTGTAAAACTTGAATTGGCTCTAGCTTCATAGAGTACATCTTTTTCTAATTGTAATTATGTATTTGTCAGTATGTAACAAATCTGACATGCATGTTTCTTCTGCAGTTATAGGAGAAACTTTGACTTTTGCCGCCCCGTCTACGTTTCCTTTTCTTTTGAATGGAGAATGGTAATTTTTTATTAGAGCAAATTGTCTATGTACCAATGTAGTATTACTAGATGACAAATAGTATAGATCTACTAGTACAATTTTGCACATTGGGGTGATTTCAAATTGTAATCCATTTCTTTGCTTTAACTTTGAAGATTCTAAAAGTCTGGAGTCAAATAATAGTACTCATCCTTTTCCCAAAGGGTGAGGGGCTAAAGTTTTAAAATAAATTTCATGATGTGATTTATATTTTGGTGAGTTTTAAATTGGAAAAAATTATCTACAACCATAGCAATCTTGTAAAAGACATGAATTAGCAGTTATTACTGCTAGAACTAATGGCACTATAACTACAAAGTTAGCTGTAACTCATTACATAAACTGAAAATATGCCAATTATATTCTAGATAGACCTTTATCATTATGTCTTCGCAATAATAATTGTGATAATAAATGAGAATTAATTTAGAATAAATACCAATTTTGAATTATGAAGATAAGATTTTTAAATTAAAGATTGTAAGTTAGCAAAACTATAATTAAATATGTGAAATGGAACACTATGAATGATAAAGAAGGATTAAGAATAATTTAGATAAAAAAGAATTCTATAGAGTCAAAAGGTTTAGATGTCTTGGATTTATTATTTGAGGACAAGAATAAGTAAGATCATTACTTTAGAAAACACTCCATGTGCTTATATACCTTCGAATTGTTTCAACCTATCACAAATAGTGTGGTCAAATGGGTCAACCCATGGCGAGGCAGGCCAACCCACCAAAAATCCATCATATGGTAGGGCGGGGTGGGCCGGCCTGCCATCTTGGTAGGTTAGAAAATCTCCAATCCAACCAACTCAAGGCGGGTTGCAAGTTAGTGGGCCAATCCACGGGCCTATCAAAAAATTAAAAATATATATAAAATGTTGAAACATTTAGGTTGCAGATTAGATGGGTTAAGCCCACGAGTCCGTCAAAAAATAAAAAATATATATAGAAAATATTGAAAATTTTAAGTTTGGTAGTGGATTAGGTGGGTTAAGCCCACAAATCCATTAAAATTTCCACTTTTGTTTTAAATTTTAGAAGATTTTTTTTTTTCAACCTGCGGGTCAAACCCACTGTAGGCCGACCCGGGCAGGTCGCGGGCCCAGACAAGCCAACTCACTTAGACCCACCTTAAAATGAATTGATAAAATACCAACCCAAGTCACTTAAATTGTTTGGTGGGACATGCTCACGCAACGAGCCTAACCTAAATTGACAGTTCTAATCACAAATGTCTCATATTCTCAAATAGTTGCACATTTATTTGTTTTTCAGTTGGTCCATGCGTAACAATTTACTTTACTAGTTCAGTCCAACTTATTGTCTTTAGGATTAATCTTAATGAAAAATGATTAATCTAGTTGATCTTTATTTTAATGTAATTAAAAAGAATTATCAGAAATTATAAAATAATAGCAAAGAATAAAATGAGATTACACTTGAATAATTTGATGTGTGATTTATCTATAATTCTATAGAGTTAGTAAACTATACAACAACAACCAAGTTTTATTCCACTAGGTGGGCTGGGCTAGGGAGCTAGTAAACTATCTCAACCAAAATATATAATTTCACTTATAAGCTTCTAGTCATACACAAACCATATGGTATATTGCATTGATATAAGGTAACACTTTTTTGATTCAAACCCTGCATGGACTTTTGTAAGTGATCAATATATTCTATTAAACTAACTAAAGACAATCAACATTGTTTTTAATAAAAAATTATTTCTCAAATTCTTCTTAATTTTATCTCTCTCTTCTCTTTCTTGTATTTCTAGTTTATGAAAATGGAAGTAGATTAAAGTTAAACCTTGAATTACGGATAAAACTTAGAAGCTGAAGTTTTTGAGTTCGGTACTACTGAAATTGAATATACGAAACTTGGTTCCAATAATAAAAACTGAATTGAGGAAAAAATTAAGATTAATGAATATCAAATTTTTGGAATTGTGCATCTATTATTCAATAATAATTAGTTACTAGTCAACATATCATTAACATGATAAAGGGTGGTTTGTTAAAATGGACCAAAGATTCAAGAATCTTGAATTTCATGTGATCATTATATATTCTCAAGATTATGGTACAACGTATCATACTTGTAGATTAGAGTGTTGGTCTATTATGAAACAATAAATACATACAAAAATTAAGGTAACAAAGATAAAAATGCTAAGATAGTTATATAGGTTACTGGAAAAATAAATTATTATCCAGAAGCAATTAGGTGCATCTCCAATAGTTTATAGAATGAAAGAAGGTTGGCATGCTATGGAGATGTTCCTTCACGTGATCGCTGAATCAATTGATTAGAGTGACAGCTATATGGGTAGAGGGAGACTAAAGAATCCTATAACCAAGTAATTTAGTCATTTGAATTTTAGTAGTGATATAGCCTTGCATACAGATCAATTGCCTGAAAACATATGTATGAGGTAGAGGGAGACATTTATATTTCTGCAGAGAAAACTGAAATTTTATGAAATGAGGTTGAAAGATTGGACAGGGCTTTGCTTTCTCTAGTAACCTAATTATTCATTTGTTGTCTCTCTTTGTTTCAACATCTTCTCTTCAATGTTGCTTTTGGAAGAATAGTTCAGCACTTTATATTCCTTAATCACGTAAATATTTCTTGCTTTTGGAAAAATAGTTCAGCACTTTGTACTCCCTAACAATGCAATTATTTCTTGTTTTGGCATCTTAACTAGTGATATAGCCTTACATAGTGAGCGATGGAGGGAAAACATATGTACGGGGTAGAGGGAGACATATGTTTCTCTGCAGAGGAAACTGTAAATTTTATGAAATGAGCTCAAAAGTCAGAGAAGACTTTGTTTTCTCCGAAAACCTAATTATTCATTTGTTGTCTCTTTGTTTTGATATCTTCTCTTCAATGTCACTTTTGGAAGAATAGTTGAGCACTTTGTTTCCCTAATAACGTAATTATTTTCTGTTTTGATATTTTACCTGGAGCTGTTGATTTTTGCTCAAGCATATGCTGATAGTTAAAATGGTTCAAAGATTTACATAAGGTTTAAAAGCAGACTAAGATTCATGGTAGATGACCCCTAATGTTCCAGACTACTTGTTTGTCTCGCTTGTCATGTTTAGATCTTGATACATTTTGAAATGTAACTTTTTCCATCATAATGCTTCTTATAGTATAATGTAGTTGGTGTTAAATTTTTTAATAAATAGCAGAAGATAATGATAATCTGTATGTGGATGCAGGATTCGCTACCTTTTGATTGCTAGGATGCTAAGATTATTGAGGCTTCTGCAACATGTCAAGCAGTACAAAGCATATGTGACAACTTTCCTGACTCTTATTCCTAGTTTGATGCCATACCTTGGGACTATATTTTGTGTGCTGTGCATTTATTGCTCACTTGGAGTACAGGTATAGTATTATTGAACAAACTCCAATTGTCAGTTTAATGCCATCAATAATTTGAATTAAGATATTACACCATTAATGTAAAATTGTCAAGTGAATTTGTGCTATACAACTATTGAATATCACAACTTAAAAATAAAATTTCTCTGCTCAACATATCTGTGCCTCCTATAATGATGTTGTGATAATGTTGGTATTTGGTAAGTAATTCTAGTTCCGTTTTAGTTCCTACTCGGGCATTGTACATGTGATAGACATTGCGCAAATTTGGTGGTTTATCCATGTCTACTTTTGGAACAATATCTAAGCTTGATTGCCACAATAGTCTGTGTAAACTCCCAAAATCAGCTTTGAATGATACTCTTCTAAATCTCCTTTCCTTCCCTTGATGTTCCATACCAAAAGCTCTACCATTCCTATCTAATGAGAACCCCAATCATACTTTGTGGTGATGAAGCAACTTCTAGGGTATGACATTTGTGGAAAATTAGGTTGTGTCTAGATGCAATAGCTTATCTTTATTTTGTTTCTTGATGAGCATAGTTTAAGGTTTTGTTCCATGTTGGTTGACACGGGCAACACCTTTTGTTCCCTCCATCAACTGGCATGCGGGAAAACCCAACACCACTAAACTCCTTGATCAAGTCTTTTGCAAGCTCGGATGAGGTCACTAAGAGAGGATGAAATGTGGTTGCAATGCCAGGCAAGAAGCATGCATTAGCAATGAACAGTAGGCACCAAGTAATGTTTCGTGTGCAAGGTAAAGTGGTAGCTCTAGAGCGCGTGCAAGAAGCAGTGACATTTTGAGCAGGCTGAGGCAAGGATGTGGTGTGAGTGTTTTTTGTGCAAGAGTAGCAAATGTTATGCAACTTGTGCAACAATAATGGGGGTTGGATAGCGCTCCACAGTTATGAGAGTGGGGAAGCACCTCAACTGCAAGGGAAATAAGAGGAGGTGAAGGCGAAGGCATTGGGGGTATGGGTATGAACCACATGAGTGGAGGGGAAGAAAGGATTTATATGCTCTCTAGAAAATTCATTCCCCACTGATTTAATTAAGACGAATAAAAGTTTAGGCTTATGAATCTCATTTAGTTCTAATTTACTTGTTATAAATCCAAATCGAGGTCAATTTAAACCCCATGAATGTAATCTTTGTGTCTACTTGATGAAGTACCTTAAAACCTAATTAGATCACATTAGATCCATGAAAGCCATTAAGTTAGTCCAGTTCATCTTACTTAGTAGTCTAAAATTTAAAATGAATTACAATGTGCAATTAAATAGTATAAAAAAATTTGATATTTAACATCTTCACCTAACTAAAGAAATTTGGTTCCCAATTTAGTTACCTACAAAGAAGTAAGAACAACTTATAATAAGTAAAACTAATTGTGTTATCATTAATAATTTAATTAAATAAGTATTGAAATTAATGGGCATGACATAATATAGTACCAAAACATATCATTTCATTTAGAGATCAAAACACACTTACAGCTCGAGATTTTAAATCTTAATTAATCGTAACGCGTGGATACATGTGTATGTATATATCTTTGAATAATTCCAAACTTAATATCCTCTCGAGGTAGAGATGATATATCACAATATACCAAATTGTTCAATGTTTTTACAAGTAACACTCACTCTTTGAGTCTTTATGGCTTATTTACTTTGGCGAATGTATAGCAGGAGAGAAGAGAGAGGAATGTGGAAGAAATATTTGGGTGCTCACCTTTGCCATGTGCATTTCTTGTTCCTTGTCATCCTCTTCACATTCTGTCTTATCCATCCACCCATGTAAACAAGACATTAAGACTTTACTAGCAGCGACAATTTATCTTGTACTTGATCTTCACATGAGTTGGTGGCATGTAATGTATAGCTACTTGGTTATCATTATACCCTTGCATAAGATCAACCTTGTTGACTTCCAACTCAATCATGAGACATTTAAATCAAACTAGTTGCAACTAGATTAATGTCATTGATATTCATTCCTCAATGCTACATATTACCAAATTTGGTATCTTGGTCATCGATGAAGCTTTTTACCACCCAAAAAGACACATGCCTTGATCTTCTCCACCTCCTTACTGAGGTACTTATCACTAATTTCATCGGGGATGAGCTAGTATTGAATGCTGATTTCATGTTTATGCCAGCAGCTTGCCAACAGATGTATTCTTCCCCTTGTCGAGGGGCAATGACCTGTGTTTGTTTTCCAAGCTTGGAAATGAAAATGTTTACTCACCATTTTTATATCTGTGAAAGAGATGAATTTATCACCATTTTTGCTTTAGTGCACAGACAACATATAGCTTTCATTCATTTTTTTTTAAATAACTGAAACGAAATTGTTCACTTGTCCTATGAATTATGATACTTATGAAGATTTCACACTTGCAGAAATTTTATTGTTTACTGAATTATTAATAATTGTTTTCTTTGTTTCATAGCTTTTTGGCGGGATTGTAAATGCTGGAAACACTGAACTGGCATCTACAGATCTTTCTGATAATGAGTATCCTTCTGTTCAATTAATATGTATCAAAGTTCTATATACTACACACACTTGTTTTATCTCATATTTCTATTTTCTTCAACTGTTATGAGTATTTTCTCAAGATGTGGCTTAGTATTTAATATCAGTTAACATTTTGGCTATTGATTCTTCTTTAATGGTTTAGCTATTTGCTTTTTAATTTCAATGATTACCCAAATGGGATGGTAACACTGTTTAATTTGCTCGTGATGGGAAATTGGCAAGCATGGATGCAGGTACTGTTTCCTATAAACTTAGGCATTCATTATTTGTTATTTTGCTTACAGATTCTTTGGGCTTCCATTTATACTATGATCGTTCTTTTGCTTGTTCGAGAATATTGCCCATACCTAGCTGGTCTACTGTTCAACAAATGACAACATGAGGATCATCATGGAGTCTCTGGAAACCAGTATTCAGATCACCCATACATTTAATTCGAATGACCTAGAGGCATTAATGGATGACTTATTGCATGACCTTCCACAATGATCTCAAACTAGTCAAGACATTACAGCTTGGGCCTAGGTTGAGAGATCATAACATGCACTAGTGGATGTCAAACAAAGAAAAGTTAAATGTTGAAGACCCTAGTTTTTTGAGAAATTCTAGCACGATGTTAAGGTTATAAGAATCCATCCATGTTACTCGTGAATTTAAATTGGAATTTAAGTTTGAGGAGAAATATTCCCGCATATTTTTGGTTCATTTTACCTTGGAAGGGAGTGAGAAGGAAAGGAGGAAAGGGAAGAAGAGAAACATGGAGAGGAGGTGGAAAGAGGAGAGGAGTATGTTGTTTACTAGGTAACCGGAATGAGAAGAAGAAAATGAGCTAGGGATGAAATTTACAAAATATTGTCCTTTTCTCCCCATGAGTATGCATTCCACAGACATTTCCTCTCACTCGACAATCACCCTCTGCTAGTGCACGCCCTCCTCCACAGCTGTGGACCTTGGACCATCCATCTTCCTCCATGAGAAAATCACCACTCTTGGAATAGAGGCTATGTTGGCACCAAAGTTTAGCTGCTTCACCCATATGACTCTAGCAGGTGCCATGGCCCTCAATCAGTGACCTTCGATTAATATATTGCCCTTTTAAATTTGCATTCTTGGCTAGTGAAGGAGTTGTGACCAAAGTCAACTGCCTATTGGAGGGGTTGATGTAGGTTGTATGACAATAAAGGATGACGAGTTGGCAGGATGGACTTTGGGCAGGCTGTTGTGGCAGAGATTGGAGACGGTTTTTGGAGAGAGTTGCAAAGGAAGAAGGTAGAGAGCGATCACAGAAGAAGAAGACGGATGGTTTTTTTCATCTATTAACATTTTGGGTGTAGTATTAAATGTAATTACTTCATCCATTGAGTGACCATTAGTTCTTGAAGAACTCCTCTAAGCTCTTGAGCTCGGTTACACATTTCGCCACTCTAAAAGCAGCTCTTCCAAACTCCTTACCATGCCTGAGTGCATCCACTATTGATAATTAGAACCCACTCAAACAAGAGAGTTGACCATGAACTTCTTGGGCCTCCTCAATTAGTCCATAACCTTGTTAATAGTGTTTCACTCTTTTAAGCCTATGAACCCCTTTCATTGGTATATTACTCACCATGTGAGTCTAAACTAGAGTTCTATATTTTTGTGGAATTTTTTCCCTGTACAATACTTCTAGAATTTAATTTTCATTTAAGTTCCCAATCCCAGATTATATATAAATAAAATCAATATAAAAATTTAAAGAATATGATTAAAAGTAATTAGGAAAATCCTGAACTCAACACATTGAAATATTGTTCTTCTAGTCAGCTTTTTCGATATTTTTCCACTGGCCTTCTATTACAGTGCTTCGTGTTAATTCTATCTAAAATGCATTATTTTTCATTTGCATATGTTGAAGTTTCATTACTCTGTGAGTAATTAACAAACCATGTAAATCCTCATGATTTACTTCTTTCACAGAGCTACAGTGAATTGACTGGAACATATTGGACACTTGTATACTTCATCAGTTTCTACCTAATAACAGTCTTGCTGCTTCTGAATTTGGTAAGGATCTCATTACCATATTTCAATTAAAGTCATTCATGATCAGATAAGTAGTATGCTATGTTAGGAATACTAAAAATTTTCTACTCATGTTCTTTTAGTAATTGTTGATATTATTCTGTGGACTTGTACCCAAAATTCGGTACTTTGTCTTGGAAAGAGTTGCAGAGGTGGACGGTAATGGTGCTATTAGATTAGAAACTTTCTTTCTCTATATCTCTATGTGAAAGAAGATTGTGGTGGGAATGGCACAAATGAGGTGTTGGTGACTAGCAAGGACACAACTTTTGACTTTTTTTTTATTCTCTCTCTTTTCTTTCTGATCCTTCACCTTTCGGTCTCTTTTCTCTGAATCGATACATATTGGTGGTAGATTTATCCCCCAGAATAAGTACTATAATGACTTGTAGATATATGAAGAACAAGCAGTATCTGTAATATTTCCTCAAGGTTTTAAACCCAGACTAGAAACTTTTAATAGAAGGAATCTAACACTTTCCTTCTGTTTGCTTTCTCAGGTTGTTGCTTTCATATTAGAGGCGTTCTTTGCTGAAATGGATCTTGAATCAGCCAATGAACCTAATGAGGAAATGGTATTGCGACATTATATTCGTCAAAATATGAAGCTCTTTAGATATTCAAATGAATGTTCTGCTCTTCCAAACTATTTTGTATCTTCTTCCCCAAATTGAATAAATGGAATCACCATGGAAAATCTTCTATGGTCTTGCAAATCTCAACTAAATGATTGGTGCTTTAAGAAGATATCGATGACATACTAACCAGATGTTAAGGAGTCTTGTCTTAGCATTCGTTAACTTCTTTCCTTTAAATTGTTTAACTCGATACATTTTCCTTTTAAAACAGGATGCGCCCAAAAGGAAGGGAAGACGACGACTTACCGGGTAAATATCAGCCTGTATCTGTAGCATGATATATGCTTGCTTGATAGAATGCCAACTAAAACATTATTTGGTCATCATCTTGTAGTGTGACCTCCTCGAGGAACCGCACAGTCGATATCCTCCTCCATCGAATACTAAGTGCCGAGCTAGAGGAAAGCCAGAATGCTGAAGCATAGCTCAACCATTTACTCAACATAGGTCACTAGATATGCTCAACCATAAAATGACTCTTTATACTTCGTCAATAGTGTATATTGATGCAGTTTGTTATCTATCTATCTATCTACTCTACATTTCAATTCTTTTAGTAAGAGTGATGCTCAGTTTGCGACTAATTTGTGTTCAAATGAATCGAGGCCTGTATGTTAGTTCAACCCTAGCAATCTTAGGAGAATCAGATCATGAAAGAATTTGTTGTTTTTTTTAGTTTTGTCAATTTTATTTTTATTAAAATTTACTATATATTTTTGGTGCTCTATTTGAAAAAGAATTTTGATTCCACCACTTCACACAACATAGATAGATAAATCATAATAATGCATGTATGATAGTTGTTGTAAACAAGTCAAGTTGATTTAAATTTTATAGTGTTCAAACTTGTTTGATAAGGTAATCAATTCAAACTGAATTTAAGTTTTTGAAATGATGGTTCAAGTTTGATTTGAGTTTGGTTCATTTAGATGTTATCGAGTTTTCAATTTAAGTTTGTTTGATTATTTGAAGTTTTAAACTTGTCGGATTGGTTATTGAATTTGATAATATAAATTTATTTATTTATTTTAATTTTTTTATTTAGCATGTTGATAAGAATTTTATTGATGAATATGATTCATAAATATTGAATTTATAAAAGTTGAATATATATGTATTTAGTAGAGTTGTAGAAGAAAAGAATATATATATATATATATAAAAGTTTATTTATTTAATTGATGAGGATCTTTTTGCTGTCCTTATAACAATTCAGTTCCTTGCTAAGTGTAGAAATAAAATATTAATTACCCTTAAGCTTAATTAATTGCAATTAAACACTCCATTCCTAGTAAATATTATTTCATATATTGGTTCCTAATTATAATTAATTACGTGGTTTGAGTTGGTTCACCTAATGCTCATTATCCGACCAAAATCTCAAACCCTAACAGCTGTTCCATTCAAAGTCTCATGTTTGGTTGGAGTCAGTAGGCAGCTTCATGACCATTCCCAAATAATTAATTTCTTAAGGAATGGGCATGACTTTGACTTGAATTTTTGAAAAAGAATCTAGAAACAAGAATTTTTTTAATTTTTAACATTTTCTCAAGAATATATTATAACTAGTGGAATTAGTAAACAAGATTGATCATTAATTTTTTAAAATTCTAAAAGTTTGAATCAGATAGAGATTTTTGGATATTTCGATCATCTAAATTTACTCGCATTTTAAAAATGATAAATCCCAGTTAACCTTATTGATTATTCATAGGGTGATCGGTCCGGTTCTACGAAAATTTTCATCAGCCACCAGGATAAATCGAGAAGTACACAATTTACTCACATTTTAAGAGTTTATAGAAGAGGGGAAATGATTAACAGTAAAAAATGATTAACGGTAAAAAATGATTAATAGTTAAAAGAACATCTTAAATTATGAAAATCAGGAGAGAAAAAAAATCAAAAATGTGTTCTATCATATGTTTTATTTTGAGAATATCTGAATTGATTATTTTATTTTAATCAAAATATTTTTTTATTAATTTAGTAGAAATTATTTAAATATTATCAAAATCATTTTAAAATAATTATAGTTGTTATATAATTATAACAACTACTTAGTAACTGTTATAATATTATATTAAATGTTACATAGAGGAGCTGTTATACACATTATAGAAGATGGTCATAATAAAGTAGCTGTTATACACATTATAGAAGATGGTCATAATTACTATAATAATATTTGAAGTAAGGAATAACATTTTTGTGACAGTTACTAAGTAATTATTATACATTTTAATAGTTAATCATAATTGTTACAATAATATTGAAAGTAAAGATAATTTTACGATGAAATATTTGATGGGATGTCTTTTTAATTTTTTTTAAAAATGACATACCATTTACCTAATTTAGGATTTGTTTTTTTATTTTTACCCTTTTAAGTCATCTTGAGCTAAACTTCCAATCCATTCTTTTAAAGTAAACACGCCATAAAGGGCTCCCATGCATCAGAATTAGAAGGGTACGTTGGATCATGCAAATCTACTCCCTCCCTACGTGGAAATCGGAAATGATACATGCACGTTACTATCATGAATATATCACGTTACAAATCTCTCACCTCTGATATATTTGTTATATACTTTTGTTAGACGGTTTTTTCTCTTCCGTTCTCTAGCAAAAAGATGAAATTTGTTATTTTAACGATTCTATACGAATCAATTTTATGATGATATATGAGGAGGTAAATTGAAAAATTATAATTAATCACGATAGAGAAGGTATTATCTTGGTTTCGTTGTAATTTGATTCTTATCTCCTTCAATAAATCTGTCTCATAATAATCAATTCAACTATGTTTCGAAATAATAATGATCCGAGAATCAGTTTTTTCTCTTCCCGTTACGATATAACAATAATTTAATGCCGGATCTGATGTGTGTTACCGGTAGGAAAATATGCCTACGTTTGTTTCAAACAGGTGTGACTTGACTCATATGACGCCAGACCGTTACGTTACGCACGAGGATATATCGTTTCGGCGGTACGTGGAAGCCCCCCGCCTATTTATAACGCCTCTGTTTGTGTCGCCTTCTCCGGCTGAAATTGAAATGGGAGATGCTTCGCTCCCTCCTCCTCCTCCAGATCGCTTCCTGTTCGGATCGCCGTCGCTGGACGAATCGTACAGGCCGCTCCCTTCGATCTACCTCGCGTTTCTGGTGATTTGGGGCGTCTCCGCCTTCACCTGGACCGTCAACACCTGGAGGAACAGGTTTTTCCAGGTCCGCTCGCGTTTCTGGCATCTAGAGCTTCGGCTGTTAGTTCTTCGACTGTTTCTTTGAAACTCTGTGCGGATTCTGATGCCCTTTTGCCCTCTTTGGTTGCGATTTACTGTGCATTGGAAGGTGCAGAGTTGCCAAAGATTTGATTTTTGCCTAGAACAAAATAGGTCTTTCTATCAGGCATTTGAATTCCAGTCTTTCTTGTGTGAACCGTTTCCTTTTAACCTCTTCATTTTCATAGTGTTCATCTGGTGTTTCTGTTTGAGTGTTTTGCAATCGTCAATTCTGTAAACATCTGATTAGGTAATTTTCTTCTTCGATTCTGTAAACTCTGTGCGGATCATCTGATTAGGTAATTTTCTTCTTCGATTATAGTGTTCATACTGTGCGGATTCTGATGCACTTTTTCCCTCTTTGGTTGCGCTTTACTGTGCATTGGAAGATGCAGAGTTGCCAAAGATTTGATTTTTGCCTAGAACAAAATAGGTCTTTCTGTCAAGCATTTGAATTCCAGTCTTTCTTGTGTGAACCGTTTCCTTTTAACCTTTTCATTTTCATAGTGTTCATCTGGTGTTTCTGTTTGAGTGTTTTGCAATCGTCGATTCTGTAAACATCTGATTAGGTAATTTTCTTCTTCGATTATAGATGCTTCCTTGTAGTTCTGATTTATTCTGGCATGTATGTAATTTGTTAGGGCAGACAAACCATCTACAGTGGATGTTGGCTTCTGTCCCTGTTACAAAGTCTTTACAGCTAGGGCTTTCATTTTTATTTTGGTGAGTTCCGATGGCAAGATTTTATGTTGAATCGTACCTTGTATACCCTATCATGTTTCCGTACTTCCTTTTCTGTAGTATCTGTATTGATATTGTGAACATAATGCTAGAACTACGAGTTAAGAAAGGTTATGAATTATGTATTCATTGTAGATAGTAAGTATCACTATTTGGGTGTTTTTGTCAGGTATTCTTGCATAAACCGTCAGATATGCTCATTGTGGATGTCTTTTGGGGTGTATGTAACTGGAATACTCTTTCAAACAGCCTCTTTTGTGTCATTTATGCTCATCTCTCATGGTTATTGCATCATATATGAGCGGCTTTCAGTACGCGAACGACGTAAAACTGCTGCTTTGGGATCTATACTCTACCTCACCCTTGTTGGTTACAAGGCTGCTGTGCCTTATTTTACAGTTAAGCATCCTTGGTCCTCCCAAATCTTCCACAAAAAACTTAAGTCACTGTTAATTCAAATATGTATTCAAGAGTTTTTGAACTCAATGCAGGTATTCCTCCTGCTGAATTATTCCTTATCGTTCTACATGATCTTCCACCATATCTCTCAGAATATGGGAATTCTGCGAGAACAACTGAGTTACATGGAGGATGAAGATACAATGCACAATGCGTTGCATACAAAGTTCACAATGTTCAAGTACATATTACACCTCCGAGCATATACGTGATTTTTTATTTTCTTTTAAGCTGTGTTTCATTCGTTTCATCTGTCTCCATCAGGAAATTTCAAGCTGCAATGCAGTTTGTAGCATTGGTAGAAGTTATGGTAAGCACGTCGTAAGTTGTTTATCACAGTTTGTGGACTTTTGACAAACAATGCATCTCTTAATTTCAGATTTATTTGAATGTTGATGAGACTTTGGATAACTATTGGTTCCGTTTGCTGGTACGGGAATGGGCTCAGTTTTGCATCTTCCTGTACATTGGGTAGGTTGCAGGAAGAAACCTGTTTCTAATCCAAACCTATTTTGATTCATCTTTTTCTCACATATCTAAGCGACAAGTTGGGAGTGACAGTTGCCTATTTATCTTTATCACAATTATATATGATTTTGCTCACTTTGCAGGTGGACTTTTAGGACGCAAGAAGTATCGCCGCACTTCTCTGTGATGCCTACCTCAAAGTCCAAATGGGAGATGAGAGTGCCCCCTGTATATAGCATAGTAAGTCGCACTTCTGCAACTCCTATTTCTTGTTATTAGTTAGTGAGTGTTTATACTTAACCTGATAATCCTAAGGAAGCATATTTCATGTTACGCAAATCTCTTTTTGATTAAATTATTTATGGTTTTCTTTGCTTACACAATAAAGGCATCTTCTACTTGCATTATATCCTGCACTAGAGATCATAACTATATATAAGTTAGGTCTGCTATAACCTCAGTTACTATGTCTAGGAACCGAAAAACATTGAACAGGATGATCTCCAGATTCAATAACCTAAATAAGAATGATATACAGGATGTTTTGTACAATAGCCTAAATAATAAGGATATCCAGTGTCACAGCAGTATGCATGTACCAATTCTTGTCCGGAGTACCCAAGCGAGCTTTGTACCAGGTTAACTGGCTTATGGTTCCCTATCCAAAAAGTGTGCAAGTCGAAAAAAAAACAGATCGGAAACTTATCTCTGATTCTTCCAGTGTTAAAAGCATTGTTCTTAGCATGCAATTCATCGAGGTTATTCCTTATGTTAACTGAAACATTGCAGGAAATGGATGCTTCTGAGTTCAACAATTTGGTATCTCAAGAATGGCATGTCGGCGTGGTGAGTGATGCAGATTACTAACTTTAGTTTCTTCTTTGTAACATCTCAACTCTTTTGTTTGCTTTCTTATTCCATTCCTCCAAATTAATCATCTCATCAATGGCCACGAGTAACAGAAGCTTAATTCTGCAGCCAACTTCAAGTCCTTATTCGAACAATCGAAAATCGTTCAATCCCTTGCTTGTTATAGTGCAAAACCCACGCTCACCCAGCAAACACCCTGCAGCAGCATGTCAAAGGGCAAACATCAAGAGTTCTTTTTCAGCAACTAAGTGTCAGCATGTTGAGGCTCAAGTTTAGTGAAAGGCA
>JBBMKF010000065.1:5203530-5247894 GCA_037834155.1 Curcuma caesia | reverse complement strand
TGTCCTCTTCCTAAGCAAAACCGCTCTCCACTCGCCGTCGCGGCCATGGCTGGATCTGCTTCCTGCTGCCATCGATCGCGTGCGGGTAACTCGAAGGCCAATGAATTTAAAAATAAATTTAAATATTTTTTAATTCCCCAAAAGCAACAGTAATTAGTGGGTTATTTACAAAATCCCCCTTGAACACATTTACCAACTGTTTAAAATACCCTTAAAACTTTTATGAACGTCAAACGCCCTCTCTCGAAATAACCTAATTATTTACTTCAAAATTAATGATAAAAAAAAATAGATTCGCTACCTCAACGACTCTCCTAAAATCGGCCTAATAAAAACAGATCATCGTCTTATCTATTAGAAATGTGAATGAAAACAAAGAAATAGAAGAATAGAGTAAAAAAAATCGTTGTTTTTTTCCCCTCTATCCCTGCTTCCCTTTCCTTTGTTTCTCCTTTCTAATGATAGCTTTTGGATGTAATCAGTTCATCGAGAACGATCTGTGCTTGATTGTTTTACTGGTCTTATCATTGTATCCTGAGAAACAGTCGTCCATCATCTTCGAAGCACTTAAGAGGGGATGAATCTATTTTAAGGATACTGTGGAAACCACAAGCCTCGACACTGAGTAGTGCTCCGGATTGTCTGAGTACTATTGAGCACTTCACCAACTCGGTCAAGTACCGCCGAGTACTCTTCTGCTTCGTCTAAGCATCTCTGAGTACTACATCAACTCATCTGAGTACTGCCAAGCACTACTCCGTATTATCCGAGTACTGCTCCACCTTGTCTAAGTACCGCAAAGTACTGTTCTGACTCGTCCGAGTACCACCGTGTACAAGTACCGCACTATACTGCTCGAGTACAGAAATTCGAACATGCCTGAGTTTGAATTTTTCCGACATCATAGAAAGAGCTATTAGAAGCTATTGTTGCATATCTCCCCTCATAAGGAAATCCAAATTATACAACATTATTGTACTTATTAAAATTTCACCAAAATAATAATGACCTTAGTAAAGTTTGTTGAGCACTCGAAATCCCTTCACTTTCACTTGCTTGATGATAATTAAAGAATGGCTTAGTTTTTTGCTTAATGACAAAAGCATAAGCTTAAGACAATGTTTAAATACCTTCAATCTCATTTAAAATAATACCATGAAAACTTCAAATAAAGACTTATTAAAGCAAAAGCCTCCCTAGAATTTCTAAAAGGAATAAGATTAAATTGAAAATAAAAATAAAAAAGTATTTTAGTAGTAATATTGTATTAACATGGGCAAGTATATATGGATATTTTGTTATTCCTTGATAATCATTATATATATATATATATATATAATATTTTAAAACTATGTTAATATGTATGGATTTAATTTGGGACTTTTTGGTGTAAATCGATTTGTAAATTAAATTTGCCCTTTAAATAACTAGTAAAGTTAGGGGCATCTTAGGAAAAATAGTAAAAATTAACGTTTTTATTAAAAAAAAGGCAAAATTAAAAAACCTTTTTTATTTTTAAATCATTGCAAGGACATTCTATTTTGATTTTTTATCAAAAATATATTTACTAAAATATTCACAAGTATTATTTAATATTATTATCTCTCATTTAAATCTCTCATATAATTTTTACGTTGTAGCAACTATAATTTTATAGTTGCTACAACATGATTTAACTCACTATTATAGTAGTTTAGAAATTATAGTTATTATAATTATTATAGTTGTAATAATTATGAAATCGTAATTATTACAATTATAAACTGGTAGCTACTACAATTATAAACAACTAGTATAATTGTAGAAATTATGGTTCGGTAGATTCAACTATAAATAATTATAGTTATAACGGTCACAAAAAATCGTAATTTCTATAATACGATTTTATTCTAATATATCGAAAGGTATTTATGTCATTTTACAAGAGGAGGTGATTGGGTGAGGAGCAATGATATACTACATGAAAAATATAGCATGAAACTCAACATGATACACTCCATGCAGTGGGTCCCACATCTATGCAGTGGAGTCCACATCCATGCAGTTGAGTATGTCATATTAAATTTCATGCTACATTTTCCACGTAGTATATCATTTTTCTAGAGTGGATGCCATAAAAAATTTAAAGTGAGATCTTTCTTTGATTTAGAAATAAAGGATTTTTCTTAAAATATATATATCAAATGCGTGTTTTTGTAAAATGGCTAATTAAAATATTAATTAATTTTGACGTTTTCGTTCGTTAATAGTTTTTTTACACGTGAAATTAAATAAACACATTTTTTTAATATATATATAAACTCGACGCCCGCGCTGGCCTCGATCGCGGTGGGCCCCACAGCCCGTTGGCAGATCCAAAGGAGTGCCTCCGTCGGCAAACTTTCGTACGGTGGGGCCCATTTTCCCCATCTTCCCATTTTTTTTTTCGATTAATTACGACCGGCACGTGGCGGTCCCCCCCTCATTCCCATTATCCGTTCGTTGGCCAGTCACAGGAGGAGCACGTGACGCGATCCGTCCAGCGCACGTTACTTTTGTACGTTGCCACCGTAAAATTATAAATATAATATTTAAAAATTCTCTATTGGATAAGATGGACTGAGGCCGGGACCACCACCATCCGACACCATAAATAAATAAATTATTTTTTATATAAAAATTTAATACCAATATATTTTTTTTTGTAAAAAGGTAAAATTCGTCACCCCAGTAGTCTTACACGGTCGGGCCCACAACCATTTGTGAGGAAGTAAATCGAGAAACTGTAAATGGTCACGATAAAGAAGAGTATTTGCTCGATTTTGACGAGATTCGAACTCTTGCCCTCTTTTGTAAGTTTGTTCCATCATAATCAACTCAGTTATGTCCAAGAGACAACACCAATATACTGAGTTCATGTGATTTAATATTGTTACTAACAAAATTATGAATATTAATATATTTTAAATCTCAATTACGATGCATGGTAGAAAATTTTCCCTCATAAAAAACTAATTAAAAAAAAACATTGACCATCTAGATAGATTTCTGTAAACAATTTTAGATTTATCCAAATGATCCATAAAATTTCAAATCGGATCGCTTTTAAAATTAGTTAGTTCTAAAAATTATATATGATTAACTAAAAACATAATGAATATTAATATATTTTAAATCTCAATTATGACACATTCCAGAAAATTTTCTCTCTTAAAAAACAGAGTTAAAAATGTTAGTCATCTAGATAGATCTCTGTAAATGCTTCTAGATTTATTCAATAATCGATGAAAAATTTTCGTGAAACCAAATCGATCACTCCTAAAATTAATCAATTCTAAAAATTAGATACTTAATACTGACTTAAAAAAATCTCTTATCAAACATATAAATAAAGAAACAAATTTATAATATCAAACTCTCTAACCCACCAAATAAATTTAAAAATGTAAAAATTCAAACAATTAAAGCTCTAATTAAGAGCTAAACAACATCTATACAAATTAAATCCAAATTTAAACAACCATTTCAACAACTTAACTTAATTAATTGTAAGTTTAATTTGACTCGATTATCTTATTAAACAAGTTTAAACAACACAAAGATTAATTCAGCTTGGCTCATTTACCGCCCTAGAGTAGCTACAATGTCGCCTAGTGCATCACCAACTTTAACACAACATACATTTTGTAGATACAATCACAGTTTAGAAGCCACAAGGTAGATAGGAAACTTCCTAACTTCAACAAAGCATTACACATCTCGATTATTTCATCAACTGTAAGTTTATGTCATCATTATGTGCACTCCTTTGTAGCAAGTTTACCATCTGAGTACTAACTCGGCTATGTTCGTAGGGGAATTATTATGTACACTCGAAACTTAGAATTGTCGAATATGAAGAATTAGATCTTCACTCAGAAAGAATCCCACCTATGTGCCACTGTGCTGCTTACCGGTGAAAATCATCAAATTCTGTAGTGTCGAACCTGTGTTTTTGAAGCTGAGGTTAGTCAGTGTTGTTTCGCGTAATCCATTCGCGGTTCGCGGATTCTCATTTGAGTGTGATCAATAGCTAAAAGTCCCTCCATGGTCAACCCAATAGGCAAATTTATCTGAAAATTGGCCAGCTTTGGAGCTTTCTGCAACATTGGTTGAAGAAGGTTCTCTCCGGTTTGCTTCCACTTCCTGCGTAAAATAACGTATTAGAACTTCGACGAACGGTGAAGTAGCATATTCATTGTTTGATGCCCTGAAATTGGATGGATGTTATTCAAAAAATGATTAATCAATCAATGTTTTCACATGTTTAAAGCCGTGAAGTTGGATGACCATTTAGTATGTAAAAGATCACATGTAACAACAAACAACTCGAAGTGGTAACGTGAATCATCGAATCAATCAAAGTCGATGCTGAAGAACACTAACTGCGAACAAAAAACTAATGATTGGTTCAAATAATCACTTCAATCCTCATTTTACTAAAGCATGGAAGATAAACTAAAAAGTAACAACAATGGAGCCTCTTAACCTGATTTTACTCTATCAAGAAGGTTCTCTCGATGGTTTGTGCCAAGTTTGGAGTTCTACCAGTATTATCTTTTTGTTGTATATTTTCCGACTCCGTTTATATCATCGGATGGCTAGTAATTTGAATAATATAAAATGCATATGAAATATTTTCCCACTTTGAAGGACTGATTATTAATACTTTCTAGCACACAATGATGCCACTTAACAATGACAGTCCATCAATTTAGAGGAACCCATTGTTTGGTTTTAGGAATTGGAGAAAGTCGAAAAAGAAGTTCTATAAATTTAAAGAAACAAAACAATTCACATGGAAAAGAAATGAAAATTTCAAATATCAATTACAGAGGAAACAGACCTGAACTCTATGGCTTTCCTCGTGCAAAATGGTAATCACTTCAGTGGAGATGCCATCGGTGACATTTTCAGTTGCGAAGTTCGCATTCGCTGAGCTGATAAGAGAGGATCTGCGACAGAAATTAAGAGTTGAGGCATATAACAAAGGTTGAGGCATGAAGAAAACTTATTTTTAGGCAAGAGTTTCAGTACTTTCTTGCTTAGTTTCGCAATAATGACGGCATGCTTTTCTACTTAACCGATGTCCTATGGCACGAGCTAGATACAAATAATAATTTGTAAGGGAACTGTCAGAAGTAGAAAATTACATCTTATGTTCTTCATCCTTGCGAGAATTTCCTGCTGATGAAAGCCAATCAAAATCAAGGAAGTTAGAGCAGTCTGATCCATTCAATTTATGCTCGCTGAAACATATATGTGTATCATCCGAAGTAATATTTCTGAAAACCAAAAGAGAACTATTTGATAATTTGGGAAAAAAAATGTATATCCAATCGACAATTATCAGGTTGACGAAGCTGACCCGAGATGTGACGCATTGTTTTCACAAGAAAAAATTTCTGGTGTGGAATCACAAAGTCCTACAGCTGATTGCTGTTCTACTCTTGCAGGCAGTGATGAACTTACTAAGTCATTTGGTACAACATCAGAGAAAGTCAAGGGTGGACTACCTTCCCTTAGAACGTTGCCATCAGATAGGGATCTTACGAAAAATGACCTGAAAAGATGGGGGGAAAACAATTTTCTCATTTGTAATCGGTGTAAGTTATATGGCAATACAATGAAAGCACATGAAGAACAAACAGACAGTTTATATGAAGAGGCAAACTTAAACTGAAATGTCAGTACCTTGTACATTCATCGGCAAATGCATAATTCCTTCCAGTACTATAAGGCTGACTTGCATCCAGATCCCATAATGCAGGTTTACCTTGCTGGGGTTGGAAGTATCCGAGGAATCTGCAATTTTAATTGCAGTAATCATAACAAGTGGATGTTTTACAGGAAAAGATACGAGACCGAAAACAAGATGCAGATGCAATAGAAGATTAAACCTACAAATTTATAGAATGCTGTTTCTCTACATCCATGTAAGCATTGCTGTAGTGGCGTTGGATAGTCCTTAGGAATTCCTGGGACTGGGTTGCTGCCTTCCATTGACCTCTTCTTTCAGAAAATATCTGAGAATGATAACCAAACACTCAAATGCTTAAAAAAGATAACGAAACAAACAATGAATCAATTCAGATGATACCTAAAAGCGTTGGCTCGTTGGATAAGCAAAAAAGAAAAAAAAAAGATACATTCTCTAACTGGATTGCTGAAAATTTTAAATAAACTTTTAGGCATATTTAGGTGCATAACTATATTTAAACATCTACTATTGTCTATGCCTAAAATATATTATTAGGACTCTAAGTGGTGTTTAAGTATATAACGAATGTGTTGGATAATATCATATTTTGTCAGGTGGAAGTTTAAGAAAAAAAATAAATACATGTCTTCTTATTCTGCATTGTTTGCATTTTTTGAGGGGTAACTAGCTTAAAATAAAAGCAACGATAAGTAGGAAATATACATGTTATGCAAGTGCAAACAAGGACTTGTGAGAGGTATCAGATCAAATGTGTATAGTGATCCTATCATGTGGACAACTCATCGTCCAAGCCTTAACAATCATAGGCTCATCATATAAAAAAATCAGAAAAAATAATGGAAAAATTGGCTAAATTTTACATCAAATGGTCTATCAACCCTCTTGAAAACAATAAAAAGGTACCAAGGGAGTAACTTTAAAACTAAGAGATTATTTTGCAACTAGGAAGACACCCAAAACATAATTTTTTTTTCAATATGAAGAATTGAGAAGAAAAGGTGCATATTCATGGATCAACACTTAGCCACTTATCTAAGGCAAGACACTAAGTAAACTCATATTCCAAATTCTGACACGCCAGGATATATATTTACTTAAGATGCAAAGTGATTTATTAAAAATTAACCATATGAAGAATGAAAACTTCAAAAAGTACAAAATGAAACTTTGGTTAAGCTTTTGACACTGGTACCTTGTTATGGGCAGGAGAGCCACCATATTGTAAGGCAAGTTTATCACCCATTTTCTCATACAATACCATCAAGTCATCGGCCAAAGGAGAATGAAGAGTAATTTTTACAGCTTCCCTTGATCCCACAGCATGAAGCTGATGACCAAGAGCAGCTAAACCAAATGCATACTGTGCAACATTTGTGCGGTCCAAGCAATCTATACAATTTGTCCTCAGGATGCCTTTTTGGAACTTAATTGGTTTAGCAAAAATGTTACTTTGGTAATTAGTTTTATCTGAGTATTCATTTTTAGCACTAGCAGAATTCACTTCATTAGCCAAAGTATCACCATCCTTTTCTGTACTAGCACCAGAATATTTAATTTGAGGGATATCTGATTTCTGTATGCCATCCTTCCTAGTAAAGTCATAGCAAAGGAAATCAGTAAATGACCTATTGCCAGGTTTGCATAGCAATTCTCCATGATAGTGTCCCCTGCTAACATCACAAGAACCAACACCGGAATTAAAATTGTATAAGAAAGTATGTTTAAGTACATCATGATATATAAATCCACTAATTTTTCTTGTGGGATGAATTAGAAAGACTAGAACTCAATCCAAATATTAAAGGGAATATACATGTTAAATTTAGATGCAGAAAAAATTATCCAATAGATCAGAACTATTACATTTGATTGATTACCAATTCCAGAACTCGAGGAATGAATACATACTTTATCCCTGATGCGTAACTTATTAGAGGAAGTTAAAAGGCATGTGTCAGTATGTTAAATTGACACTTACAGAGGTTGTGAACACTCCAGAATATTCTGATTCTTCAAGGCTGAAGTCAGCTGGCAATAAAAATACCCTGTTATCTCCAAGGTACATGCTGCCACTTTGCCTAATGATTCCAACACATTTACACCTTTTCTGCACACATAGACTAACAATAAGTAATCAACTCGGTATGTTATAATGATATGTATGTATATGTGAAATCAGAAAATTAGTATTATCAAATTTTATATTCTACCTCAAAACTTCAGAAGAACAGCAAAAGAAAAAAAAAAGAAACTACAGACCTTCTAGTATAATTTTGAATATCCCAATGCAAGAATTTCAGGCGTTTCTCTTCTGATAAATCTTTGTTTATGGAATCAATAGCATTAGTAAATTCTGTATGAAGCAAAGACTCTCGAGGCTTCTTCTCAAATGACTGATTTTGTAAGAAAAATGAAAAAAATATATATTAGAACAATCAGAAGTATCAAAAGATTACTCTTGAGGCCTAGAATACACATATACCATTGAGATATTCATGGAAAAAACATAGAAGACAGAATATTACAATATATTTTATGTTATAATATTAGCCATGATTTACTTACCTTAATAAGATTTAAAATAATAATAGGATTTCCATATCTCTTTACAAGATTGTCAAAGTGAAGCCGTGTAGCATCGAAGTTTTTGTCCTTCTTATGCACTGCAAGGATGTGATAAAGGTAAAATAAAGTATATTGTGCAAAGCTAGGAGAAAAGAGCAGATGCATACATATAATATCAGGCCTTATATTAAATTTTGAAGTTTGCTGGGACCAGAAGAGTGGAATGGACCCTCTGTTCTGTACAACAGAAGCTATTGCTGAAGAAATCCCTCCAGGTATATCTTCAGATACAATCTGTTCTATCTCGACATCATTGGCCACTTCACCTTTCTCGTTAACACCACGTTTGAGATACCTGAGTCAAAAAATTATCTTCATTGAATGATATACCAGAAAGTGGATGGACTCTGATATTCCTAATAATGAAACTCTGTTGTTTAGCCTATCTAGAAGAAAAACACTGCAATGTTTTTCAGTAACCTGGTTCCAGCAAAATGACGAGAGCGCCTAGCAATGAGAGTCAACCAAAAATATTTACCAGACACACAAATTTTAGCCTGAAAACATGACAGACAACCACACAAGGTCAGAACTCACAATACAGTTTATAATAGAAAATGTTCAAGCAGTTTATAAGCCATGTAATTAATACTAGCCAGGACAAATGAGAGCACAAATACTGGATCATATTAATCAACCAGGACAAATGTCTTATATAGGTGACCAGGTCTATATAGGCAAAATGGAAGTGAGCATGTTGGCTTGAGAAAATTTCTCTAGCAGATGAATGTCACTTTTAGTTATATGATATGAAATTGTTCTATTTTTAGTAAATGAACGATACAAACTCTTATTACTAAATACCTTGACAAGTTACCAACAGAACACAGAAATCCTACACATTAGTTTAAACATACAAACTTCTTTTCAGAATCTCTTTGTGTGTTTGTTTCCATAGAACCCATTAGTATGTTGACATTTGGAAATTACAGACGTATTTGGAAAAATAAAGGAGAATTAGAAGATAGTCAGTGGAAGATATCATGAACCAAGATAGAAAACATAAAATGAAAAGATATAACTTCATTAAAAATAATTAAAAATCCAAATGTTGACATTTAAGATGGCATAAATATCTTTCAACTTGATAAGAGTATTTTTTTTTCTAGTTGCATTGACAAAGAAGAGGATGTTGATAAGATATGATTAATATAATAAAGAATGGATGGTCACATTGGAGATGAACTTTGGGAGTTTTGTGTGGTAATCATGTCCGCACAAGGGTAAAAAAATTTATATGATTGTGGTATGACCCACCATACTTTATGGATTAGAGTGTTCAGCTATCAGTAAGCAACATATATAAAATATAGTGGAATGAGGATGCTAAGATTGATCTATGAAATAGCTAGAAAAGATAAAATAAAAATATTAATATTTGAAAAAAAAATTAATGTATCATGAATTGATGATAAAATGAGAGAAATGTTAAGATGGTATAGGTAGGGTTATAAATGGATCAAACATTCATGAGAAAACTTGATATTCGGCTTGATAAGAGCGTTCAACATGCAAAGGTCAACTAAATATACAAGCTTGATATACTCATTAAGCTAAATCAGCAAGCTTGAACACGTGTTCAGTTTGTTAATGTTCATGTACAAAGATTGTAAATTGTTCAAACAAAATTAATGAACAATATACACAAATAAAGAAACCATATTCATAAACAAAGCTCTTATCAATCTTATAAATAATCTATAAATAAATAAAGAAACTCTCAACAAACAACAATATCAAGTTCGACTAAAAGAGCTTAAAAATTGTCAAAGTTTCAATCAATCAAAAAAGCTCAAATTAAGAGCTCGATAACATCTAAACAAACCAAACTCAAGCCAAGATCAAACCAAATTCAAGCTTAAAAAAAAGGAAACTAAGCCAAGCTTGAATAACCATTTCAGCAACTTGGTTCGTTTAGAATCCTAATTCCTAACTATAGGAATGCCCAAAGATAACCACCAGATTTTATAGTTACAAAAGTTGAATCTAGTAGAGAGAAAATGGTTAAGGATAGAGGAAGACCAAATAAAATATTATTTAATATAATACAAGTTAATTAAATGTTAGATGATGATGATGACTAATAAAAAATCAACCGAGCCAAAACCTTAATTAAATTCTTATAGGTTCATGATTGAGATGAAGATAGAGTATCATTTAGGTCAAGATACATGAGATGAATCATTGTTAAACAATTTACCCCAAGAGAACTTAACCAGGTCCTAAAATTGCAAACTTTCTACAAGACCAGCTTACTTTCATAGATACCATGCATGGATTCAAATACTAGACCTAAGGGGCTATGCTAGTATACACAAATAGGCCAAGCAAACTGACGAGTACAATTGTAACTCTTCAGTATATGCATCCATAATGACAACCATTAGTTACAGGTTGAGCAAGACAATAGCAATAAGATGATGTTGCAAATTCAAGAAACAATCTTATACCCAGTGTTAGAAGCTCAACTAAATGTTAATGTTTTACATGTCCAATCAAGTGGATCCAAATATACCTTAGTGTACAAAAGAGGATTTCTAATAAGTTGTAAATGCTAGGCGCCTATATTGTTTCCTTCAAGAATGCGAGCACAAGGGAAAAAAAGGATTTCAGACAAGACACTTTCTAAGCAATGAGTGGTAAGATTATCCCAAGAAAAGGAAGCATTGTAAAATTTTACCTGCTTAAAAAATCCATAAACTAAAGCAACTATCCAAGTAGTGTTCTGGAGATGATCACGAACACCACATGTCAAGAAAGCATTCCAGACAAACATTGTTTCATGGATGTCAGACTTTGTTTCACCATCACATAAGTTTATTTGGAGGCTTCGCATAATGTTGTAGGAATAACTGAAGAAGAAGTCGTCTCTGAGACTGATAGAGCAGAGTAGGCTCTTGTATCTATGCAATAAATAAGAAAAAAATAAAGAATGGTTCTGGAAAATATGTGAATCCAACAGGGAAGTAGCAACCATAATAATAGTAAAGAAAAGGCAAAAATTTTCTCCACCAATATAAGAAACCTGTACACCTTGTCTCCAACGCCTTGAATTATGAACATTATAAGATAATCCAACTCCTGCATTGGAGACTTGGAGTTGCCACATCACATAATTAACCAATCTGGTACTTACACCTCAAGGAACAGTTATTGTCCAAGATAATCAAGCTATTCCCAGCAATGTTTCATCCTTACTAAAAGGATAGTTTCACGTTTGGTTAAAGAAAAAACTATGATAAGTATTAAAAGATAGCCGATCAGAGAAGTGGATAGCATATAAATGACTGAAACTTGGACAATCATTGCCAGTTTCCAAGTGTTCTCCACACTCAACAGTGCATGGTTCAGAAATGGATATAACATGGGAATACTGAAACATCAAAATAGATGTTCAAACTTCAAACATGTAATCATTCAAGATACATATAGTAGCAGAACTTTGCTTTCTGATATAAGTAAGATGTACAGGCCATGTTCTTCACAAGCAGAAAGGACAAAACGACCTGTTTTCATCCTTAGAATAGGTGATATTTGACAGCACGTCAGAATTTGGAAGTGTGATCATTTCACTTTTAGAGACAGCATATATAGAGTGACCACAAATGGCACCAACTTTCCTTCTCCTAGTAATGAGCAGCATGTAGTAAGGCCCCAGGAACTTGACAAATCCTGAAAAGGAACATGTTTTAAAATAAATATTCATTCTAAACAATCTGAGAAAATTTGAGGGAGGTGTGGGGCTGTAGCACACTTCACTTTTTATTAAAGTATGAGAAGAACTTGAGGTTACACAAACCTGCAATACCATAACATTTGGTGACAAATCGTAATCCATCAGTTGCAATATTCTTCTCGTGTATTTGTGTGAGCATATCACGACATTCAGTTTCCGAGTAGATTCTCGGGTCTTCATGAATACTCAGTTCAGAAGGCTCCAACCTATTGATCTTTAACACCCTCCAGCATGAGCTATCCTTATTGTTTCCAACTACATAAAATGTCTGAAGCACAGCAAACCACCATCAAATACATGATGAGCAAGCAAACACAAATGAGTCCTAAATGGAAATTTGTGATATTGTTGCAGAGAAATTTAATAAATTTAGAGCATAAATGAAAGCATGAAATTCTAGAACCATCAGGAAAAGCAAGTTCAATTAATAGAGACCCGTCTTATACTATTAACAAAGTATCTGACAACTAGGAGCAGTTAACATGTGCCATAATCTTTCTTTTCTTCTTTGGGAGAATTCGTCACATAAACAACCATGAGGATGGTCAGTTCAAGCATTGACAAAGCTAAGAAGACAGAGAAGTAGCAAATGGCATAAAACACTAGTCGTCAACCACAAATCTGAATCAGCAGAAAACCCTCCATCAAATAAGCCTTCGTCATACAAACGGCAAAGATTGAATCGTTGACTACACGCCCCAACACAAACGCAGCAGATTTACACGAAATAGCAAGCAATAAGAAAGATCAAACGAATTCACAGATTCACGAATATCAAAAGGACATCCAACGAAGAAAGGATATTTTTTTCCCAACGAAAATAGACTCACCGATCGAGTCTCGTAGAGCCTAAACTTCCGAAGATAATTATTCCTGGGAGCAGCTACGGTGCCTGCTGATCCCGCAGCCGAGTGATCTGCCGTCTCTCTACCCGCCGCCATCCGATCTGGCAAGCCTGAACCCTCCTTCCTCATGTCCTCGCAAGACTCACCCCCTCTCTAATCCGCCAACGACCTTCCCTCTCGCTCTCTTCCATTCACGGGGCCGGGGCGAAAAAAGCAGGAATCTTTGAGTGGGAAAAAATTCAAAAAAATAAATCTCTCTCTTTTCTCTCTCTATCTCTGCAACCAACTCGTGATCTTTCCTTGAAATAGAAACAAATAAAAGGGCGCAAACAAAGGGCAGAATTCACTGCCCTCCAGGATCTTTCCTTGTCAGAAACGAACAACGACTTCGAATGATTAAAAAAATTGCCTCTTGTGGTTCTCCCTCTCTCGAGCAATCAGTCCATTGCTGCGATTGGTCTCCGCTTTGCCGTCCTGTTCCACTCCACGGAAGGCGATTGCGTGGGAAGGTAGGGGAATCGGAGCGAAGGAAGACCGCGCTTGGTTCGGGGCGATGACGATATCAAAACAAATAACTAGTCGTTTTAAATGAATTTGTCATTTTGCCCCCTTAATTTTATCTAAATGGCAAAATTTCAAACTAATTTCAATTTAATTTAAAGGAAATCCCTAGGGTGGATGTGAACGAGCCTAATCGAATCAAGTCGAGCTAAACTTAACTACGTTCGAAATTTTTTTATTAAAAAGTTTATCGAGCTCAAACATTTTATGAACTCAACTAATAATATTATTCGAGAAAAAAACTTCACGCGCCACACAGCCGACCCCCGCCGCTTCCAACCGTCGGACCGAGCCCGATCAACGCGCCACTTGCCGGCGCGTCGACCGGCATCGGATTCCGACCGGATTGTGACCGAAATCCGGTGTAATTTGGTCAGAATGCGGCCGACAGTGGCACACGCCGTCTCCGGCCAAATCGCAGTCGAATTTCGATCAAATTGCGGCGGAGATCGACCGGGAAAGGACCGACATGCGACGACGATCCTTCCTCGACCAATCTCCGACCGCGATTTGGTCGGAAATCAACGCGCGCCACTGTCTGCCATGTTTCCGACCAATTTGCGTCAGATTCCGATCACAATTCAATCGGAATTCGATGTCGACCGACACGCGACAAGTGGTGCGTCGATCGGACCCGGACCGACGGCCGACGGTGGTCGGATGGTGTGGCGAGGATGGCCAAAAGCGACGGAGATCGAGGGGGGGGGCAAAATATTATGCATTTCTACATTTGGACAGTCAGATCTAGCGCGCGATTGCGTGATGGACGGTGGACTTAGGATCGCGCACACGAGAGAATCACGCAAAATATCAAAATCATATATATATACCTCTCACAATGTCCTTTAGCTCTTTGTAGAGAAACCTCTACTGCAACAAAAAGTGAAATACAACACTCTAACGATCCTATACGATCAATCCCACTATCATTTATGCGAAAATAAATCAGGAAATTACAATTAACCACTATAAAAGAAGGCATTATCTTAACTTCCCCACAATAACCAACTCAACCATACTTCAAGAGCTTATAGAAAAACCTCTAACAACTAAGAACATGAATTAGATCAATGGAGCAAAGCTCGATCGATCAAGTCGACCGAGACACACCATTCCGTGCGGCAATGCTCGACATTGTACTTGTTATCGAGGAGGTGGTAGAAGTCGAAGAATGTTCTACCTGCCTTCCCTGTACATCAAGGAGAGTCTCAATTTTGATCACAATTTTTGTTTGAACCATTCTATGAGAACTGATTCGAAACTAGGCATTATTATAAACTTTGGGGGCAAATAAAACGACGGCGACAACGACAACGATGACGATATGAGAGCAATTATGTAAGTTTCAGGTATACAAATTACAATTTTTAAGGAATGCACCAAACCCTAATCTTTCAACCATGCAAATCCAACTAAAGAACATACTAGGGCTTCTCACTTTGAAGCAAACCGCGATAAAAATGCGGCGATAATTTAAGCACATAATAGCGAAGAATGGAACACAGACAATGCAGATCGTAAAGTTCGACTAGTCCAGATCAAGAAACTCCATTCTCTTCCTCATAGAGCCCTTGAGATCTGTGGCTTCCCTCTCAGCTTTTTGCGCCTATTCAAAACACACAAGATGTTGTCAAGCTACCGAAGGGTTCGAGCATGTCTTGCTTCGACAAATGAAGATGTAATGTAGCTTTTGCATAAGTATTAGAAGTACATCATACAAACTAGAACTAAAACTAATCAAAGGTATTAAGGAAACATAGTTGCAAAGATTAGGTAATAATCGAAAGATAAAAGAACGGCGAATAGAGATTATTCCTAAGTACAAAATATTTCATGGGCATGAATTTAGATGCAAACATATTTCGGTACCAAGCAAAAACACTAGTTCAGTACAATCTAGATGTTTGGCATAATCCTGTCGACTCATGTATGGGGGATAGCTAAGATTTCAAATAGTAAAGCCCAAGAGAAATTACATTTTTAATCACTAGATGTACCCCAAGAGAAAAGATTCACACAAAAGAAGTTAGAGAATGAATACTTTTATAACAATCTCTCATCACGCGGTATCTGTACTAGAACAGTTTTCAGGCTTTGAAGAGTAGCGTTACGCAATTACGACAAGCATAGGAAAATGGTGTCAAACACACACAAAAATAGCATGAGTAATGCACTTGAGGAATTTTCAGGCTTTGAAGAGTAGCGTTATGCAGTTACTACAAGAATAGAGAAATGGTGTCGAAAGCGGACACGCATGAATACTGAATGGAGAAAATCAAGAACATTTGTTTCCTGGGACATGAATAGGAAGAGTTAGGAATTTAATTCTGGCTAATTCTTCTATTTTATTACTGGAATTGAAAGGAAATGAAGTTTTAGCATTTAATAAGCCCAACAAAGTAACTCTTTCCCTTTGACACAATCCATTTCGTTTCACTTGAACTACTTAATTTCCCTTCTACTTTCTCTCTCCTCCAAGCCAACACAGCATAAAAAGTAAACAGATCGGTATACTGTTTTTGCTAGGCGCAACTTAAATATTAAAAGACCAAATCTATAAATTGTAGGTAGACCCTGCGAACTGCATATGCAGGGGCATCTATTAACAACATCCACAAACTTAGCAGACAACAAAAGTGAAGGCATCTAGAAACATGAATATGTATATGTGTGTGTGTAAGGGTTTGATATGTTACACACCTTATGTTGCATACCCCGTGAGCACCTAATATAAATTATTATTATTTTTTTAAAATTTATAATTCCTTTAGTCTAAATACTATACCCTATACCCTATACTCTAAATCCAAAATTAAAATTATACTAAGCGTTCACGGGGTGTGCAACATATCATTTCCGTGCATGCGTGTGCATGTGTTATGTTGCCTCAATGTATGTAAAATAGTACAATTGTAAGAGATTACATTTATTTTGACCAAGGGATAATGCTTACCCTTTTGATCTCTGCAACCGAAACACAGATCATATGGGCTGGAAGCTCCTCCCTCTCCGAGTCCTTCAGAAATTTCAGTACATGGTCAACAAAGTTGTAGCAATAATAGAACATACTAACAGTAATCATTGAAAAGATAAAAAATACCAGTTCTCCTATTAAAACGACATTCTCCCCACGGATCACGTAGAGACCCAGAGGAATATCACAGAATAAATCTCCTACAATTACCCGCTCGCATGCACCTTCAAGAACCACATTCGCTGTAAAATAAAGGTTGTCATTATCAAGAATCTCAACTTGTGAGAGAAAATGCAACTGAATTTACAAAGAAAATATTGATGTATACCAAATTGGTCAAAAGAGCGAAGAATGCCTAGAAGCTTTCGCCCATCACGTAATAACACAAGAAGCTTTTCTGCAAGGAAAGACAAACACCAATAAAATGTTTGCATATCCTCTTCAAAAGGTCATATTCCCAGACAATCCTCCAAATTATGTCAAACTGTAAGTTTAAGTAGGGTTCCTGCTGGGATCTAAGAGAATTCAAAACTGATTAAAAAATTTAAAATTAATGCCACCTTGTTTAACAAAGGTTCTCTTTCACAAAAATAACTCTAGCATAACTGCATATTCAACATCTCATTTGGTATTTCATTGTCATGATTTTCACCAACAAATGAACTTTACAAATCTGTATCTCAGTGTTGTTTAACCAAAATAGCAGAAGATTTTCTTCAGTCTTTATGAAAAAGGACCATCACAAGCAGAATTGAGATGCTGGCTTAGATCTTTTTGCCACATTATTGAATGGATAACATAGAGTTAGTAGATGCAGTCTCTCGCCATGTTAATAGGCATAGAATCATTGTCTTTAAAACCCAACCAATTCAACCAGTCAAACCAAAAACAAATGACAATCCAGTTCAGTATGATACACAACCTGGAAATTGAAGAAAGAAAAAAAGAAGCATGTAAAAAACCAGAAGTTGGTAAGACTACAATGACCAGTTTTTCTTCAAATTTCTTATTCATACCAAGATTATCAAGCTTGTTGTGTTAAGGGGTTAAGGGGATGGTTCAACATACTCTAACAGAATTAGTTGGGAATTTTTCTCTTTTTTTATTTTATGAAAAATGTAGTTATTCTGATGGGATTTTTAAAGATATATAGCTCTTTTTTTTGGAAAAAAATTGATATATTCTATTAAGATATGGTAAATATGTCAATAACTTTAGTAGGAAAGGTTTATCTTTGATAAAATTTAAAGCATAGAAAGAATTATCAAAGCTTAAATAGTATATGATAGAATTAGTAATCAACCCTTTTCTTATATATGACTTTCATATTAATTTATCTTAGCTTTAATATTTATACTAAAAAGAAATAATAATGTTTGATGTACATAAAAATATATAAAGTATGTTGCGTTATTTTTTGAGTCAACTGATTACACTAATTCAACCAATTAACCTTGTAAGTTCAATCTCTAGTCCAATTTTGAGAACATTGCCTAAGATGTGAGGATTTTTTACGCTTATAACTCAGTGACCAATTTACTTTGAGAGAAAGGATTCCAATTTATGGAATGAAGGCGGAATGGAGGGTAAATGTGTTGTTTCCATTGTTTCTTTTAAGGGAAAATAAGAGAGGAGTTACTGAAGGATTCCAAGGACTGCAAAATGGGCCCAATGCTTCTACCAAAATTGGATGAAAGTGACAAAAAAGGAACTAAATTGAAGAGAAATGCCCACTGTGACTTTTGTAGATAATAAGGAGACAACCCCTATACATCCTTCCTATTATGTGGCTACAATTGCTAGTTATGTCCACCATTTGGTTCTCCACCTGCACCAACATCTACCATCAACTATTCGGCTATACCCCTTTTACAAGCTTGTCCTCCATATTTCAATCAATCTCCCAGCATCCTCACCGCTAATGACATTGATATCTCTAATGTCAAGCACAACTGTTTTCCTGCTAAACTCTTACTCCACATCCCTACTATCCATGCCTACTCCGACCTCTACCGCTCACTCTCCACCCATTTACATCATAGACAATCCAGAAAAATGAATCCAAGATTTGCGATCAACACCCTGGCCGCAGGACATGCATTAATCATTGAACTTTGCAAATCCCTTCTCTTCCCTCTACCAAACCTCAGTTTCTATCATCTCAAGTGACACTAGATGCTTGTGATACATATGCTAAAGGAGTTCCAGGTGTATTATAGAGCAAAAGGAATATTGGTGCTTGATATCCTTGTTCTGACCAATTCGTTAAGGACAACCACTAAGCAGCGAATGTTCTAGAGTACTTGAATTCCATTGTGATCTGTTCAGTATGCAGTCATCTATTTCTCATACGTATAGGCCATAATCTTAAGGCAAAGCAGGTAAAAGTTTGTCTTTTATATAATTTCTGTATTGGTCAGATTTGTTCATGTAATTTTTAAGTCCCATTTACCTTGCATTTAGGATGAGGGCTCTTTGTTCCCAACAAAAACTATATACGGGAGTAACATCATCTCTTTGGATTTTAAATCACTAATCGCAAGCGAAAATAAAGGGGATCAAAGAGTTCAGAAAAACCCCATAATCAGTTCGACTTCTAACCAATCAAACTGAAGTAACAAGAAGAGGAAATTAAACAGCACTAAAATACCCCAAAATTGAAAGCTCTAACCCAAACATGACTTGACAACATCAGCAGTAAAAAAAACAAGTTCAAATCTGAGATTTGATAAACAAATCTAAGCAAGATATTGCCAGTGCAAATATATCCAGAAAAGTCTAACTCACTGTCCAGATAGCTAGCAAGGGAGGTGGAGAGCAAGACGTCTTCTGGTCCCGCCCAAGACATTGCGCTAAAAAAAAATCGCTCAGAAATCCCAAACCCTCATGGGCAGACCGAGTTCGACAGCGTCTCCCCGACACCCGGCAAACGATCGCTTCCAAAATTCAATCTTTCGAGACCCTACCTTCAGCAAATCTGACGCAGCAGCGCAGCAACCGTGCTACGCTCCTCGCAGCTCCAGAACCGACCTCGAACCCCAAGGCCCCGTAACCCTAGCCGGCAAATTGACGGCGCGGAATCGATGGGGAGGGTAAAATATACATCTGAATAAATTGCCACGCTGGATGACGTCAGCAGCGCTGTATTTTGACAAAAAAATTTATTTTAACTTTTACTCAAAATGCTCTATATTCTTCTTAAGTATTACGGAAACACGCCTATAATTCATTATCGATATTTTAAGGGGGAAATATAAAAGAACGTAATATTAAAATAACACCTCAACGTATTTCTCATTTCAGAAACACCACTTTAATATATTTTTCTTTCCAAAAAAATCCTTATTCTATCAATTATTAATTTATTATAGCACTTGTAGAGTTTTGATAGTGGCTTCGACTAAATTGAAATAATTTTGATAAAATTAATAAAAATATTTTAATATAATAATTGATTATATCTATTACACAATATAATAACTACGATATAACTATTATAATAACGATGCTATAGAATTAGGATATTTTTAAAATATATGACCTTTTAATTTTAACTTGATATTTTAATTATTTTCTCTTACACATATCTTAGTGACAATTAAACTTATAATATCTATATAAATATATAAAGTAACGAAATTGCTACGCGGCGCGATGAAGAATCCGTGATCCGTGCACGACACCTACGATCCATCACCGCTGTCGGCCCCCTCACCGCGCCGTCCGACCACCATCGACCGTCGCCTCAGCAGCGATCGACGTGCCACTCGCCGGTGCTTCGGTCGACGTCGGATTCCGACCAGATAGTAGTTAGAATCCGGCGAATTTGATCGAAAACAGTCGCCCCCCACTGTGCGGCTACTGTCGACGGCGATTGAGCCGGATTCCGACCGAATCGCGGTCGGAGACGGGGCGTCTGTTTCCGATCAAATTCGTCGAATTCCTACTATTATCCGATCGGAATCTGACGCCAGCCAAAATGCCGGCGAGTGGCGCGTCGATCGCGACCGAGGCGGCGACAACGGCGGTGGGTCAGGCGCGTCAATCGTGACCAAGGCGCCGATAACGGTGGTGGGTCAGGGAGTCGCACACGGATCACGCACGAATTTATCGTGCAATATAACAATATATATATATTGTAAGTCTTCGTATCAATATTCTCAAATCTAAATTCATAAATTAAAAATAATAAAATTTTAAATTTATAAAGATTTAATAAAATTTATCATAAATTTATTATAAGATTTTGTATAATGATATTCACCACTTTTTTTTTACATTTTTGAATAATGGATGATAATCAATAATGATACTCAGTAAATTTTTAAATGATATAGGTTCATCTGTCAATTTCATAGACTTTGCAGAAAAGAAAATCAATGCTGAAGATCCTTAAAATCTCCTTACTGTATTTATGTTCTATTTGATAGCATAAATAAAAAATAATGAATTATTAAATTTAGAAAAATTTGATAAAATTTATTATAAATTTAATATAAGATCTCACTAGATTCTTAAGACTTTCTTAATTAAAAAAATATTAAATTAATTTTTTAAAGAATTTTAAATTTTTTCAAATCAAAATCCATATACTTCTATAAACTTCTTTAACATATTCATATCCTCCAATCTGAATTCAACCGTATAAATTAAAAATAATAAATTTTTTAACAAATTGAGAAAAAAAATAAATGTAAAAAAATTAAACGTGAAATAAAGAAAGAATATAACGAGAATATGATACATGTTTTTAAAATTATAAAAATTAAATATGTGAAATAAATAATATTGAAACTTTCTCACTCAGTAAAATACAGATCCAATATAGATTCTTAAGTCTCTGGTGCCCTCATGAGAACTTGTTAGGTACGGTTGTTTTGTATGTTGTCTGAAAGTTTATCGAACGCATAGTGCTTGTAATAATTCCCATTAGAACTCTTTATCAGAATTGGTCTCTATTTAGCATTCTTCTTTCAGAAATTCTTTTCTTATCGAACTGTGTTAATCATGCAGCAGGCTAAAGCAGGGGTTGGTTCATCATCAGAAACTGGGAAGAAGGCGACTTGATGTTGCAGATTATTGGCGAGCTAATCTTTTCAAGAACATATTGAAGGAGGTAAGCAAATTGTTTGCCGTCTGAACCTCTTATGCATGTCACCAATGAACTTTGATAACCTCAAATTGTTTGCCATCGAACCTCTTAAGCAAATTGTTTGTTTGTTTGTTGCCTTATTTGCTCTGTTAAACTAACAAGCTTACAAGAGCACGCAATCGCGAGAACTATTTGCTCTGTTTTTAAGTTGTTGCCGTCTGAACTGTTTTTCCATCCACTCGATTTGATTTTTTCCTTCCAGTTCAATTGTATAGATAATATCGTAAGTTTGAGGATCGATGGCACTGATACAGTGAAGAACTTCATCAAATTATTCTCTAATGGAGATAGAGAATCATGATATGATTAATTAATAGCTATGCGAACAAGACGATTGAAGAAGATATCTTATTCAAAGTTTGAGGCGGTTGGAGAAGCCCTTTCGAAATTCGCCATCATCGTGCCATTTTTGTTCGAACGCGAAGTAGGCAGAGAGCTCGAAAAGCTTCCCGTTGCGGGAATTTGTCCCCGTTCATGGTCTGGTCCCCTCCCCACTTCTGCACAATGATGTTCGTGGGCCAATGACCACATGAACATCTTTGATTTCAAGAATTTTTTGGTAAATTGGATGAACAGTGATTTATCGTTGTAATAATCTCTCTATATATGAAAAAAGGGATCGAAATGAATATAAAATTGAAAAATTCATGGTGTATTTTGCAGAGAAATCTGTCGGAAAGATCACTGCCTCGTGCGCGACAGCCCGGAGCCGATCATCTTCTGCTCGAACCTCTTCACGGCGCCGGCGACACGGCGGAGGGTGTCGTCGAGCACGTACGGGGCTCCGTCGTAGGTGAGGGCGGTGGCGTTGACGAACTCCCTGCAGGGCTCGCGGCGGTCGGCGATGGTGCCGTGGTAGTGGAAGTATCTGATCCGGCCTTCCGTCTTGTGCGTGCTCCGGCCGGCGACGTTCTGCGACATGTGCACGCCCGTCGCGAACGCGCTCCGCGGCTGGATCGCGTACTTCCGGTCTCGCCTCACTCCCCTCTTCACGTCCCTGTACACCAACTTCTCCATTCCCCACATCCTTGGAGTCTTGCCGGAGGCACTGGATTGACAGAGCTTGCTGGACATGGGCATCTGCTCGATGGTGAACTGCGAGTATCCAGCGAGAGAGGAGACCACCGAGTCGAGAGTCGTTTTGGGAGGGAGATAGAGGAACTCGTCGATGTCGAAGAAGAAGATCCACTTGGCCATGAACTTGTACCGGTGGAGGCAATCGTTCACCACCAGGAATTGGTTGTGGTAGTAGCCGTCGAACCTTTCCTGCTCTCTGATGTCCTGCAGGGTCACCATTCCCTTCTCCGCCCACGGCCGCAGCACCGCCATCACCTCCGGGTGGACGCCGCCGGCGTCGTGGATGACGAAGTGGGACTTGCTCACGCCGAAGAACCGCGCGTGGTAGGCCATCCATTCCCTTACGCGCTGCGGGCTGAGGTCGCCGTAGAGGGGGGAGCCGCAGTAGAGGTACTCGTACTTAGGCGGCTCCGAGAAGGTGGACTCGTCCACGCTGCCCGGCGCCTCCTCCGCCGCCACGAAACTCTCGGCGGTGGTGACCTCGCGGTCCCTGCCGCCACCCGTGGTGGCGTGGATGACGAGGCGGCCGCCGGAGCCGTCGAGGCCGACGGCGCTCGGGAACGTGCAGTTGACGACGACGACGGTGTAGACGCGGCCGTAGCCCCAGTCGGGGAGGATCTTGTAACCAGAAGCGAAGATGGGGGCGGAATCTTTGCCGCCGCCGTGGGGGATCCACTCGCACTCGAATCGGGGCTTGGCGAAGACATGGAGAGGCTTGGAGGCGAGCCCCACGACGACGAAATTGTTCGCGCCGCCCCGGTAAGCTCCCATCTGGATGAAGAGGTACGCGGCGGAGCCGACCGGATTGAAGGACCTCTTCACGACGGAGTCATTCCCGAGCCGTTCTGCTCTCAGAGGATGAACAATTTGAGGAAGAGAAGGAGAAGAAGAAGAAGAGGAGGAGGAGGAGAGATCAACAGGGTGCGATGGAGGTGAATCAACTGCAGAAAAACATGAGAGGAAGCTAGAAGTCGAAGGGAAGAGCTCAAACAGAGTGATCAAAGAGCAAATGCAGAAGAGGGAGACGAGGAGGAGCTTCACCTCAGCACATTTCCAGGAAACAGCAACAGAAAAATTCTCGTCATCCTTGTGCTTCTCCTTCGCCATTATTGTTACACAACCTACAATAAAGAAGAGGGAGGGGGAAGAAGAAGAAGAAGAAGAAGAACAGTGCAATAGAAGAGCAGAAGATGCTTTGCTTTTAAGAGCAACAATGGCAAAAGCAACTTTCCTCTACTTGTCCACGATAATATTCTGGAATCGTGTTCTTGGGAAGATCTGAGGAAAGAGACAGAAAAGAAAAGGAGACAAGCAAAGTCTGAATTGGAGATGTGCTGGGCTGCGTTATCAACCGATCTGAACGCGCCATGTGAATTGATATATGATGAAGCTTCCGGCCAAAAGCGATTGTAGATTTGGAAGTCAGTAATTTTTGCAAAATATTTCTCCCAAAGATCGCACCTGTTCACATCAAACTTTGACATTTAAGTTCTTGGTGTCTGATTGTCAGATCTTCTTCCATTGGTATACAGTTGTAATTGGAGGTGGGCATCAACCTAGGAAGGCAGCGATGGAGGTGGCCGGTGATCATCTGATTAGGAAATGATTATCACCACTTTGAATAAACAAATGTCTGAAAATTGCCTAGATATGGGCTAGATCAGATTAGGATATGTGAAACTTGTTTATTTTATTGTGGGATCGATTCGAGAGTGTGTATAAGGATAGATAATATAATTGTCTGTTGTTTGCATTTGAAGATTGATATAGGCAGGTGAGCTACTGCAAAACTTGGAATGGGTTTGGTCAGATAAAAGATGTTCTTTGCTAGTAAGACTTTCTTAGCTGTTCCGACCAGCTATAGACACTCAAATCATCCGTTAATAAATCTTCAATTCATGCACCGCTGCTTCTGCCGACAAAGGGACCTAAAATGAAGCTGAACAAACAAATTAATTCGGTGTCGAGGATTCCCAACAGGTCACTCCAACGCTCAAATTAAATCAGTATTGGAGAAGAAGAATAAGTGTCTCAAGCTACTGAAGTTGTGGTGAGATTTTCATAACTATAAAAGAGTTTATATACTTACAAAAAAGAATATCCATGTCAGTCTGGGAACAGACCTATGTTGAGGTCGAAGGGACAGATTCTGATGATTGCTGACAGGTGGCCCTGACATGAGGTATCTAGAGGATCGAGCCTGCCAATCTCATAACCGCTTTGTAGCTCAACATTACTGATTATTTTTATCTTTTGGTTGTATGTACAGACACGAGGGGATCAAGGAGACCAGATCTGACAACTTCGTAACCTCCCTAATCCCTTGGTAGGGCTCATAGGTTTGAGGGGTTTTGGCGGCTTCTGGGGCCGGGATGGGCGCCGATAGGCCGAGAAGGATGGAGTGACTGAGAGACTAAGATAGTTGGCATCGAGATGACCGAGAGGGAGACCGAGACAGTCGAGGTCGGGATAGCCAAGAGAGAGATTGAGAGACCGAGACGATAGAGGTCGGGATGGCCAAGAGGGAGACCAAGATGGTCGAGGTTAGGATGAATGCACTAGTCTACCTAAGATTGACTATAGACTTTTTGACCTGACACATCAGGTCGTCCCTTGATCATTGCTGCCGCGTAGGGCTTAATCAAAACCCACCACATCATTAGCAGAGAAGAACATGGGAAATTAATCATGTATCATTGCTGACAAACTTGCTGTAACCATTTGATGGGTAAGGAATAAGTTAAAGACTCCAAGGCATGGTATCCAAAGACAATTGCCGTACTACTGTTGAAGAAATTATACTAACATCAATAATCTTCAAGTGGGAAACAGAATATTGCATACTGGATAGAGTTTTATGCAAATCACAGCTAGAAGCAACAGCTGCACAGTGGTTTTGCTGATCTCCTACGAATTCCTTTTCTTTAAGACAGTAGAAACAGAGTAGCACCCTATTGATTATCTTACAACGAGTGCTATCGTTATCATCAATAATCTTCACAGAGCTTCCACGAGTACTCCCTCGAATCAAATTATCATTAACAACTATCCTTTTTCTTCGCAAAAAGTAGTATTGAGATGGCTTCTAGTGTTATCGAATTACACAAGTTCACAAAGATTGTCCACCAAAATTGTTCATGATGAACCAAGCTCGCTAGTGTTCAAATTTCATTCCCACTGGCTTAATGGGGCACTAAACTAGATGAATCCATCTTCCCAACCCTCCATGAACCTCGACAAGAGGGCATGGTATATAAAGAAGATGCATATGAAAATACCAAAATGGATCTAAGTTGTTCCTGTTTAGAATCGTCTCAAGATGAGTCATCGGATAGCTATTCTCTATGTTGACGGAGTCGCTCAAAACCCGATAGACTAACCGGAGGTCTTCAATTCTAAAGCTCCAAAGAGAAAGATTGGTTAGAATGGACGCTAGAGGTGCTCTAGCTCAATTACTCCGACATTCAAATAAGATCACCGGTCAAAGGTTAGGAAGAAGAAGAGGAGATGGAAATAGAGAGATGTAAATAATGAATTTTGCATGTGTGCGCGCGCGCGTATCTTGGCCCGCGAAAGCGAACTCCTTTTATATAGTGTGATATAGGAGGGAGATGTCACATCCGCAATAGGAAAAATACCCTCATTGTAGAGGAAGGTCCCATCATCCATGTCTCATATGATCAAAAATTATACTGCATTAATTACGCATTAGGTTACCATGTGATTCGGCATGCTATGTCATTCCACGTGTCATTCAAGTTGCTATTAAGCAGACTGAGATAGTTGGGTTGGAGTATTGAACATGTCAAGTGAGGGATGTCGAGCTGGTGGAGCTGAGCCAGTTGAGCAAAAATGTCCATTCAACAAAGCTAAGCCGACTGAGGAGTCAGTCTCTATCAAAAAGATTGAGGAGTTGACTTTCATATGGAAGACCAGCCAGTCGATCTTCGATTCAGTCGAGAGGTCGCTCCTATTTCTTCTGTCTGACATGTCCCTTTCTAATGAGTTGAGTTTTAACTTTCTTGACCAAGATAAGACTGCCCATATCATGAGGGATTTAATAATGTTTGATAAAAAAAATTAATATGTTTAAAATGCTCAAGTTTATCTTGTCTCAACTTATTAGTCTCTTCCTACTCTCTTCCCCTAACCCTAGCCCTAGCGCTCATGAAGAGTGAATGAAGAAATTTCTACCTTAGAGCCATTATGTAAACACTAAACTCATTAGAGGTGGCCTCCCATCCATCAATCTCAATGTTAATATACACTCCCATGAGTTGTGTATTTATTTGTTTTTGAAACATGGTCTTAATTATTCTATCAACAAGGTTTTTTGATTCACAGTTCACTTCTGAGATCCAGAATTGGTACATCAGATGCACGCAAGAACAATATATATATGTGCCTCTCAACTTAATTAACTTGCTGCCATTTGCAGCCAATAAAAGGACTAACTAATTAAGTAAAACAGTGAAGAAATAATTATACAACCTAGCAATCCCATTGCAGTTGCTCCATGGACGCTCCTCCATTGTAAAAGTCTCCACAAGGCAACAAAGAATTGTCCATCATCTCGAGATCGAACGTCGCGGCTGCGGCGGCAGCACCGCCGCAATAGGCTTCCATCATCAACCCCTTCTCGCCGTCCAGCGTGGTTTGCACTTGCATCAGTTCATCCTTCCTTTGCACCACTTCATCTCCCACCTCGATTTGGTTTAGGGCTTCGAAATGCTCCATGTCGCTACCATCCCACATGCAATCATCCACAAAACCAGTTTGATTGTTGATGAACGAAGAGGAGGATGCAGTGTTTGTGTAGCCTAAAGAGGAAGAAGAAGAAGCATTAGTGAAGCTCATCAGCACATGGTTGTCTTGGAACTGGAGGTTGGACGCAGGGACTATGCTCTCATGCAACCCGACATCAGATTGTGGCAGTCTCACCAAACTAGGTATGGTGGTCAAGTCCACAGAGTTCTTGGCCATTATTTTGTCAGAGCCTTTAGTTCTATCAAAGCCTTTGTTAGGGGAGCTAATGGTGAAGGGTGCAGTGGTGGAAGATTGGAAAAGCTCATTGTCTGAGTTGTTGGAGCTGTAAGTCGAGGGCCATGGCCGCGAAGCCGGCATTAGGTTGTGTGTCTTTGGATCCAAACCTTGAGCAATCAACTTCTTCTTTACGCATGAGTTCCAGAAGTTCTTCACCTCATTGTCTGTTCTTCCGGGGAGATGCTTTGCTATTTGAGCCCACCTGAGTGCACAAGTTACAAACATCAAAGGCCTCGTGCAGGAACCTGAGAAAAAATAATGAAACCCTAATTAATTAGGGTTCAGGATTGCACCTGTTGCCTAAGATTCTGTGCACATCTATGATAATTCTTTCTTCTTCTACTGAGAAGGAGCCCCTCTTTAGGTCAGGCTTCAGGTAATTGATCCACCTCAGTCTGCAACTCTTCCCACATCTCTGCAACCCTAAAATTGATCCCCCCACCCAAAAATTAAAGAAGTGAATAAAGAAAGATGAGAGAGAGAGAGATCTTATATATACCTGCTTCTTTAGGGACAGTGCTCCAGCAAGCATGGCCATGGGTGGTGATGTAGTTGAAGAGCTTCTCGTCTTCTTCAGGCGACCAGAGTCCCCTCTTGATCTTCTGCTTGTTGCAGCAATGGTGACCCATTAATTTCCACGGACAAGCACTATTATCCCTGTCCAAACTATATAATTGCACCCTCGCTTGATTTATACAGCTCTGACTGGTCCAACCCTAATCGTACAGTGTAGTGCTATATTCTTGTGAACAATTCTCTATCAAAAGAGCATATGACAAGGAAAAGTGGAGTAGCTTAATCCACACTCATGACCAAAACACCAGCTGGAACTTTCTTGTGTTTCATCCAAACCCTCAATTTCCCTGTCCAACGCACGAGAATATAATATCAGGTCAAAAGATGAATTAATGAACAGTGCATTAATTAAGTCTTCAAGAAGCTTGGTAGAAATATGAGATCATATACCAGGTAGCTAGTATACATTGAACCTTTCTGTGTCCATGTTTAAAGTATGTACATGCAAGTGATAGCTATCGCAATGAAGTCTCTCACTCAAGCATTGGGTACTTGTACTGAAGTGAAAGCAGCAAATAAACTATCGACATAAGAAAAGATTTGGTCCATTCTTATGGTACAAACCCAAAAGAATTGGTGGCTAAATAAGCAGGATGGTTGCTGACGCATTTTAATATGTGGCACATGAATGCATTTTTTAATACGTATCGATTACCCCACCAAGGAATTCCTTGTGATCAAATATGGTCACCAAATGTACGATCAAAAATCTGGTGGCCCATGATTTTGATGAGTTGTTTGTCTGTAGGTGTTCAGTAATGCAAGATAAAGAAGAGCAGTGCGGTGCATGAATGTAGCTTCTCTCCTTCCTTCACTCAAAGGTTTCTTGTTTCTTGGGGGTGTGTCAACGTTGTGGTGGATGGTTGTTCAATCCCCAAAGCTTTCTAATCCCTTTTGGTTTCATCCCTTACTTGTTATAACTGAAAGAAGAAAACAGTGGTGAGAGACCTCATCACAGTTGATGAGGCACGTTAATGCACATGATGCATCACGCTTTTAAGCCTTGCTTCACTCCTTAAGTCCATCTCTCTAGATCTTTGGCCCTCTAAGTTATCGAATCAAGAACCCTACTTGATCATGCGACTTACAAAATTCTTAATCAACTTTGACCTTTTGAACTTCTAAACAACCTACTAAAATCCTATTAAACCTTGACCTCTTAGATTTTCAATTATTATAAAAAGCTTTGGTTAGCGTCGACTTCTTAGACTTTCAATCATTCTGTCAAACTTTTGATTAACCTAATTGACCTTGTCGATTTTTTTTTATCAATATGCTAAGCTCTTGATCAACCTTACCTTAGACTTTTCATCTTCTGCAATAAAAGTGGAATCTGCCACTTCAGCGGCCTAACACGGTCAGTTCTACGACCATCTGTGAGGAAGTAAATCGAGAAACTGCAGTTAATCACGACGCAGAAGGTTAGCTTAGACTTTTCATGAACTTATACAACCTACATATTCAACACACACTACTTAACTTAAACTTTTTATTAATTATATCAAACAATTTAATCGAGCTTGACCACTTAAAACATGATTGTAGTGTAATTTCATTAAAGCATGTGCATGCTTTTATCTACCCTACGCCTTTACATGAGGTGAAAATGTTGTATTGATGTATCGAGCTTTCAAGCAACTTAACGACTCTATGGAAGGAGTGGATGAGCCTAACTCAAAGTTGCTTAGGAAGTATATATGATAGCTTGACAAGTAGATGACCTAAATCTAGTCGGGGTAAAGTATTCCATTGGTGATGATGTCCATCTTTAGCTTTCACAGTAGTTAGATCGGGCCAACACCACCATGTCATTTCAACTCATGTTCTTCCTTTTGATGGAGATTCAACACCAAACACAATGATGATTGGTTCACTCACCAATTGCTGATCAATCACAGGAGAAAAAACAGTTTTGAGAGTTGGACACTGCCCACAAATTCAAGTTTAGTTCCATTAAGATATGTTTGTGTTCACTGTCTTATTCTCAACAGCTCATTTTCTTCTCGTTTCTTTGTAGTTAAGAAAGAGATGTAATAGGACCATAGCCTACTTTCCCTTTCCGTTTCTTAAATTTGACTTCAGGATTCTTGATGCTCCTTTACTTTTCTAAAAACCACAAAAATGCATCAGAATTGCTTGTTCATTAAAGAGTACTCTTCTTTTTTGGATCATTTGCAGGTCGACTGTGCAGCTTTGTCTGCTTCTAGTGATCTGTGTCCTCTTGATGCTTGCAAAATGTTCTTTATATCAAATTTATGATGATGAAGCAACAGCCGCTAAAGCTTTATCAGGCGCAGTCCAATCCATGCACCAATTTCTAAAGATCCTCACGTCCCTCACTGATAGCAAGGAATCTGCTAAACTCAAATCCCAAGACATTCTGGATTGCAGCACCATCTAAAAGTCTGTGCAAAATCTGAAAAGCTTAGATCAAGGGCCACCTTAAAGAATGATGAGTCTTTGTTTATAGCAATAAAGAGAAGACCAAAGCAGGCCATGAGACTGTAATAGATTACCAAGAACAAGGAATGTAGGTTTTTGTGTTTTGGTTATCCAATTGCTTTAGTAAATTAGTATCCTATGTTTAGAGCTCCCACCATTATTATCCATCACATAAATTGGAATGTTTCAAGTATATTAATGCTGCTTTTGGTGCCATGCACATGGCTACGGCAGTGCTATTTTACTGGTGTGGGGGAAATCGACATTCTTTAGATCATGTCTGGAAGATTGCCACATTTCAGTAATCTTTTAGTTTGTTTATCTGAGAGTTGCAGTGCAACATCAGAAGCAAAACTTAGCTTGGAAGATCATCATTCATCATGGAGGACAACATCTTAACCAAGGAGAATGATGTTGATATAAGAATTGCAGGTCCTGCAAACTGTTACAGTACATGGCTAACAAACTTCAATCATCAGCCATCATAGTTCAACTGTCGTTAGGGAATGGTTAAGCTACAATATCATCTCGAGGAATAACTAAAGAAAATTGAAAGTTAACAAGCCACAAAGGCGATCACACCCCTCACCAACACTTTGAAAAGGACTGTAAAGCCTTGGTGAAGGGATGTGAGGAATAAAGCTAAAGGCAGCGAGGAGGAAAACCAAGGCGTAGGGAGCTGCAATTTGAATCCATTCCCTGCCAATGAAACAAATAGGCTGTCCCTTTTGTTCCTAGCTCTCGAGCAGCTCTCCTCTTATATTAGCAACGTTGATTGATTCAGCAAACATCTCCTTTGTTTTCTCTTGTATCTCGTTCCCACTGATTCCAGGCAATAACATCTTCCATCATTCTTGTGATCATAGCGTTGTAATGGGTCCGAGGAGCAGGAGGCACCAAGTGAGCTCTGTGCTGCCACTGGGACCTCTGATGGAAGGCCTTGATCCTGAAGCACATGGAGAGAGGTCCAAGGAGAGATACTGGGAAGTGTTCAGGACATGGCTTAGGGGGCAAGTGGATAAAGGCATGTCAGGTAGCCATTTTTCGATCTCGTGGAGCGGCGGCGGCTCGTCGAAGAGGACGGATCTGAGGCTGGTTATGGGCGTTTTAGGATGTCCATTAGCGCCGATCCCTCTGCTCCCTGAAGATCAACCAAGTCGCCACTTCTCCATGAAAGATGGTCCAATTGTAATCCCTCATCCATCTTACAAAATTAAGAATAATCTTCGAAGGTGCAACTTTTTTTTCGCTTAATTTTGTTTTTGAATACTGCAGGAGACTTCCTCAGCTCGGTATATCGTTCAGCAGTACTTGGCGGCGACTGGATGTTTGAAACAGAGCAAGCGCATGAAGAGCATGTACGTGGCTGGTCGTGTGAAGTTGGCCTGCCATGAAACGGGCGGCGGATCGGGGAGGATCGGTGCGAGAGCAAGGGGGGAGCAGGGGTGCTTTGTCCTGTGGCAGAAGTCGCCGGGAATGTGGTCGGTGGAGCTCGCGGTGGCCGACCACAAGGCGGTCGCCGGCAGCAACGGAGAGGTGGTGTGGAGGAACTTGCCTTGGCTGGGGACGAACGCAGCCAGAGGCCCACGGAGGCCACTGCGGCGCATTGTTCAGGTATCAAAGAAGCTTAAATCTATACATCCACTCGAATTTCTTCCTTTTCAGTAACAAATTCGTCGGGAATTCCATAAATCCGTCAGGGTTTGGACCCGATCGCCGCAGCGAGCATGTTCAACGGCGCACAATGCCTGGGCGAGAAGCGCGTGGGGGAGGAGAACTGCTTCGTGCTCAAGGTCTCGGCCGACCGAGCGGCCGTCGCGGAGAGAAGCGAGGGGCCATGCGAAGTCATCAGGCACGTCCTCTACGGCTACTTCAGCCAGAGGAGCGGCCTGCTCATCTACATCGAGGACTCGCAGCTGAGCAGAGTGCAGGCGCCGGGCTGCGACGCCACCTACTGGGAGACCACCATCGGCAGCCTGATGGAGGAGTACAGGGAAGTGGACGGGCTGGCGGTGGCTCACCGGGGCAGGTCGATCGCGTCGGTGGTCAGATTTGGGGATGGAGCGTCGGACAAGGCAAGGATAAGGATGGAGGAGGAGTGGAGGATCGAGGACGTGGTGTTCGATGTTCCGGGACTGTCGGACGAGTACTTCATCCCTTCCAAGGAGATCATGGCCATGGCCGGCGGCGCGCGGAGCAAATGATTGGGATCGGATCTTGTAATTAAATTAATTGTATGTCAAAAATATGGCCATTGGATTCTGCCGGAATGCATCTATTTTCCTATAGAAATTCTAATTTTGGTAAATTATTTAAATATAGTACGATCATAGTTTTTTTATTTCGGATTGTGATCCAAGTACCCGCGGTTCGATCTCCAGCTACGATGTATTTACAAAAATTTTCTTCCAAATGAAGAACGCAATCAAAGGATGCTGGACATCTAAATTAGTCGCCGTATATGCTTTCTGATTTACTCTGATGGTTAGTGGAAAACTTTCATGAGATCAGATCGGTCATCCCCAAGAATTGAATCCATGAGACTGACTGAGATTTATTATTTTTTTATATTCGAGCATTATTGGTGGTTGAGCAGTGCATTTCATGCAATCAATTGGAGTATTAATACCTAACAGTGGAAGTTTAATAAAAATAACCTTTTTATTTGAACTTTAATCAAATAATTATATATATTTTGCTCCAAAAAAGTATATAAAAAATATGTTTTAATAAAATAGTAAAATTTGTATTGAGTTCCGCAACTGAGATTCCACGTGGTTTCCACGTGAATGAACCTCTTAACGGTCGAATTGTTCCATATCCCAACAAGCAACGGTCACTCCTCCCTCTACTTTGTTCCCTTCGTCTCCTTTGCCTTCTCCTCCTCCACCGCCACCGCCACCGCCACCGCCACCGCCTCCGCTGGCTGCTGCCGGACTCCTCCTCTTCGGAGTGACATGGTGAAGGAGCGCGTGATCACGGTGGAGTACTTAGAGCCGTCCATGTCGCGCGAGCTCGTCGGCAAGTTCCCAGACAACTCCGCCTTCGACTTCGAATACTCCCAGAGCGGCATCTGGTCACCGCTGCTCCCCCGCGGCCACCACGCCCCTGCGCCGCTCCTCTGCCGCCAGGCCCGCAAGAAGCTCTTGTATGGGTCCCCAGTGACCCTCCGGAAAGTGAAGGCAAAGTTCTCCAACAAGAAGAAGCAGAGCGCTGTTGGGAAGAACCTGGACTTCACTCCGTTCCCTTCTCCTAAACTTGTAAGGCTACTTTGGAAGTTAGTTTACGAGAAGATTGATTTCATTGAGATAAGAGAAAGAAAAAAAATCGCATCTTGCAGGGATGGAAGAGAGTGTTGAGAGCAGCAGCCAAACGCTTCAAGATTCGCGGGAAATCGCCATTGCAGATGGTGCTGCCAACCTTATGAATCATCTGGGAAATAGTTTCTGGTTTAATTTATATATCTTCTTCTTGTTTCCTTTTAAGTATTTAGATGAAATCTGATTGCAATAGATGAAAGCTTGTCACAGTTGGTGTCAAAAGATTGAAACTTTTTATGAAAAACTGAAGCATTCTCAACTCAATCGTTCAATTGACTCTCTCTCTCAAAAGGAAAAAAAAGAAAGAAATGGATGCCAAACAACAAGAGAGAGTATTTGAAAGAAAAAGTTAAAAACAGAAAAGATATTGATTGCATGAGAAGCCAAAGGCATGTTTGTGATACTGATAGCCATTTTTTGGAGGTTTCCAATCACCATCAAGAGGTGGGACACTTATTCTCACTTTGTCAAACCATCCATTTATGAACTCAACCAACAAAATAATCCAGTTCCCTCAACAACAGATTGAAAAAGGCCGAAGTCTTCTACTTTCAGATGCAAATAGTGAGAATGAATGCACCACGATGCAGTGAAACAAATCAATGGCACTGTTTCAGCATCTAATCTAGCCCATAAACATCAGCACATAGATGAATTGCAAACACAGACAAAGCCTCTGCTCTACTATGGTTGCAGACATATTTCGAGCTAAAACTTCTGCAGAAGGGTTTCAGAATCCTAAAAATCTCATTTTTCTGAGTATTTCTTTTCTCCATCGAAGTTAGTTAATGCTGCAAGATCTAACAAAACCAGATTTTTGAGAGGAAAAACTAGGAAAGAGTTAACTAGTCTGCCATTTTGTAATTATAACAATTTGTTTGTCAATTTAGCAAATTAAATACGCCCAAAAATTCAACGCAAGGCTGAATTTTAAATATCCATGAGCGTGTTAAAGAAACGCCGACCCACCGAAATGTACCTTAAAAATGGAAAAGGGTGCCGACGTTATTTTCGAGGTTACCAGGGTGAATAGGTAAAAAAACCGCAAGCGAGCTTATTAGAGAAATGCCTGCTGCTTCGAAATTTACAAGGGTACTAATGTTATTTATATTATTACGAGAGTAAGTGTGCAAAAGTTCTTCATTTTTATTGAACCCTCCCTCTTTTCCCTTAAATTTGCAAAATTTGGACCAAGTCCAACGGAGACGAGGGCGAAAGGGGAAGAAGATGGAGGGCAAGTGCTGCTCCACCAGCGAGGCCGCCAGGGAGCCTCCTTCTCCGCCGCCCTTACCTCCTCCATCAAGAGCGGCGAGGGGAGTAGGCATGGGGCGGCAGTACAGGGGCGTGAGGATGCGGAAGTGGGGTAAGTGGGTGGCGGAGATCCGGGAGCCCAACAAGCGGTCGCGCATCTGGCTTGGCTCCTACTCCACCGCCCTCGCCGCCGCACGAGCCTACGATACTGCCGTATTCCTCCTCCGCGGCAGCTCCGCCCGCCTCAACTTCCCGGAACACGTCCCCGCCCTCGACGACTCCCGCCCCGACGGCGCCGCGCCCTCCTCTGCCTTCATCCGGAGGAAAGCCATCGAGGTGGGTGCCAGGGTGGACGCCGCCGCTCTGCGACCTGTCCCGCTTCCGCCCCACCCCCGGACGCCGCCGCCGCCGCCTCCTCCGCCGCCGCAAAGTCCGCGCCTGCAGCGGGTCAAGAACCCCGACCTCAACCTTGCTCCAAGTCCCGATACCTCCGACGTCGATTGACATCTTCTGTTAACCTCTTCTCAAGTGATTGTCTTTAGTTCTAAAAATCCTTCCTTTTCAATTCTCATAAACCTTTAATCTCTGCGAGTTAACAAGGTTGATCAAAAGTACGATTTTTACAACAACCTGCAAATCAAAGAAACAGGTAGAAGGTTTTTTTTTCCTCTTCATTCTGTGGCGTTGTTCTGGTTTCTTGAACTGGGAGCATCGAATTCCTGTTCCTGGCGAAGGGATGAGCAGCGCAGATGATTCAGATTTCAAACAGCAACGACAGGAAGCGCAGAGGAACAATTTGTCCTCTGCTCATGCAGTAACAGTAAAAGAGAGTAAAACAAAGATTTGCCAACAAATGCAGTTCAATCCCTGCACTGTCTCTGTCCTTATCTTCTCCTCGACAGCATGCTTGCGTCTTGGCTTTCAAGTCAACATGATTTGGAGAGGATATGCAAGGTGGTACACCGTAATTTGCACTCCATCTAATCTGATAGCGATCAGAACAGTAAGAGGAAGAACAGAATTAATTATGATCTACTCAGGGCATGGACGAGGTTGTGGTTGGTGGCCACTCCATTAAAGACGTAGCAGTGCTTGTGATAATTACAAAACCCTGAGGAGATTCGTGCTAAAAATAAATAATATGGAGGTAAAATAAAAAATTCTCTTTGCAGGCTTGGAATGGGCCTTACTCGCGGCCCAGGCCTGGCTTTGTTCCTATAAATGTTGGCCCGTTTAAGCGATGGTTCCCATTGAGCGCATAGCGCCTCGTTACCTCTTCCGCGCCTATGGACGACAGGGCGGCCGGTTACTACCGCCCACCCGCCGCCGCCGGCGGTTACTACCGCTCGCCTCCGACCTCCGGGCACCATTCTTATTACCCTCCTCCTCCGGGCCACGCTTCTCCTCCGCCTCACGGAGCTCCTCCACACCCTTACAGCCGCACGCCGCTACCCCCGCTACACCAGCCGCACCACTCCCCGCCGTACATCCTTCACCAACCTCCCATTTATGGAGCCTCCTACGCAGAGTCTGCAGACCAGCCGTCGTTCGACGAGGTTCGGACCCTCTTTATAGCTGGGCTCCCTGGCGATGTGAAGATCCGCGAAGTATATAACCTTTTCCGGGAGTTCCCTGGTTACGAATCATCAAAGCTTAGGAGCTCCGGGAAGTCCTCTCAGGTCCGCGTATTCTAATTTTCCCTTCTGTTATTCCCCCCTATTCATATTTTTAGGTTTTGGGTCTTTGGCGACCTCTGAGATTAGGGTTTTAAAATGGCACTATGTATCCTAAATGAAAATTTTAACAATTTCTTGGTAAAATTTAACTTTTAATTCTTTTCCCGAGGATCTGAGAACAGATCTCTTTGCTCGGAGACCCCTTGGAAATGACAATGTTTCTCTAAGTAAACTTTGAGCTTCGTCTTGATTCGCCACATTCAATTGGATCTGAAGTATGGTGAATCTCGTATTTATCCTAAGTATTAGTGCAAGAAGATAAAGGATGAAGTTAAGATCGTGCGGTCTTTTACAGCGGAGTCATGTTGATTATGTAAACAATTTTTTGAACCATAGAACTTTTATATGAAGTTGTTCGACTTTGTGATATCAAACTGAGGCACTACTAATTGCATGACATTAATCCCGATTTGACCTTGGATGTTTTTGAATCTTTTTTCTTTCTTTAACCACATGTTGTGATATCAAATTAAGGCACTACTAGCTGCATCCATTAATCCCAATTTGTCCTTGGATAGACAAATATGATTAAGATCCTTGCATGGCATTTGATTTACCAGCTTGCGTTAATGTTTATTAGGGTTGTGAAGGTTATAATAATAGAAGTGAAAGTAAGTGATCTTCTTCTTTACTGAGATAGAAAATGTTACAATCTGCAAATTCCGTCTGTCAGTTTTCATGTATTTCAGCTTCCATCCCTCTGCAGGAGAGTGTTTATCATGATTAATTTGTTGTGTCTATCATGATTAATTTGTTTTGTCCTTTGTTATGTCACAGGCTTATGCATTTGTTGTCTTTACTGATCAACAATCAGCGCTTGCTGCAATGCACTCCCTAAATGTATGAAATTGATTTGCATTCCTGCCAATGAATTTCTAAATGGTTTTATTTGTTGTCTAATTGAGTTGGTGTCTCAAGAATTTCATTTCTTTTCAAAACTCAACAATTAAGCATAATTTGTTTCTGAATACTTGTTTGAAAAAGAAAATGGACATATTATATGTCAACTCAGGCATACATTATAAGATCTATGTTTCATATGCTAATGAGTTTGCTTTGTGATACTTTCTGCAGCTTTGTTTCAATTGATTTTCTCCAGTGTTAATCAACTTTTCCAATTTCAATATTGTAAAATGTGGTTAATGATCCTTTAATTTTTAAAACTTCATTCAATTCTTGTATAGTGGCAACTTTTTAAATGACTGAATATTCTTGATTTTTCCCCAGTACAACCTACTTATTTGTCTATATTATTTGGTTCCCTCATTGTCTAAAGCTATTGGATAGGTGAATATGTATCTATTATCAGTGGTTGTCATGCTGCTGTTTCTGTAACATTTATATGCATCTCATGTGCCTGTCCATTTAAATTTCCTATTCATACAGTAAAAAAAATTGTGTTACTCTTCATTTATTTTGGTTGGCTACATGCATCTTATCCTGCTGTTGAACTTTATTTAAAGTTGTGTTACTTATAATATCCATATCTTTAAAATCATTTTAGTTAAATTCAATATAGTTTCTTTCGGTTTGCCACTTCAATGGTAATAGAATTAACTTGTCTAACTACAGAATTTATTAGTCGTCTAGGTATGAAATTAGTAGAGTTTATTGTTTAGTCCCATATTGAGTATTAGTCATTGCCTATTTTGTCAGTGTCCTATATGTATAAGTTTGATGAACCCCATTAGAAAATACAACATAGTGACTGTATATCATAGTGGATCCTCTGCTGGGTTTAAGTTTCTTTCTTCAATCTTCTCATGGAAAAGCTATAGTTTAGTGGCACAATCTTCCCATGTTTCTCCTCCAAGTATGCACTTCTCTTTTGCTTAGATTTCAGATCCAATTTGTACATGGATTGATGACTTGGTTTGCCCTCAAACTTCTGTTCAGTATGCTGCAATACTACTCTCCCAACATCTCTACCATCACCACGAGTTTGTAGAAAACTCCCTTTCAACATTGCCTGTGGACAAATCATGAGTCATCCCCTTTTGTTAGAAACATTTGCATGAACAGTCTCTAGCCTCCTCTTTACAACATAAAAATAGTAGCATCCCTGCACCATGCTGTCATCTTTCTTCACCCACAATTGTCACGCCCTTACTTGTGCCAACTCTACTCCATTTAAATAAAATTCGACTAGCTGCCTACTCCTTTTCTCTTTTCCAGCATTATGTCATTGTTGCAGGTTACTACTATTGAGTTCCTAATGCTCATCTAATGTGTGCCCAGTATTTTCATTTATGTTCTCTCCCTCCCTCTTGTCATGTTTTGTAGTTCCTGACAATTTTAAAGATGCTTGTCCACTACTTAAGAGATCACATGTGATTATTTATGTTGACGCTTCCTTCTTGTCCTCCACCTCCTAAACCACTATGACAAGTTTGACCATCTTAACTATATCCATGGCTTACACATCTCCTCATCTCTCTTAGGATTCCCTACCCTCATTTGTTTTCGACCTCACTATAGATCTTTCCTCTACTCACATTCTCTGGCAGCATAGATTAAGAAAAGAGGGCAGATCATGACAGAAATTACATATATATTTCTCAAAATAAGTTGGTAGCAACATTGGTAAAGTATGATGCCAATGTTCTAGCTTTTCAATTTAGTTTTGAAGTATCACTTCATCTTCCTCTCTCATCTTCTTTATCTTAGGTTGAAGCAACAATAGAGTTTAAATTTCACCATAAAATTTTAGAGAGAAATTTTTCAACAAAACTTGAGGAAATTACCAAAGTATCGCTCTAGCATTAATAACTTTTCAAAGACCCTCAAGGTTTCATTAAATGTCAAAATGCTGTCAATGCTTTTATCTTGCTATTGAAATGCTCCCTCTCTAACATTTAAATACCTATTTTTACCCTTGTAAATTAACACCTCAACAACTCACTTGTTATTGGAGAGGGGACATTATGACAACAAAATGAAAAAGTAGGGTATTTGAATATCAATGGAACCTCGAAGGCATTTTGAAAAAAAAAGGTATTTAACCTTAATGGAATTTTGAAAGTTACCCTTAATTTATTTTTGTCTCTTCCAATTTCTCTTTTCTGCCAAGATAGATGTTAGGCTTCATTCTGTCTCTCTCAACAGCTCTCTTACATGCAATATGTTTGAAAACTCAGTCTCTTTGTGCAACTTCTCTCTGATAGATATTAAAACCCCAAATTTCATCCATTAGAGCCATTTTTTTAATCAATCTCTTTGTTTTTTGCAATATCAGTAGATAATTACGCCATTTCTCTTCCAGTATCATCTTGTTTCTTATCTTTCTTTCCCCATTAGATGTCAAAACATTATTTATTCTCCTTTCCAAATTCTGCTTTGCATATCTTAGGCTAATATCAAATGTGACTTGATCTCTCTCCTGATATTAACCTCCCATCACAAGAATGGATATTAGAATTCTAATCTATATTTTTTTCTCTATAACCATTAGTAATTTATTTCTCTTGACATTCAGGAAGAAAATTATACTCTTAGAAATTAGTTTGTTCATTCGTCAAGTTCAATTGTCAACTCTTTTGGAGATCAGTCTAGAGTGTTTCATCATCATGTTTCTCAATTGTTACACAAGTAGTTGATCTTCGGCATCTTTATCATGTGCCTGTTCTATTTTATTTTGTATTTGCCAGGCTTCTATTTTTGTGTAAAAAGTTAGATATCAAGAGCTAGATTGTCAGAACTAGGAGGCATATGTAGATGGTATAGTTAGTTGATGTATTTTATTTATTGGTTGTTCCAAATCTTTATAGAATGCAATACCATTTTACTTCTCTTAATTGATTCTATCTATTTTCTACATTTATCAAATCATAATGTCAAATGATGACCCACAGGGATTGGTGTTTGACCTTGAAAGAGAATCAACTCTTCACATTGATCTTGCAAAATCTAACTCTAGGTCCAAACGTCCAAGAACAGGTGCATTGCTTCATCATTTTTTATGTAACACATAGGCTGCCTAATATTAGTTTTTGGTACCTGAACTTTTTTTTTTTGTTGAGCAGATGAAAGCACATATTCTTCTGATAGAAGAGTTAGGGTGTCTGCTCCACATTCAAGAGACTTTCGAGATTCTGGTAATAGAAGCCATTCTTTGCTAGCAGCTAAAAATAGTTGTTGGGTTGACCATCTTATTTTATCTGCATTTAGTAGTCTGTCTCCACAATGCTACCTGATAATGTAACTGAAACATACTCTACTGGCACTAATGTCTATGATATTGGTTTAAATATTTTAGTTAGATGTAGTTACCATAATTCCTCACATGGGTACACATTCCTCAAAATCTCACGTTTACACGTTTTGGCACAATCTTCACACTAGCAGGTTCTGGAAGCAACACCCACATGCCTGGAATGGTTTATTCTCCTTACAGCTTGAATGGTTATCCCTCCACACAAAGGTTATGCACACTACTTTGAGCACAATTTTATGCTTGATTTGGCATATTTAAACTTGTAAAACACCTTGGTAATAATACATAACTGCACCTAGGCTATGAAAATGCTGAACAAGTAGTGAGCAACATAAAATGATTGTAGCTCAGTTGAATTATATTCAAGCATATGACTGACAAATATCTTGTTCCTTTAATTGCAGGAATCAAAAATTGGCTTATGATTCAGAGCATAATAAGTTGGTGAGTTGCATCTCAATTATCATATAGTAATACTCTAGTTTCTCTTGTCAGAGAGAATGTAAGCCTTGTGTCATCTTTTGTAAAAATTGGGGTTTCAAACCATTCTAATTTCACAAAGCCTATGAAGGGGAATTTGGATAAAATTTTTGCCATTGATGAGAACAGGAAAAACGCCTTTTCTCCTTTTAGATTTATCTGGAAAATACATTGTAATTCTACTGCAACTCAGTTTGTGTGGTCATGTTGATGGATGTTATGATTTTATTTAGACTAAGGCTAGAAGATTACAAAACTTTTTTAAAATTTAATATAAACTGTATCTCATCAGTTTGCTTCAGAGTTTATCCTTGTGGCGCATTTGGCTGTGAGATTGAACCAATCAAATCTCTCTGTCTTAACATGAATGTTTCATCTCAAGAAAAGTTGTTTTCTGTTGAGCTGTTGTAATCAATCGAATTTCCTTGAACCTTAGGATAGTTTTTATGCAACTCAGAACATGAAGAAGCTTGGTTTAAACAAAATTTTGACCTCTTTCATCAACCAAATATCATTTAGATGCCGCACATTTGAATTCTACTTACTAGTTGACATTTCTACCTTTATATGCTTATTTTTTTAAGGTTTTTTTAGTACTCATGCAGACACAGCATCATGAAGGATTCCTCCATCTTTCAGTTGGTGCTTCATTCAACACCAACAATGCATGCTTTTACTTCAGAAGTTAACTGTTGTGTGACATAACATGGATTGCCCTTTTTTTTTTGCAGAATAATTCATCCACTCGTGCTACTGAAACTAATCCCCCATGTCCAACACTTTTTGTGTCTAATTTGGGTCCAAGTTGTACCGAGAAGGAGTTGACTCAAGTCTTTTCACGGTTTTACAACTTTGTTAATGTACTCTTTAACTCGTGATTTTACTTGCTATGCTTAAGACAATGTTGCTACAATGTGTAGATGCCCAGGCTTTTTAAAATTGAAGATGCAGAACAAGAAGAGTGTTCCTGTTGCATTTGTTGATTTTGAGGTACTACTTAATAAACCCATTTACTTACCATATGGAGTTGGTAAATGATTCTGTATCCTTTTCTTTTAGTTCCTACTTTCTTGTATGAATCAGAGTGAAAGATAGTATTTGGGGTAGTTAAAAACTTCATAGACTTCTCATCATGGACTGCAAATATATTGCTTTGGATAGTGAATTGTTAACACATTGTAGCATTTATCATGATATACCTATTACAATAACAACAACAATCAAGCCTTATTCACTTGGTAGAGTCAGTTTATCATGATATACATAGACTTTTTTTTGCAACCCTGTATAAGGGGATTGAGAGGGAGTTTTGCTTTAAGACAATATGTTCCATTAAGCATGTTCCTAAATAAATTCCTTGTTTAATTTTCTTTGTTCAATGGTGTAGAAGGATCCATGTAGCAGATCCCATCTAGTGGGATAAGACTTGGTTGTTGTTGTTGTTGTTATTCAACTTAAACAAAGTGATAAACTTAGAGCAGTGTGTTGTATTAATCCTTCCTTTATATTCTAGAAGCAGTATCCTTGAGTCCATGAATTTTAAAGCTTCAGTTTTACTGGAACCCTCATTGGATAGTATGTGTTTTTAAATGTCAGTTTGTGCAATGAAACTGGTAACGTAGTCAGGAAATTGTTTGCTAGTTCGTCAACTAGTAGTTTACCAATCATAAATTTCTGCTTCCTATGGTCATCAAACAGAATTGTACTTATCGTCATGCGTAACATGCAAACTCAAACTGTTTCCGTCGTGTTTTCAATCACCAACTAGAATTATGTCAAATTTTTTTTCCCACAAGCTGCCTTTTCTCATACTAAAATTTTTGCTCATACGGACCATTTTTATCAGGAACTGTAAGCTTCACCCATTAAGATGATATTCCTTATCATGCATAACATTACCAACTAGAATCGGTAGCTTCATATTTCGAGCAATTAGAATTTGGTTTTATGCTTAAGATGTGCTATAGTATCAAATCTTTTGCCTTTATTTCTTTCATCAAATCTCCTAGTTGGAATTCAATTTTTGCAGGATGTCAAAAGTTCTACCGCTGCCTTTAATCACTTGCAAGGGACCATTCTGGACTCATCCGGTAGGGATGGAATGCGCTTGGAGTATCCTTTTATCACGATGTTCTTATGCTAGTAGATAAGCGATACGACAAAGTTATTCTCTTAACGAAACTCCTAGATATGCCAAAACTCGCATGGGTCTCCGAAAACGAGAAAAGAGGAGTTACGAGCAACTCAAATCTGGTGACGAATTTCAACATCTTCTTACTGCTCGATCATTTGGCCCTTGATTCTCACTCTAGCCACGTCTTCTAGATGTATAAGGTTCTGATAGCTAAGTTTATTTGGACACTATCCTGTAGCTCTTCTTGTGTACGAGAATTATGTAGTTGGATGACCAGTATTCTAACCATGATCTATATACCAACTATTACTTACTCGCACTATCTTGGGGAGGGCAGCTCTTGCTACCGCTGTCCTTAAAGGCATCAATAACCATAAATAAAGCAGTTATGAAGATCTCACAATCTTCATATACAATTCTGATAGCCAAAGTTCCAGTGCAGTATCAATAATATAAATG